>OX155958.1:23228936-23241436 GCA_944548615.1 Micropterix aruncella
AAAATGTCAAGGTCATTAAACCTGTTATTAAAAGAGGTGAGTAACCGTATTATAGTAGAGTTGCTGAAGTGGCTTGTATTGCATCTGGGCACGTGAAACAAACGAGAAACTCGGGTAATTCTGGGGGGCACTCTCAGGTACCTACTTATGGTGGAATAAAGAAACGAAAAACATATATAGATGAACCCTGAGCACATTACACTTCTTTGCTGTTGGGCGGTCGTGTTAAAAAGCGATTTAAATCCTTTAGAGGATTAGGATACAAAATTAGGTGGTCAATAAATTCAATACGTGTTATCTGGGCATGTGGGCGAGGAACCGAGAATCTGACGCGGCCCGTACATCTTTTCTCGCCAGTTGGCCTTCTTAAATCCAGTCAACCGATCACGGCGCAAGAAGGGCGAATTGATTAAATAGTAATTTCCGTTCAATTTCGATTCCATCATTGAATCGCGACGTTCGAATCCCATTTCAATCGCTTGCTATAAATCTCGATTCGCCGCCAACGACGCTGTCGACGTCGTTTCGTAACCACGAATCTCGCGAACCACATATGGGGAAATCAATCATAAGCCCTTTCGAACCAACATGAGCTTGTATCGTTAAGGCGAATATAACTGCGTTTGAAATTTTAGGATATATATAAAATGTATCCACAACGGCGAGGAATACTAATTAATATACATATAAAAAAATATAATTCAATAATTTCAAATTTTACTTATATTATTTAAAATCTGTACCGAGAAATCCAGACAATACGACCAAATATGGTAAAACACCTCACGCGACTTGCGTATTTCAACCCCTCAATTTTCTATATAAGCCGACCGCGACACCCCTGCAGACAGTCATATATACAATCAGTCGCGAACATTCAACAAATTTAATCGCCAGATACGCGCGCCGCCATTGTTATAACATATTACCAAGAATAAATAAATTAATATAGACAATCAAGTAACAATTTTAATAGTAGATTTATCTTACTCTTTATTTTAGTTTTATATAAATTCTCTGATTGTCTCGCTCTATTTGAATGTTTTTTTTTGAGGATCACATTTTAGGGCAATTTAGTTTTATGAACATTTTAATAAAACTTTTACATAATTTATTGTAAAATTAGAGTCCTGTCCATCCTAGACGGGCTAGTCCCAGTTGGGTGACAGAATCAAATAAGCAAAAGGTTCGCCATTCGGTTCCTGTTAGTTTTATAAGCAAAAACAACGTTTTATAGTAATTAATTCTTAAATAAATAAATAAATAAATATGGCTATAGAAAATTTAAACTAAAAGCCTAACATCCTTTTTCATCTTTGATATCATCCACACCTGTGTACCTACTTAGGTATTCGATATCATCCACAGTATCCACATCATACTCACCTGTGTATCAGAAGCCCTAAATTCCTTATACAACAAGTTATTCTACTTTTTTTCATTTGTATACCCTTGCGGTAATGGCTAACATTTTTGTCTAACGATACTTAGAGGTGTCAACTACAACGAGCGAACCCGTCACCTCTGGAAGTTCTAACGATAACGATCGACATATCTCCCGTGAGGTGAGCTTATAAGACTTAGAGACGAATATAAATCTACCGTCTAGCTAAGCCAACATGCCCGTCAGATGCAAACACCTTACGGCAAGGCAGAGGAAAGGTACGCAGAGGTCAGTCTCGCCCCTGACTATCAGTTTTGGCAGGATAAATTCGTCTGGAATTAACCATCAGGATACCTCCAACCTCCAGACTATTTAAGGGTTCAAAGTCGCTAGCGCGACCTCTACCTGCCGTATATTCAGCGGTGATTCAGTTTGAATCTATCGCGGACCATTGGCATCTGTTGCCCGGCTCTGAATTCAGGATCAAAGAGCCAATTGGTCATGTGAAGAATGGTTAACGACAGGTCAACATCCACCCCCGCTGCTTAGGGAACATTATAGTTGTATTTCTATAGTTTGCCGACTCCTTCAGTATAATAAGTCAGAGTGCACATACCAATTGGATGTCGCCGCACGGTGCAAAACCGTCCAGTAGCGCCGGGAGGCAATCCCAAGGGGAAACCGATCCACCAGCCGAGAGGCCTGAGATGCGAGAGTCGTACCCGGGGTAGTCTTCTACACGAGGAGGCTTCTGAATAAGATCAGGATCGTGAGTTTGACCGATCCGAAAGCTCAATGGATCTTATGGCCCAAGCTGCACTAAACCGTTCGCTACCTAACGACCCGGATTTTTATAACATCAGGTAGAAGAATGCAGGCGGTCACCCAGTACTGAGCACGCCCGTCGTTACTTAAATTTGGTGATCTGACGACCAGTGTGTCAACGTCATTTTTAATAAATGAAGTAACTCCCAAAACCGATGGATTATGTATTAATAACCGATATGGAAAAGCGCAGACATTGGTAAACTTTGATCCAAATTTAGGCCGATTGCCGAGTGCCACGATGAATAGGTCTAATTTCGCCGGCGGCACTAATTCCTGAGCAAACAAGGTGCGTGAAATAAAAATAGCAGATGGATGTCCTTTAATCGCTCGTCGATAAACATCGAGGCGCGGCACCACAGATAAGGAAAAAGGTGTATTTCAAATATAACAGATTACTCAAACTTTTAGGGTTCCTTATCAGTGCCTAAAAACGAAACCCTATTGGTGAGACTCCTCTATCTGCCCGCCTTACTGTATGTCACGGTGGAGTATTTGATCTCAAAACTTGGAAAAATATTTTTTTGGTAATTTTTGTAATGAAACGCTTTTCAGAAATAGGTCAAACAGTTTTTTTAATATACAAAAAAACAATCAATCTGTGTAATCTACTTCTTTTTCATCGGAATCGGCTAGTGGACCTTCGTTATGCTTAAATAATTTTAAAACATTAATGGTAAATAGGTGTCTTTATTTGTTAGATTTCGGTCGCAGACTGGAAAATAATGAGTATGAGCTTAATATAAATCTATTTAAAATATCCTTGTGCAGTCTATAGCAGTAACAAAAAAAATCTACTTCTAGCTGTACATTTTTATAAGAAAGTATATAATATAAGAACTAAACTTTAATTGTACATAAATTGCGATACCCAGAAACATCCGGAACATTATTAAAGGTACTCGTTTTTTGTGACAATTTTTTAGGGTTTTACTAAAACGTAATAAAAACAATAATGAAATAAAACTACCAATAAAAATACTGTTTAATATTATACATACCTTCAACCTCTTCAACAAATATTCGGCTTTAATCTTTCACGAGAAATTAAAGAAGGTATGCTTAATATGGTACGTAACACATGTGGATTAACGCTGTTGTCAGTCAAAACTACCAAGAAGGTAAAATATAATGCGGGTCCCATAAAATTAGCTAAAATATGTGGATTCTGGATAGAATGCCGTTACTAGGGTATAACGAAAACCAATCATGTGCCATTGACGTCACACATCGGGTATGTTTAAGCGAGGCGTTTTAAATCCATGCGTGTAAACCTAAAGGTTACATTTATATCAGTATGGTTATGAAAACGATGCCGCATCTTTGAAACTCATCCATTTCAAATAATGCGTTTAGACATATCCAATTTGTGACGTCATCGGTGGTCCTCTTATTCTGTATAGTAGGAGAGTCTTTTAACTACAATCCTCATATTCCATCTACTGACTGTTTACTCGCATAATTTAACAACTTGCACTAGCGCGGCAGATGACTCTACAGCTTACTCCTCCGAGTGAAGATAGCCAGATAGACGAATTCCGGTTAATGTCACATCTGTTGTAAACACACATGACTCTCGTTAATCTGTGGCAGCTCGTACCCTCCAATTCCGCGTTTTTCCGCATCGCCGAATTTCGCCTGAGCTATTTTCTTGTGATGCCGCCGAAGTGCGTGCCGGCATTATACATACAGAGATATTACGCTTAAGCATATTTAGAAAGGAAAGGACGAGGAGAAGCAAGAGTGAGCACAATCGCGAATATTTGCAGAGATTGATTCGAGATGCAGAGAGTGATTCGTGTGATTCGAATTTCTTCGAAACTTTGCCATAGTTATTTCTAAAACTGAAAGTCGTACGCTTCTTATGCTTACATTGAAATTGAACGATTTAAACGCCGAAGAACCTAGACTGATTATATTCTTGTTCTCAGCTTTAGAATCGTCTGATTGTCATAGATATGCTTTCCCCTTAAATGTATATATATCTACATAATAATTAAAAATTTAACCCTGTGCTGCAGCCCCTTGCCGGAATGCCCCCTTACCTATATATAGATATGTCATGCATTTATGTATCCATGTTAACAGAGGTCACCCTACACGCAGCAGTTGACATCGATTCACGAGGTAATTACACCATATAGACAGCTTTGACTCAAATATAATAATATGTTAAAAATGGCTTCTGTAACTTTATTATTTTTGTAAAATTGATAGGCATATTGATTTTCATAGCAACTTAATTGTTTTGTATGTTGTGTATATTAATTGTTATAATCTGCGCGTTTAGTTTAACAAGGTAATACTTTAACAACTTTGTATCGAAGAACAATAATTAATTGTTGTAGCATTTTGGTGAGTATGTATTTTAATAGTGTTATATCTATTTTATATGTTGTAGATATAGAATGTTTTTATTATTTCATTTAATAGGTAGAAACTTCTTTAATTTGAAATAATTTTATTTCATGTATGTTTTTCTTTGTATTTTCAGCAATAGAACCATTATATCTATTTAGTTATCTATCTAAATTATATATCGCAGTTAATAAGCTTTCGAGTGGCTTAACCCAACCATGTATTTTAATGTTTGTAGTGTTCTCCGAGGATATTCTTCAAAAGAGCGATTTCTCGGTTCAACCCAAATATTATTACGTATATGTGAGCATGTTTTTTTTCCTTTTATTTTCTGTAAAAATGTTCTCCTTGAAAAACGACATTTGCATTGTATGAGACACAAGCCTATTACGTGTAATGGGGTTCTTTGACTTGCCCTTTAAGGCGCTTGAAATATGTCTTTTGTAAGGAAATTGCAAATTTGTAATCGCACGGTGCCACAAGCACTAATTTTATAACATATAAATTGCCTCTTTTTTTATATGAATTCATAATTGTTGATAATATGACCAATAAACATGATCTAACGATTTAAATTATTTTTTTAATATAAAAAGACTACTTTTTGTGACTTAAATATAAAAGTTAGACATATGCTGTCGCTGACTTTGTTGAAGGTATTATCAAGCTCTACAACTTTTCTCTAGAACTTACTAGTAGATCCAGAGATTACTTCCTACAACTTCACAAACTTTACCTCTTTATAATATTGGTATAGATTACGACACGGTCGCGGTTCAATACTTATGTCGTATTATCTCTTTAACTATTTATGAAGTAAAAGGGAAAACTCTTTTGTTTTAAATACTTGAGACGATAAATTTACTTATTTTGATAAGAATTCTTAATTGTTGATAATATGACCAATAAACATGACCTAACGATTAAAATTATTTTTTTAATATAAAAAACTACTTTTTGTGATTTAAATATAAAAGTTAGAACTATACTGTCCATGACTTTTTTGTAGGCATTATCAAGCTCTAAAACTTTTCCCTAAAACTCAATTATATATCTCTCAGCGTTAAGGCAGCGTTCGTTAGAAACATTTTCGTTCGACCGTTTTTTTTCCGACTTTCTTTGCAAATCCGACTACCACGAAAAAGTCTTTTCATTTTTCGGATTAATATATAGCCTATGACACTCACAAATAACGTGGCTTTCTATTGGTAATAGAATTTTCAAAATCGGTTTAGTAGATCCAGAGATTACTTCCTACAACCTCACAAACTCACAAACTTTACCTCTTTATAATATTAGTAGTAAATTTTGAGCATGAAATTTTGTGAAAATTTTCAAAATTTGTTTTTTTATTTTATATCATACGATGTTTCATATAATGATTTTATAGTATCTGTCTTAATTAGTATCATCCGAATCAGCTCTTATCAAAACACATCTTTTTTAAATCATCCTGACGTCTAAATCATCGCGTACCATAAGTAGCATTAAAAAAACTTTGAATTTCAACTTTAAATAATATTTCATGTAATGCTGAAATTCTGTATTCGAGTTATCTTGTTCGGAAGTTTGGGCTACAAACTACTCGGGCCTTTCTATAGCACCGAGGAATTTCCCCCACTTTTAGCAAATAAGCCCCTCGCTTCTCCCACGAAATATTCCACTCTCTATGTTGCCCGCTTTCCGATTCCTTTGTTCTTTGACAAGGATACTTACTTAATTAAAAGAGAAATTCCCTTGATTGCTTCGTAGAATTTTAAAAGAAAATTTTATTTTTGTGGTTTTTGGTTGTGTTTGATATATTCTTTAAGAAAATTAATTAAATCACCCAATTATGTCTGTTAATTTAAAGTATGTACATAATTCTATTCATTTTTATTTTGCGTATGCGTGTTGAACGTGTTAAGTAGCCTCGTGGCTACTGCATTTAAACCACTTGCTAAAATGTGAGTGACAACCAGGAGTGACTTTTTGACACTTTACTGCCTCATGACTAAATTTTCCACTTTTCTTCTGCTGATGGAATTAAGAAGTTTACATTCTTTCTTCGTTGAACCTATGGTTCAATACCTATATATTTGTACAATTCCGTCTGATAAATTGTTTGGGGTATCCGAAATCCTAGACATCAGAAAAACTTACGAGATGACCCAGTTCTCCGCGGAAATTGGCTATGCATAACATCCCGACAAGAAATTCCGCAAAAGATAATTTCGTAATTCCTCGCAGAAATACTTCTTTCGCCAAAAGGCAGTTCGATTGCCTTGATCTTAAACTTTAGAACAATATGAAATAAAATCTGAAAATCCAGGACACCGTGAAGGTGAAGAACCTGAAAAATCTCAAATTGGCTAATGGACCTAAAACGAAAACAGATGGAGACCCTACTTAAATTTAATATGACTTAAAACAAAACCTCCCATTACTAATTTGCACTGTATGTAAATATATCTCTTGAACTGTATTACAATGTATTTTATTAACAGTATTCTACTACAAAAATAATTTTACTGGCATTCGTTTATATTTGTTGGCACTGATTTACCTCATACGGTGCCTATTTTTCGAGATACTTTTCTTGGTCGATTTATCTGAAATGACAGTAAGGATTTGTAACTTATGTTGCAGTTAACGACGTATCCGTTTCCACTTCTTCTTCTTCATCTTCGTCTTCTCCTATTCCCATTATTTGGGGTCGAGTCTCCTCACTTTTCTGCGCCAGGTCAAACGATCTTGAATTGTCGGTTCGGACAAGTAGGCTTTCCTGAGGTCTCTTTCGATGTTGGTCAGTGGCGGACGGCCCGTTTATTTCTTTTGCTCAGCGAGTTTCATAGTAATTTGCACCACATGCTCGTCGCTTCGTCTTTTGAACATGCCCATACCAGCGTAGGCGGTTTTCGGTGATCTTATCAGCGTTTGGTGCAGCCTTGAAGCTACCACTTATATGATCATTACGAATTCTGTCCAGCCTAGTTACACCTTCCGCCCACCTGAGCATCTTCATTTCATTGGTATGTGCTTTTTGTTTATGTGTCTTCTTCGTTATCTAGCATTCGGAGCCATACAGTAGCGCCGGACGTTATCACTATCACCCTTAATTCATAATTAATCTTACTCTCCCGTCTTCTACGTAGCTCGTTCTTGAGGTCGAAATTGCCATTGAAAGTTATCAATCTAAAACTCACGTGGTGGGTTATTCGTGGTGTTTGGTCCGCACACATATTATTGATATTACGTGGCGTCTCGGCTGCGTTGCTTCCACAACGAAATCTTCTATTCTATTCGGAATCATATTCTAAAATAACGCGAATTTTCAACTTTTTCGTGATTGCACTAATGAAAGTATCCGAGCAATAACAAAAGCAAATAAATACCTGATTTCTAAAGAGGAATAACTTTGCTTTATATAAAAAAAAAATTGAATTCGGAGTTCCAACTCAAACAGAAGCTATCCCATAATGACCAGGCTATTGTCGAAATACGGCAATAACAAAGCTAGGGACATAATATTACATAGCTAATAATAAAATTACATATCTATTTTTTAACGAAACCAAGGTAAGGATCTATTATACAGCAATAATAATAACTTTATTAATAATAATACAGCAATAATAAAACTATCTCAAGTATCATAATCCACCACTAGCCCACGACCCAAATTACTTTAGCAAAGTAATTAAAGCGTTTGATGCTATGAAATCAAATACAAGTTAACCGAAATTCCTTGTTTGGGAACTTAATTGGAAGTAAGTAAACGATAAACACACATAAAGCAAACTGAAACGATTGCCTTAGTTATTTATTCATGCAACATTAATAAATAACTAAGGCAATCGTTGAGGAAATAATTAATTATATAAACGATAAGTAAAATTATATATAAACAATAAGAAATAACTCTTTATTAAAACATTTCAGCCATCATCGCAGCAGCATCAGACACTCATCATAGAGGAATTTGAACCTGATGTATTCCGGCAGCTCATTGAGTACATACACACTGGCTGTGTCACTCTACAACCGAGGACATTATTAGGTAAGATATTAATATAATAAACCGCCTAGGTTTTCAGGTTTACTTACGTGGCAGCGAAGGAGTCGAAAGGAAGTTTTGGAAATTATTGTGTAAATGAAATGATTGATTGTACAACTTTCGATCGTAATATGTATAGTTATAGGTGGGGACTTACCACATGTGAAAGACCCCCCTCCATCCATCCATCACAACAACTAGGCTTTACCTTCCCTCCATTTAATAATCTGATTAAAGGGAAATAACTGTGAAAAAATATTTAATTTAAAATCAGCGGAAGCCGTTTTTTAAAGTATTGATAATTATATCCTAAAATTTAAAAAAACTAAATGTTTATTTTTTTTAATGATCATTTATGGAAGCTGAAATCGTTTTAGAACCCATTTTAGTAAAACGAAACTGTAAAGTCTTCGTTTTGGATTCATTTCATTTTAATCTAATATAAATCGATATTTCGAGAATGTGAAGCGAGGGGATAGTAAATAGTAGAATTATTATAAGTTTTTTAATACAGTTACTTTTTCGAGTAGTACTGCTATCTTAATTTTACTACAAACACAGTTATATTGGAAAAATACTCGCATTACGAGTTTATTACTGTTTTGGTATTTCACAAATGTATTTTCAGGACATCGCACACGTAAGTACAGGTTACGATATTATAATATTGCTGCAATATCACTGAATTTCTTTGAAAAAATATTTTATCTTCCATTACGGGTTCAATTTGGAAAAACCCTCGGCACGTGTTTTTTAATTTCGTTAGTTACACAATTTAAAATAATTTTATTTTGGTATTTTCAACAATTAGTATATTATTATTTTAATACAAGAAAATAAGGATACTCAATTTGTGGGATTAACCTGAGAAGTGTCCCAACAAAGAGGGTAGTTTTTATATAACAAAGTCACCATAACTCTGGCGACTCGACTTTCTGTAGATTACGACTGTCTACAGAAAGTGAACTATTGTATTTACAAATATTTATATTACGGTTTTTTTATGAAATATTTGTGGTTTATGTATTTATCAACAAATAAGAATATAGCTTATCAGACATTTCATTTGACACTAAACACGATAAATATATGTTAATCTATTAACATACATAATGTTATTATTTTATAGTTATTTAAATTTGGACATTTAGACAACTATTTAGATAACATGTGGACAGTTAAGGTACCCTATAGTACTGGAGTTGGTATAGCGAATCTAACAATATCACACACTTCTAAATAGGTCTAAGCATTTAGAAGTTATGGTGGAATATAGAAACGGAAAATATACATAGATAAACCCTGAACATATTACACTCCGTTTTTGTTGGGCAGTCGGGTAAAAAAATATACTTATTATTGATTATATCTGTTCTAATATAGCCCTTAAAAACTTCCCAAATACCTACATATGATCCTGTATAACATTTCCCCAATAGTAAATCTTAATAAACTTCGATAAAATTAATAATATTACGGTTCCGTTTGGTTTAGAATTCTCCGCAAACATCTGCTGTGGTTATGAATAGCGAAAACGTGCATGACCACAAATTAATCTGTCGAGTTTATTATATCCGGCTAGTTTTATTGGCCTGCATATTAGTTTTCTTGTTTGTCCTTGGGGATTTCATTTCACTCTGAAATAACATTTTCTGCGATAGTTCAAGCTACGTTATAGTCATACGCGTCCCCCGTCGTAGTCGCGTGGTTTGGTAAGTCAATATTTCCTTAATGCCCGCTCCACACATTCGCCAGCAATATATATATATATATATATATATATATATATATATATATATATATATATATATATATATATATATATATATATATATAAGAATTCGTTTAAAGGATGACACTTTGATGAAAAAATAAAAATAATAAAAGCCACTTACATAGCTGGAAGGTTTTCCCGGACTGGATTGGGAAATGCTTATTTTAAATGAGATGTATGCTTGGATGAGCACCACTTTCGACAGTGCAATGTAGGTTTAATGGGATCCCTTTATCGCTAGCGAACGATCGCCGTTCATCCACATCTCAAAAACAAAGCGTATCCTTTTGCAAACCAAAATAAAATGTCTTTATTAAAGACAAATTAAAGCAAAAACAATGAAAAAAATCACAATGAATCGTCTCTTAAATGCGGAATGACATACCGAAAATTCGATTTGAAATTCGAATATATCCACTCTTTAAAAGGACGATATACCATTGCTGGGCTCGCTATCAGCCAGCCATTAAATGAAAATAAAAATAAAATACTTCATTTGCTCGTTGCCATGAAATAAGATATAAATCGTAATTTCTGGTCGAGAAGTTTATACTTAAGGCTATATGATATTTACAAGAGTTCAAAACATAAGATAAAATTGTATAATATTGTTAATATTTGATTGGTTTTTTGTAAAATTTCTTTTTTTAAGAATTCGTTTAAAGGATGACACTTTGATGAAAAAATAAAAATAATAAAAGCCACTTACATAGCTGGAAGGTTTTCCCGGACTGGATTGGGAAATGCTTATTTTAAATGAGATGTATGCTTGGATGAGCACCACTTTCGACAGTGCAATGTAGGTTTAATGGGATCCCTTTATCGCTAGCGAACGATCGCCGTTCATCCACATCTCAAAAACAAAGCGTATCCTTTTGCAAACCAAAATAAAATGTCTTTATTAAAGACAAATTAAAGCAAAAACAATGAAAAAAATCACAATGAATCGTCTCTTAAATGCGGAATGACATACCGAAAATTCGATTTGAAATTCGAATATATCAACTCTTTAAAAGGACGATATACCATTGCTGGGCTCGCTATCAGCCAGCCATTAAATGAAAATAAAAATAAAATACTTCATTTGCTCGTTGCCATGAAATAAGATATAAATCGTAATTTCTGGTCGAGAAGTTTATACTTAAGGCTATATGATATTTACAAGAGTTCAAAACATAAGATAAAATTGTATAATATTGTTAATATTTGATTGGTTTTTTGTAAAATTTCTTTTTTTAAGAATTCGTTTAAAGGATGACACTTTGATGAAAAAATAAAAATAATAAAAGCCACTTACATAGCTGGAAGGTTTTCCCGGACTGGATTGGGAAATGCTTATTTTAAATGAGATGTATGCTTGGATGAGCACCACTTTCGACAGTGCAATGTAGGTTTAATGGGATCCCTTTATCGCTAGCGAACGATCGCCGTTCATCCACATCTCAAAAACAAAGCGTATCCTTTTGCAAACCAAAATAAAATGTCTTTATTAAAGACAAATTAAAGCAAAAACAATGAAAAAAATCACAATGAATCGTCTCTTAACTGTCGAAAGTGGTGCTCATCCAAGCATACATCTCATTTAAAATAAGCATTTCCCAATCCAGTCCGGGAAAACCTTCCAGCTATGTAAGTGGCTTTTATTATTTTTATTTTTTCATCAAAGTGTCATCCTTTAAACGAATTCTTAAAAAAAGAAATTTTACAAAAAACCAATCAAATATTAACAATATTATACAATTTTATCTTATGTTTTGAACTCTTGTAAATATCATATAGCCTTAAGTATAAACTTCTCGACCAGAAATTACGATTTATATCTTATTTCATGGCAACGAGCAAATGAAGTATTTTATTTTTATTTTCATTTAATGGCTGGCTGATAGCGAGCCCAGCAATGGTATATCGTCCTTTTAAAGAGTGGATATATTCGAATTTCAAATCGAATTTTCGGTATGTCATTCCGCATTTAAGAGACGATTCATTGTGATTTTTTTCATTGTTTTTGCTTTAATTTGTCTTTAATAAAGACATTTTATTTTGGTTTGCAAAAGGATACGCTTTGTTTTTGAGATGTGGATGAACGGCGATCGTTCGCTAGCGATAAAGGGATCCCATTAAAC
>OX155958.1:23248936-23283058 GCA_944548615.1 Micropterix aruncella
ACAACGAATACTCGGTGCAGATTTCATGCCCCGATACAACATTATGATGGATCTGGTTCAAAGTATACTAGTGGACAACTCTACGACGCTAGTAACCTCTGCATCAATCATCAGACGACACGTCAGACAACCCCCTCCGAACCCTCAGCAAACAACCCTTTCGCTGGCATATTGAACAAGTCTCCATATGTGACCAGACCGACAATACTCCCGAGCAGCGAAGTTTAACATCGCGTGACATACTCTATCGAAACATCTGGACCACCCATCTATGGGAGAGCTGAGCCGCTCCCACCTCACAATTTTTATAATTTTGGAGAGATTTGTCCTAACCTGGCCCAGACGCGTTAAGTAAGCACCTGTCAATTGCGCAAAAAAAAGGAATTTAAGAACTTATTAGACTTGAACATATATTAACTTAGTTCCAGTCGTTAGACTAGTCTACTGCACGTTGTGATGAAGAAAAGTAGATATTTAAGCCGCTGTGGTGATTATAGATGCCTGAACAGCGTGACAAAACGATTTTCGATTCCAAGACTTACATACTTTACTCATATTTTGTATGAAAAAACAATAGAAGACTGACGACTAAAAACTTCGATTATCCCGTCTTTCAGAACCTTTTGAGCTCGTGATTTGCAAGGATGTACTAATAATATCACCCCTTGAGACACACTTCTCCTATCCGCAGCTCAGCAGATATAAACTCGGTCGAGCATCACTAAATATTAGGGTGACCGTCATTTACGCTTATCTGAGATTTAAAATAGACACTTTTTTATGTGACCATTAACAACGGTTATAGTTTTCCTCAGTATCCAATGCCTAAATAAAAAAATACTTGTACCTATATGACTCTCAACACAGATTTTCATGTTTTTTTTAGAAATCAAAATATTGTTTTTAATGTTTACCTCAATCTATCTTTATTCATACAGTCAAGGAACTAATGAGATGCTTTCGGAAGTTGAAACCGAAACCAACTAAAGACATATTATGAGGACATTCTGCGTTTAGGACATTCTGCGTTTGCATTGAGAATTATCACACTCGAAATACTTCCGGATTTATTATATATTTTCAACAGTTGCCTGAGAGCTAGGGTATACCCAGATAAAATAAAGATTGCTAAAGTAATACCCGATGAAAAGTTTCAAGGAGGCGCAATGGTGAAACGGAAAATGTCAGACTAATTATATTACATACTTCAATCTTTATGAAATATTCATCGATTACGTCGCAAAGACACGTATGGTTAATTTTTCTAATAGACATAACACAATTTTACGCAATCATATGACGGTAATACTATTGCACTGAATCCAACATATTCTCACCTCAAAACGCCGTCATTAATGACTATTATTAATGAGTATTTTGCCGGTGGTCCAGAAAAAAATGTGTATTATGCGTATTTCCGTTCTCGAGCTACAAAACACAACTGACGACTAGCAGTCAGCTTACTCTTGACAACAAAAAGGTACAAAAATGGTATAAATCGGCATAGTTACTGGTTAGGTAGGTACATTACTTAGTTACGAGATTACCGATACCCCCTAAACTACCTGATAAATGATTTAATGCTAACACGTTTATGCTAAATTAAATAAAATATGCATAAACTTGGCTACAAAAGAAAAAGCGAAACAAATAAATTATACAATTTGTGGCAAGACTCGGTCTTCACTAAATTAAAGCAATTCCTTCGGAATTCCGAAAAATAGTAATTACCATCAACTAAACGCAAAATGACATCACATATAAATAACGTGAGTAAAAACCTGGCCGCAGCAAACTATACCCCATTAAAAATGGCGAGCCAATCAACTTCCCTAAAAGCTTGCAATGCTTTTAGCCTACGGAATTTTAATCTGGGGAAATGCAGTGGAGAGCCAGTGTTCGAGCTGCTTGCAAAAGCAAGCAGTTCGTACGATCTTGGGGGATGCGACGGGGACGCATTGTACCACACTATTTTTAAAAATTATGACTCGTAACAGAATACATTTTAAAGTCCTATTATTTGCTAAACAAAATGAAGGCGAATCGCCATGATACTAGTCATCGTGCCGATATAACTCTCTTAGTTCCCTACATTACTTACATTATTCCAAAACTGTATCCCAAGGCTTACATTATTCCATAAATCGTTTTTTTTTTCAAAAAATCATTTACATTAAAAAACTACCCGCGCTACCGGAGTCGACCAGAAAAGGGACAATAGTAAAAATAGAATCGGAAAATATCTCAGTCAAACTTTCCATTCATCCCTTTATTCTAACGCGCTTAAAACTTCGTTTTTTGTTAGGAAGATTTTGAAATATTATTATTTACATTTTTTATTTCTCGACTGTTTTCTTCAAAACAAATTTTAGAAATTTTGTTTTTTTTTTGTTGACATTTATATATTGTTGTTTGAAATTACGTCATTATCACCGTTATCATAAATATTTGGACTAATAATAGAAGCACTTTGATCTGATAAAGGACAAGTTTTGCAACGCGGACGACCACACAGCTGAAATCTGGAACTATTGTTACCCCTATAATAATTTTGTTTTCTTGCTATTAGGTGGTTAACAGATAAATATAATTGATGATATATCTAAGAGGTCTTTGGCGAATGAGTCATTTACAGTAATAGGAAATAAATCAGTTAAAATAGGCCGAAGTTTATGATAAGCACTAAGAAAATGGTACTGGGAAAGAATCTACTTTCATTTATGTCTGAAGATAACTTAGGTTATTTGAAAATGTAGCTTCTTAATTTAAGATATGTTTTTTTCTAATAAAGTGGGAGAGTAATTTATTTCATTACAAAGTTTTATTATAATAAAAAGTTATTATTTAAATGTTCTTCCTTGTTTACTAAACGGTATCCACTAATGCAGGACTGAGTGCTATTAGTTACAGTGAAATATTAAGACCGTAGAACCCCGTGCGGGCTAATTTTTCAGACAAACCGTCATAGTGAAAAATCGACCAACATAAACATATCTTTTCTATGATATAATTATTGGTGGGTGGTACCAATTTGTCTATTATATTTTTAATTATATTTATGTTATATTTTCACATTTTAATTTAAGTATTATCATTGATTATATCATACAATATTAGATTGTGCAACCCTTCTGATACGGCGAAATGCAGGTGCAGCTGATAGCACAGACGGCCAAATTAATGGCAATTTAGTAGGCCATTTATTGATAATGAATGTTTTTTTATAAACCCCCAATAATTTTACCAGCGCATTATCGCAATCCCCCAGGGGAAACCGATACACCATAGCCATGAGTCCTGAGACGCGAGAGCGTAACCGGGGTACAGTATACCAGACAGAAGTTTACTCTCGAGTTACAGGGCATTGCTGGTAGAGGATGCGAGGAATGTGGGCAGAGGGGTACGTCTCGATGAACGCCTTTGGCCAGCGTTACGCGCAGGTAAAGGCTGGCGACATTTTTGAACGTGTGGGACCTAGTAGCGGACATCTGGCTGCCGTATCCGAGCCCTTACGACTCGTGACGTATTCGCTTCGATTTTAATTTTGTTCTAAGAAAAGCTACTGTCTGGTATACTGTGCCCTGGTAAACCTTCCACACGAGGAGGCTTTTGAATAGGAGTTGAATCGTGAGTTGGACTGATCCGATAACACTATGGATCTTATGGCCCAAGCTGCACTAAACCGTTCGCTATCTTAAGTCTATGGGCAATCTAATAAGCTAATAATAAATAGTATTATGAAATAAAGACTAATTTATTTGCTTATTCTGCCGGCACTGATGTTCCAAAATTCCATATTTTACAATATACAGGGCAAAATCACATATTTTACCATATACAGGGCATTCCACTGCTCCTAAAATAAACAAACGGCTGCGGCGCCTTTGCCGACTGAATGGAGATTAGTGACAGAGGCCGTATGCCACTAAGTCCCTAGAAAAGGAGCGCGCGCCGTACCCTAGGGGTGCCTCAAAATGCCCGCGAACGCGTCTTTGACACGTCAGGCGCGTAAATCGCGCAAATAAACGCGCGCCACAAACGATTCGTGTGTAATAATAATTATTATTATTACACACGAATCGGGATTCGAGTTTTGCTGTGACCATTTTTCAATTATCAATGAGAATTTTTTTAAGGTTTAATACTTTATTCATTTCATTTTTGTACATTTAGCCCCATTGTTATCAATGTTATAAGTAACTCGGAAAAATTGAACACCGAAATGCAGCTAATGCTCATTGCCCACCTAACTAGGACTAAACTGTTCCGTATTTAGGCGGATCAGAGTAAATAAAATAAGTAATACAACTTATGTAACAATTAGCCTAATTAACTTGAAAAAACTTTTTATTTTTATAATTAATGAATGCATTTAATTAAAATTGGATAATATATAATTATAAATAAATAACATTATAATACAAATCAAAACACTTTTGTACGAATTGTAGGTAGTACCTACAATATGGCAAATACACATGTATGTACGTAAATACGATTTCAATAAATAATAAATGATGTATGGTATAAACATATTTATAATTTAATAAAATATATAAATACAATTATAAAATCACTGCTAAAAAATATGAAATAATATAAATAAAAATATGATATGATATACTATTAATATATACATAATAATTTATATAATATAGTTTGAAAGATCAATGGTCGGAAATGTATGGGCTCTGGGCCGACCTGTCCAATGGCAATAGTCAATAACGCATTTACCATGGGAAACATCTATTTATCTGGAATATTAATGACTACTATAACTTACCTCAATTATGAGCCATTTCAGAGTTTTGATGTTCGGAATCTTCTTCTTAATATAAAACACGAAAACCCCCATGCCAATTATTTATTTTAAAATATACTATTTGCAGTTAAGATCTACTATATTATATAAAAGATAGTGTATTATGATGTCCGGCCATCACTTTTATTTCATGAACAGTCGACTCTGCAATAATTGGAGCATCCGGAAATCAGGTCGAACAGATTACTTGCGCTCCAGTTACTTCAAGTTATTAAACAACGCCGCATCGACGGAGCGTCATTACCATTCAAATTACATTTCAGTAAGCTCGAATTCAATGTCCTATTTAACACATTTGCATGCTGAAATTAAGGACTTTGCGCGTAATGGAAAGAGGACTTTGCGAGCCCGAAATTTACATTAACGACTCATGTCGTTCCATAATCTCCGGGAAAATATGTGTCATTTTACGTTCCTCGCAAAATAAAGTATTGTGGACGCACTTCTGTGTGTCTGAGTGTCTGTCTGTCTATGTGTATTCCTCGACAATGGCCCCGAAACGCTTCATACGATTGAGCTAAAATTTGGCATGCAGGCATGGCTATGGCTATTTTCCAATATTACGAGATTGACGTATGAATAGCGCACCCCCTCTGGTGGACCGATTTCAACCACTTTTCAACTGGTTTACATACGGTCATAAATACTTCATTCTCGGTTTACATACGGTCATAAATACTTCATTCTCGTAATATTGGGAAATAGCCATTTTAAAACCACGGAAATACGACATAAATACTAAAATTGCTGTCTGGGGAGGAAAGGAATTGGGGGAGGGGGAGGGGCGAAAAAAATCTTATTCCTCCGATGTTCTTTTTTTTCCGGTTGTTCCTATTCCACCTTATCTAGAATGTTTTAACTTCGAAGATAACATACCAAATTCTCAGGAAGTATAAAGAAGCCGGACAACAATATTATTTTTCTTCCGATATTCTTCTTCTGCCGTGGGCTCCTATCCCGCCTTATCTAGAGTGCTTTTATAGATACCAAAGTGCTTAGGATGGGAAAGAGGTTTAAGAGGGGTACTGGGGGGGGGGGGGTTACCGTTGGGGGGAGGGGGAGTAGCGTAAGGTGGGGATTTGGGTGGTTATGGGATGGGGGTTAAGAGGGAAGGGGGGTTGAAGGGAGGGGTAGGGTTGGGGGAGTTGGGGAGGGGAGGGTTTAGAGGGGGTGAGAGGGGAATTAAAAGTGGGCTAGGGAGAGGGGGGTGGACTGGGAGATGGGGGAGAGAGTGGGAGTTGAGGGGGGAGTGGTCGGGGTTAGGCGATCGAGGGGTGTTGTCTGCTTGCCGGGAAAGTCTTGGGGTGACACAACCGATATTTTTAAATGTATACGTATACGGAGTAGACGTATCTTTTAATGTATTTTAAAGTAGACGATTTAAAAGCATAATCATAGTCGCATTCAAGATATTTGAGGAATTTTACAATGAAATACATCAGTAGCCCAAAAAGTCTGACAGAAATTTTAAACTTTACTAAGGCCTAAACTTTAATTAATAATCGTTTGTGTCACCCCAAGACTTTCTCGGCAAGTAGCCAAGGACTGATTTTATCTAAATATGAATTTCATAAATAAAATAAATGAGCGCCCTCTCTCGGCCGGCGGACGAACCCGGTTGGGTTTCGTTGCAACTGCTTCGAGCGGCTAGGTTCGTTCCTCGGCTAAGATCGGAATTGGGGCAAGTGCAGAATCGTTATTATTTGATTAAATGTATGGCAGAATTTAAATAGTATTAGTTTGGCTATAGTATATGAAATATTCCAACTAAAATTTCACAATATAATTTCGGCTCTACAAGTCATCTGTATACCAAATTTTAAAGTCAATAAGACCAGTATTTCAAGGTTGAAATATGACAAGTGGGTGCTCTAGTAAACCGATTTAACCACAACCTGTTGAACTCTTGCTATGACCAAATGATGCCAGTATGCCAAAATTCAAGCTCAATCGGATTGTTTGGGGACTATCGTAAAGGAATACACACGGACACATAGACAGACAGACAAATAGACAAACAGACTTCCAACTGTAAATAGTTTTAATCGCCTTAGAGGGACTCTCAGGACGCGTTCTAAATAATAAATAGTTTCACTTCTCGTCGATTGGTGGGCCGGGTAAGTAACAGGAAAAAAACTCTAAATTCGACATTGTAACTATTAAACAGGGCTCTGGGACATTCAGATACGCCCTCTCCAGAGGTACTCGAGAAACATTCATACATTTCTATTAATATTTCGTACAATAAACACTAAAGTTGTATGGGTCACGCCTTCGATAAAAACTGCAATAGTAAGATATAGTAGTATATTCAATGACACATTTCCGACCGTCAAAAAAAATATAATAAACTTTTTATTCAAAAAAAAAATGCAAGCTTTTGCCTAATCTAAAACAAACCTATACTGATATGCTGACATTGTGTCAATGCATGTAATTTGTGATTTGCGATCATAAATCTAAATGAATAATTTTAAAAAACAGGTATTTTTTGAAGACCCTAAAGTTATATTTTACTATTATATTACTTAATAATTTATATTGTATATACGTAATTATCTATATATGCATACATATTTATTTATGTTATTATTTAAATATTTATTTATCTGACCTAAATGAACATGTTTGTATTAAAAAAGTCGAAGAAGAATTATTATTAACATCATAAACATCTTACAGCCATTATATGCAGTCTGAATGAAGGGAGCTCTCTTAGTAACATGAAAGGAAAGGAGTATACAACGTGCCACTCGATTTTTTAGAATTCGAGGGTAATCTGCTTAGTGCGCTGAGTTCTATTTATCCCGAAATATATCACATCTAACTCCAATTCTCATTTTGTTGAATATATTTATTTCTTTTTTCAGGAGTCATGAACGCCGCCGACTACTATGGTCTTGATGAGCTGCGTAGGGCCTGTGCAGGTTTTGTCCAATGCTGCATCACGGTGGACACTGTCTGCGCCTTGCTTGCATCCGCAGAGCGGTACATCCAGTACAAGTGTACCAAGTCGCTTGTTCAGAAGGTTTGTTTTGACGTAAAACATCTTTGTCAGAGCGAAACATACGGGTATCAGGATAGAAATAAAAAACGTAACGTAAATGTTTATGTCGTCTCCCCTTAATACCTAAGTAACCATTAACCTCGGAGGCGTAAAAGCGGTGTCGCTTCTTATTATATATTATCAGCTCGCCAATACGATCTTAAGATTGCTTAACTGGCATGGATGAGCTGATTATTTGATTTATTGTATGGATAGTTTATCGCTGAGCTTTATCGTATAGATAAACTGACCAAAGTTGCATTATACAAGCGATCCAAAGCCGTGAAACGATTCTTCGACAGTTTGTCTTTTTTTTCAAAATCTTATCAATATATCTGAGGTGTAATTGTATTGAAAACATGATGCAGGAATCGTTGTCCTTTAATCTACAGGTGCTGGAATTCGTGGATGAACATGGTAACGACGTTCTCAATTTGGGTTCATTCACTCTACTTCCTCAACATGTCGTGAGGCTAATACTAGTCAGAGAAGAACTACGAGCGGACGAATTCACCAAATTTCAGGTACATAGTTTAAGCTCTCATAATTGGCATCAGATACGGTGCCGCGGTGGATAGAACTTATACGTTATTTCTGTCAATAAAGCAATCGGAAAAATAAAACATTCTACTGGCGGCCCAGTCTTTATCTTCCCTTTGAGGGATAACTTACATTATTTTACCAGGAATTCATCCTCGTTCTCAAATTTCTCAAAGAAGAATCTATACGCATTCCTGAACGTCTCTTCATGCTGAAACCGCTGAAGTTGCAAATATAAAACTTTCCACCGAGGTGTCTTTTAGAGCTTGGGCATTCGCTAAGAAAGAGGTTTCTCGAAATTCAACCCCTAAGAGATCGAAAAGAGTTAGAATGTTTTTTTTGAGGATTCTTAATATCTCTTAATTCTGATTAAATATCAGATCGGTGTAACATAAAAAAATTCCCCTTATAAATGCGTACAAATTGTTTTCAGGATTTTCCCTTGAACATCTCTTTAAGGGAATAATCGTGGTTTAAGGGAATGAGGGCTAAAATGTTTGTTTGCAGTTTTCCTAATATTTCTTAATCCCGATTAAATATCAGATCGGTTTTATTACAAAAACGAATCCCCCGTATAAATGCCTACGAATGTAATTCAGTGAATAATAGGGAGTTGAATATGGGTAATTGTAAAAAATAGGCTAGGTATTTAATGATTTTTAGAAATTCCAGCTTTAAAAGAGCAAAAAATATAAAAACTATATCGCTATAACAGGTTAGGCTATGAAAGTGAAAGTCGAGGAAAATAATATATTTTTAAAATTATATATGTAGATAGCGATTTTAAAAAGTTAATCCTAGATGGGAATATTTGGAAATTAAAGAAGGCAAAATTTAAAATGTGGTTTTACGGTTTTTATATTACATATTAAGGCCGTCGAAATATCATATCGGTTTTAGTTATAAAAGATTACTCATACAATTGCTTAAAACTTATATTCAAGGTTTTTCCCTAAACAACTTCTAAAGGTAGTATGGGAAAAATATGGGACACTGTATAAATTTTAGCTAGAAAAAATAATTTGCAGTAAATACTCAGCTTTTAAAGTTGAGTATAAAGTATTAAAGGATTTTGCAAATTCAAGCCCTAACAGGGTGGAATAGGAAAAAAGGATGCCTCTGTGAAATTCAGGGAAAATATTCCAAAAATTAATCTTGAGGGAGGGGAATAAATAATGAGGGGGAGGAGGGGTAAAAATGAAAAAAAATAAAATTTGATTTTAAAGTTTTGTTAATATTTCTTAAGCTCAATGAATTATTGAGTTATATTGATATTATTAGCTTTAATTGAAAATTCCCCATATGAATGCTCAGAAATTATGTTCAGTTTTTTTTTCCAAAATAACTCCTAAAGGGAGTAATCGTGAAAAAAAACAAAGATATGTTTTTAGGCTAGAAGAATTATTTTTTTGTAAGAATACTCAGCTTTTAAAATCAACTAATAGGTGTTAAGGGACTTTTCGAAATGCCAGCCATAAACGGATGAAAAAGGTGAAAAGGATATTTCAAAAACAAGTAACAGAACATGTTTTTCAGTGAAAGTTCTATATTTTTAAAATAATGGTATACGTATTTGGCTGTTTTTCAAAATTTTAAGTTTTGGTAAAATTTCTAAGCCCAAAGAAATAATAGATCGGTTTAAACTCAAACTTCCCTATATAAATGCGATTGAAAGTTAAAGTGGCCTTACAATTGAATCTTCATCACTTTCCAGGCGGCACTGATGTGGAGCAAAAAGTATTGCGACACGAATCCTAACACGCCGCTGCGCGAGGTGATCGGAAATTTCCTCGAGTACATCCAGTTCCACAAGATACCTGCTAACGTGCTGATGCGCGAGGTCCACCCGCTGGGGCTGGTGCCCTACTCCATCATTATGAACGCTCTGGCTTACCAGGTTCGTGAGGTTTTAGGCTCTGTGCGAGTCGGAGACTTCGTGCCCAACCTTGAAAACATACGACGCCGATTTTAAAAACTAATTTGATCAACTTAACGGCGTATCAGATAGTTTAGTGGTCATTGTAGGTAAGCAGCCAGGTAGTTCTACTTCAAGATACTATTTCAAATTTTATTTTGATCTGAATTCAGGCGACATCCAATAAAACGCAAATTGTGATAACAGCAAAACACTTTGCAGAATATTATGTTGTATTGATATTATATTTCGTTTGTTTGATAGATATTATAAATAAGACAAACTCAGATTTACGCACCCAAAAAGGAAGGGTCTCTAGCTTCTTCGGATGTCAAGGTCATAAGGAGAATTGAGAATGCTATCAGACATACGGTGTATCGAAAGTTATTTAGTTATACAGTGATAGATATTTCCATGATCATCTCTATCACGCACGGGACCCATGCCATGGTGAGCATTTTCCGCAGGAAATGGAACAACTCAATGATAATGTTAGGAAAAATAGATAGGGAAAATATTTCGAGACACGCACACGGTTAAATATTGAAGAAACCCAGAAACAATCAGATCACGAGAATTTGACCATACATCTAGGGCGTGACTGATCGAAAAACTGCTAAACAACTTCGATACAAATACGATTTTCAAACCTATAGTCTCTTAGAACAAAATTGAAAACGAGGCGAGCTAAATCACGAGTTCAAGGGCTCGTATATGACCGCGACATATCTACTACTTCCCTAACGCAGATGTTCAAACGTTTTGAGAAATTCGCCGACCTTCGCACGCGCGTAACGCTAAACAAATGGGTTCGTAGATACGTCCCCTCTGTTTACTTCTATCGCACCCTAATCCCGCAATCCCCTATCGCTTAAGAGTGCGTCTACTGTTCTCTCGGTATACCTACTGTGCCCAAAGTATAGATCCGTCAGATGAACCCCGAACTTGAATAGAGATAAAAGTTTGATGGCACAGCTCCAAATTTCGTTTTTTTTTAATTTTCGTAACGCCTTACAAAAACACAACTACAATTACACAGGCCAACAAGAACAAAAAAAATGGTGCCTAGGATTTTAGATTTATTTTTAGCTATATTTAAGGGCGCTGAATCTAAATATGAAATCAGTTTTCTGGGGGGGCTCAATCTAAATATGAATCAGAGGAGTTATTCCTCCCAGGTGCAATCTCTGGCGGCTGGCGGACATCAAAGCTCGTAAGGCGGGTTGGAGCCGAGGGTCATAGCCGAAAGGAATATCTTTTTAAGGCACGTCGACGCTCCGCAACAGAATAAAGGGAGAGGAGGGTAAGACCACACGATGTCACTTGACCTTTAATGAATCAGCAAGATTTCGGGTTAGTTTGTGACTTTGTGAGTTTTCGTCGTGAAACGTAGATGGAAGTTGGCCTCGCGTGATATTTGTGTTTAGGAATGAGTTCACTGTTTATTTAATATATGGGTTTAACTCAAATTAGTGTAACATACATATAACGAAAATGTTAAATCTTAGGCATTTGAACTACCAAGCAAAAACTAATGCCAAATTTGAATTCAGGGCATAAAATTTATGTGAAATCAGCTCCAAATATACCAGCACCAAAACAGCTGTACACCTGTGTTGTCACTCAACCCCTAGAGCCCCAATTGACCGATATCGGCCACAACACGATTCAGCGTGACGGCCCCGTTTTAATTTTATTTTAATTTAATTTGTTTTATTTTATTATGGTAATATGCTTTATTTTAATTATGGGTTCAGTGGTTTGGCAGTAATTAATGTGTTGGTGAAACATTGTCATAATTCAATTTTTTTACTAATTTTTACAAAAAAAATGGGACATCAACTTGTCAATCGGCTGAGGGGCCAAGGCCTGAAGGGTAGGTACCGATATACGTGAAAGTTAATTTTTGAAGAGAACCGTTGTTGAGAAATCGTCGTGATATGTAAAAGTTTTTTTTATTATTATTATGTTGTTACTGTTATTATATTGTTCTCTGTGTTATTTAAATTCAAATGTTTCCTCATTTCAAATCGTTATCAAATATCGCCCCAAAAAATGCCGTACCATCGAAAGCGCCTAGCGCCCCTTTTACTTTAGCTTTTGCCTGATACTACGATTCGTAGGAAGCCCTTCCTACGTGCCCTTGATGCCCACCAAGGGCTCAGTAAACCGAGAGAATAGTAGACGCTCTCTTGAGCGACAGGGCGTTGCGGGAATAGGGTGCGAGGGAAGTAGGCAAAGCCGTACGTCTAAACGAACGCCTTTAGTTAACATTACGCTATGGGAAAGCATCCGCGTGAGCTGAGTAGCGTACATCTGGCGGCCAAATGCGAGCCCTTACGACTCGTGACGTATTCGCTTCGATTTCAATTTTGTTCTATGAGAAGCTACTGTCTGGTATACAATACCAAGGGGGGCACCGAACAGTACCGAGGAAAGTACCGGATGGGCTCCAGAGAGCACAATCAGGGAGGTACAAGATATCACCGAATGTCTCCACATCCAGTGCTACGGAAGCTATAGGGGAAAATACATGTGTTAAATTAAATTACATCTGTGTAATAACTGTGTAAAAGACTTGCTGGTATTACGATTTGCATTTAAACATACCGCCTTCATATCTATAGAGCTATACTTAAAATAGCAATTATTTAACTCTAGCATGTACAATTTATATAAAATATTTTTTCAACAACTTTTCATTCTCGTGCAAAATACTGCTACTGCCCGGCCAGTGCTGATTCGCCAACGCCTTTTTTCGCCTTTGTCACGAAAAAAATTCTTCCTATAAAGAAATGTTATTGTTTTATTCAAATTTTAAAATGCATGAGATTACTCTTAACTGTATAAACTTCAGTTGATTTTCGTGACGTCCTTTTTATTTGTAGGTATATTTCAGAAAAAAAATATTCAAGCAGATGGTACAAGTAGGTAGTATTCTTTAAAATTGTTAGTTTCGAAAATGTCGTAGTTAGTGCACTCTCATTATTACAGGCCTAATTGAGTTTGGCCTACATTTAATGAAGGCTTATCCGATCAAATATTAATATTATTATAAATTGCAAATAAAGTAATATTTTCTCAGGTAGAGCAATGAATCCACCCTCAACTTCAAGAATACATTTAACAAGGTACTAATAAGAGAATAGTATGCTTTATACATTCATAATTCATTATTTGTCTATATTTCATTTTTGGAGTGAAAGCGAAATGGTTGTTCATGAAAAAAGAGAAAGATATAGAGTCGCATGTGTGTCGATCTGGTTCGTTTATTTTTCCTAATCTGATTTCAAAAACAGACTTTTATACATTTCGGTAATTTAGTATGCGGGGTGGGAGATTTGTCGGAGACTGGCAACAGCAACGCTTTCTAGTTTAAATGTTCGCTCGCTGTATTTTCATGAATCGTCACTTTTTTTATTACTATGCAATTATCTCTTCAGCTTCAATCACGTCATCAAAGTCGACGTTTGCATGGACTGCGTATTAGGCTAATAGTGCATCGGGCGATCTTCGACGAGTTCTGGGAATGACGATAGCTCTCTCAATGTTTCCGTGTGAATGAAAATGGTTGCAATGTCTGAGTTATTAATGTAATCGTTTATATACAGATAGTGTGCTGTCTATGTAAATGTATATTTTTTGAAAAGATGGCGTCGTACCGTCTAAACGAGAAGCGAGAAGAAGCGAAAACGTCCAAATAGAGATGATCAGAAATGTTAAGTGTCTTAGAACTAATGTGATTATATTTTTATTATCATGCCACCATGGTCCATGATGAAAAATCCAAGCTTCGATTCGATTATCCTTCAATTTACTTTGGGCTGTTTACTTTAACCGTCTAAGATTTTACCCGAAGACGACGTAATTAGTGTCTTTGCATGAAGCGGGTAATATATTCACTATCTACATTCTTCTGGATTTGTTACCCATCTCCCAGGCTCCAACAAGAAATATTATATAATACCATTATATCAGTCAAGTAGAGTCGAAGAGATGGTTAAAAAGTCCTATTATATCTCACTTTCAAGCTAGAAAAATACTAGGATGGACCGGTGCTTGCGGCCTTTCACATGGTTCTGTATTCCAGTCGAGAACTTGTGATCAAAATACAAAGATGGCAGAAACCAAAAGTAGCCGAGGCTTAGTAAAAATAACCATGTACAAGAATAACAATAATGTCCAAGGTAATACAATAAAAAAACAATATGTTGTATAACAATAATAATAATCTGGTAATCAAGTATATATACCTATGTCATGTCATTTAATTAAAAATAATTGAACAAGGCATAACAAAAGAACAACTAATTTCATTCAAGAAGACTTAAATCGTAAATATAAAACATTCCAAAAAGATAAACTTCTCAGTATTATTTTGATATACGCTTTTGAGTTATAGCAGGCAAAATATTGTGCTAGAAGCAAGAGAAGCTTGCTTCTTGTGCTAGGAAGCAAGAGATGTGCTAGGAATTGTGCTAGGAAGCAAGAGATGGACAATGTTTTAGTCGATATATCTTGTTATATGTTGCAGACAATTTTATCTTCAAGTTTTTCGTAAAAACATTTTACCGAAAATCCAACCGTTGAGGAATGGCTATAAAGAAAATATTTTTTCTTAGTCTATGATTGCCAGAGATTTGATGTCGACGCTTGTATTTTTCATCACGCCAGGATTGTATATAAATCTACTGACGGAAATATGAAGTTAGAACACTTTCTTGTTTGCATGATGTGTCAGAGTTTAAAGAAGTCGCGGTGCATTCTCGTTCAGCTGGCATGACGCGATCGCGCTTGACCATTAGGGCCGAATAGTGCCGGTATCCGATGCATGAAATGTATGTGGAGATGTATCGCGTTTGTTGCAGGCAGACCCGGCCAGCGTGGATCCTGGCAAGCTGTCGCCGGCGCGCGTGCGGCGCTCGGGGCGCTCCATGTCGGTTCAATCCTCGCTGGACCCCTACGGCTCCAACACAACCCTCTCGTCCACATCGAGCGACGCGCCGTCGAGCGACGGCCGGCACAACTAACAGTCGGGGCACCGTCCCCCACCCGCGCCCCCGCCCCCGCCGCCCCTCCCAGTCCCGCCGCCCCCTCCCCCGCCTCCCCTACCGCCCCCGCCGATCTTAAACGTCACTGAACCGGCCAGATCCCCGACCCCCCCTGCCAAACCCCTGGAGAAACTCGGCCTCTTCTCCTCAATCAAGCGCGCTGCCAGCAAGAAATTCGGAGAGAGGAAATCGCCTACTTTCTTCGCCAGGGGCGGCGAAGGACACTACCCGCTCAAGAAGCAGTCGACGATCCACGACGCGCCGCGCTCTAAGTCCGACTCGGCCCGCCACGCCGTCTTCACCCGCCAAGTTTCCGAGACGGTCGCCGCCGCCCAGGATGATCCCGTCTTCCATAAATGCAACCCCAAAAAAAACGACTTAGACTTCCCAGTCCGAAAATCCACTTCAGAAGTCGAATCTACCTTTCCCTTCGACACCTCCTTTCCCTTCGTCAAAAAGGCGCTATCGGAACTTGAGAACAGTTTCGCTTTTTTCAAACGGAACATCGAAACCGCCTTTCCTTCCACCTCCTTCCCGACCACATCCACAGAAATAGAAACCTCATTCCCTTGCTCCGAACCGGTGATCATACCGCCGGACTCCGAACCGTCTGAACCGAGCCCACTTTCTCTGGCACAGAGGCGAGGATCCCGCGGCAGTCCCTGCATCGAAATACCGGAACCCGGAAAATTAGAGGCTCTACTTCAGGACTGTCGAAGGCTTTCGAGTTCCGCGGGGCTACCGTCGCTGAGTCCTATGCTGGGATCCATACCCAGGAGAGTTCGAACGTCGAGTGATTGCCCGCCTGAATCGCCCAGAGCGCCGACCACGCCGCGACCGGCCTCGGTCTCGCCAAAGCACACCTTCACTTTTAGAATCGTTCTCAAGAAAGTTGAAAGTACCCCAAATACGTCAATAGACCACGACATCAACAAATGAGAATTGCTTATTTAGATTTGTGCTTTCAAGTTATTTTTAATTCTGGAGCGTTGAATATCCGGGTCCACTATTTTATCTAGTCCTAAGAAGGTTTCTTGGTTGGAGTGTTAGACGAGAGTCAATGAAGCCAGAAATAGTTTAGAATGGGTATTTTTATAGAATAACCCTCTGGCGAATGTCTTGTGCCCGCTGATCTCCTGGCGGTGTCCAGCTGCTCGAACACTGGAGCCTAGCACCTATAAAATTAAGACACCCATCCAATCTGAGAGCGAAGATTCTTGTCGTGAGCAGCTCTCAGTTAGCAATCCTAAATTATCTTATAAACCTTAAGGTCTCTCTTCCCTGAAGTATACTGTGTCGTTTCCCTCTTATATCAGTCTAATTTTAATAGGTATCTATTTCCTTAATTTTGCCTGCTTTCAACATCCCGTACTCCTTTCGGTCTCCTTCGAAAAACGTGGTATTTGATTCAATTACTTGTACCTAGTCAAGTTTTGACCTTTATTGCGATGGTAGATCCCAGCTCCTGCACTGTCGTCCATCTTGGAAACATTACTTAAATATAGTTATTTTTATTGGGGCGTATGGGTTCCACCTTCTTGCTTCGAAAAAGGTCTTTTTGTCTTCCTTCCGGATATATGCTGTACCTATTCCTGATGTCATTTTGCCTGTAGTAATCTAAATTAGCAGTAAGTCGATGTATAACCGTTCTAGAACCTTCCTTTGCCCAGCATATCTATTGCTTTCTTATTACAAACCTGACAGAGATCTGCTTTATAAATAGGTTAATTGGGTGCACCTACAATAATCTCAAGAGCCCCTGTCGTTGGCTTGGATTGTTATCACAGCTAGAGAACACTAAAACCACAACTAGTGGACACTCTTGATTGTTTCTTTGCAGCCGCGTAATGGTTTCTTCTTAACCACCACAATATGCTCTATCTTATTTGTCAACATTGTCTTCTTTTAGCTGGATAGTCTAGGGATAATCTTTCGAAATATTAAAAAAGATTTTTTTTTTTGAACTCCAAAAAATAAGCCTATGTTTAAGCAATGACTTCTCGTTCATTGTGAACCGTTTTGCACCATTTCTTGTTTCATATTTCGAAACAAAAATAAATGACATGGAGCTAAGTCTTGGGAATGGGGGGGGGGGATAATGAATTTAACTAGTTTTGAAAAGGCGATTGAGGACGAGTGAGCTGGTGCGATATCGTGTTGAAAGAGCGCTTTTATCTTCGCCAAATGGAGCCGTTTTGTCTTTAATTCAGCGTTAAATTTTCAAAATAAGTCAAAATAGTACTGCCATGATTGTCCTTGTTTTCCCGAAGGAAAATAGGAAGAAGATGCCCTAAAAACCATTGGCTTTTCCGGTATATGTAACCGTTTTCGCATTATTTGGTACTTGTTCTACAACTGTTTTAACACAAGTGTCTACAACTGTTTTAACTGTTCTATTATTTCTGCCATATAGTGATGGATCAATGTTTCAACAACAGATACAAAATACCGCAGCATCCTAACTAGAATTCGCTTAAAATTTCCAAACCGTGCTACGAAGTTGTCACATGTGATTCTGATTCTTTTCTACCGTGAACAATTGTGACACCCATTTTACCGACAGTTGTCTCATGCCCAATTGTTCGTGTAAGACATTTTTCACATTTCCAATTGAGATGCGTTTACAATATTAGTAATCATGGATTTTGTTGACCATATCCTCCGTAACACCTCAGTCGGACGGCCTAGGAGCTCTTCTTCAAAACCGGACGCTCTTAAATTCTTTAAACCCATATACCCCCTGATAGTAGTCAACCAAGGTCCATGGTTCTTATAAAAGGCATCAATTTCACATTTATTTCTTCATATGTCTTCCCATCCAAAAATAGGTATCAAATTACTAACCGATATAGTATTTTTTCCATAATTGCAAACAAACACAAACTTACCCACTTTCAAGAGCTGTCAAGACAAAACTGCTCTAGATACTTGTTTTTTTTACAGACGTCGTTACAGACGACATGGTATACAGATGTTGTCTCAGTAGCGTTATCAATCGTGAAGCATGTGTATTTATAATACAGCATAGTTAACTATGAGAACCTCTTTTTTCTTAGGGTGCCTATCCAACTAGTGAAGTCAGCTCTGCATACTTCTTTTTATCCTTCGCCAGGCAAAACAATTCGTCTACACTCGTAATCCCGGTCCATTCTCGAATGTTCCGCAACCAATATTATTATCTACAGCCAGGATTCTTCTTCCCTGCAACTTTTCTCATCATAATGAGTTGCAGTAGTTCGTACCTGTCGTGCCTAAGCACGTGACCCAGGTATGCAGTTTTGCGTTGTTTGATGGTCTGCCAGAGCTAGCGTTTTTGGCCGACACGCCATAGAACTTCCTCATTGGTGTCTTTCTGAGTCCAATATATGTTGTCTCACGTCATGTTGTCTGTATGTCCACATCTCGATTGCTTCTATGCGTTTCCTGAAATCTTCCTTAATCTTCCAGGCCTCACATCCGTATAGAAGTCTGGGCCAGATGTAGTACTGGAGAAGACGTATTCAGAATGGGATTTTCAGGCTTCGATTGTAAAGGACCCTATTCATTTTTCTAAAGTTGCTGCGTGCAATTTCGATGCGAGTCTTAATCTCTACTTCACTGTCGCAGTTTTTTGTAAGCAAGGTGACTACGAGAAGCACTGATTTAACCTAATCAAACTTAGCCAACAGCTATACCTGTGAGTGTAGTAAACGCTAACTAATTATTTAAATCCTTACGCCAAAATTTGAGCGCCCGGAAACATAGGCTCCGGTCATCGACAATGTACTTACGAAAGAAACCGGTTTATGAGTAGACTAGTAGCGGTTGTAGACTATCTGCTGTCACTACCCTAATAAAGATTTTGAAAAACGACTAAGAGAGAGAAACTTTAAACATCTCTGAATGAAACCCATTCATTCCAAATCATCAAAATCCAAATCAATCAAAAATTACATATTATATGAATTAAGGAATTGCAGTGTCCCGGATAATTAACCCTCTGGCACACTTAACCCGCTCACTTTTATTCGTGTAAATAAAATGTACAGTTTGAAACCCAAGCACAAATCTAAATCAAAAAAAAATTCACTAATTGTTCATCATTAAGTGTTTATTAACGGTGTTTTAATTAACCCGCCTTGTTGACATGTTTATTGAATGTGTACATAACCACATACATAGATGTAATTAAATGTTTTGCTGTTGTTACTAATCAACAAGAAAAATCCATCCATCCCGAATTCGATGTTGTAAATCATCCACAATACCAATAATAAATGTTGCCTGTCCACTCTACCTGTATCTAATGATACTGTATTTAAAATACACAATAATAATAAATACTCGTGTATTTTTAGGAATGTCTCGTTTCAATGTTTGATATAACATAAAATAACCACCCCGTCTCTTATTAATATGTCATATTCATAAATCATAAAATACAGGTATCGTGGATATCAGAATGACTGTAAATAAATGTGCTCATATGTGTTATATATTATACAAGTATATAACTGTTTTAATAGAATAACACACATTCAAAATGTTCTATACGGCGGTTACACGTTTTGTTTTTTAAAACCAAACAATTTTTACATTAATTTTTATGATATTACATTCTTTTTATAACGAATCTACATTTATTACTGTCTATTTGTATTCTGCGTGGTGTATTCTTTGTACGAAAATTCCTGATCGAAACTTCATAAATAAAATGACTGTTTAAATGCTTTGTAGTTTTATTTTTATTGTTTGAAAAAAACAGCTTTTTTTAAAAAACCACAGACCAGTGTTGGATTACAGCCGCGAATGAAAAAGGAAAATACAATAAATCAAAAGTTTGAAAAGAATACATATTATTTAGAAAATAAATTTGAAAGTTCTTCACTTACTTCTGATCCTATATGGATGGCGATGTGGTGGTCATAGTGACCGGTACCAATATGGATGTGCGCAACGCCATTTTGATTAACTGATATGGTTTGCCCAGTGCATTGTCCATTTTCTTTGGTACCGCTGATAACTTCACAGTAGTATCCGGCTGGAAGACATATCTGAAAGAAGAATAATGTATAGATGTAATTATTGACAAATCAAGTGTAACTGCAGCCCTGTACTTTTATATGGATACTAAACTGAATTCAATGATATTTCAAAGGATAACTAGTGCTATCGACTACAACGGGCGAACCCGTCTACTCAGGAAGTTTTAACGATATTGATCGTTCTGACTCCCGTAAGGTGAGCGTAGAAGACTTAGGACAAGATAGTCCACCGTCAAGTTCCGCCACATGCCCGTAAGAAGCCAACGCCTTACCGCGAGATAACTAGGTTAATCACCCAGCGGGCTGACACTCGCGCACTTACTACCAGTTGCAACCAGATTACTCCGTCATCCCGACTGGTTACAGGTTCGAGGTCGTTTGCGCGGTCCTCTCCCTTACGAGGCGGTGATACGGCGTTTGCCGAATCTATCGCGGGCCCGGCGTCCTTTATATGGTAGCCGATTGGCCGTATCAAGAGCAGTCGCCGTAAAGTGAACAACTACCTCCGCTCTATAGGGGACAGTACTGTTTCCAGACTCCCCCAGCTATCGATCAGAATGCACAATCGATTGGCTGACGCCGCACGGTGGGCAAACCGTCTAGGAGCACCAGAAGATTGACTCCTAGGGGAAACTGGCCCGCAGGCCAGATTCCTATGCTAGGCTCGCACTTCATACGTGGAGGCCGCCGGATGGGTGTTGACTCGTGAGTTTGACTGACCCTGAACATAAAGTTCTAAGTGACCAACTGCAGCAGGACCCATTAGTTCCCATTTTAAGGGATAATCGAAAAAAATGTTCCCATATGCTATAACCGGTAGATTCAGCTTTAATCATCTTGTAATATGTAGATACCAAACAGAAATAACTGGCAGCATGACACTGAAAATTCCAGGGAAAGAACGAGAAACCCGACCGACAAGAAAGTCAGCAAATATTATACGAGAGTCCTGTGACCGATATGAATCTAGAACATTGTGTAGCGTATAGAGTTATAGTAGACCATGGACAGCGCCGGGCATTCAATACTTAGGTATTGCAAATAATGTTTTTTAAATAAAAATGGCAGCCGGGTTTGAGACATCTAATAAACAGATCCAGCGAATGAATCAATATAGTCTTATCTGCGCAGATTCTGTCTTGAAAACGCAGGGATATTTCTCTACTTCCGTTGTGTAAGAAGGATAATGCAAGGGGGAATACAAGAGGGGTATTACTGTATACTTTCAAAATCATATATAAGTAATATAAATTGCACTATACCTGGAGGTTCTGGTTCAGATCATGTCCGTCTACATCGAACGCAGTGAATCCAGTATTTTCTCTGCAGAAAGCAATCTGATTATTACCGTTGTCCCAGAAGTTACTTATTTAAGTACCCCTGACTGCATTCTTGAAGCCGACCATTTGAAAGATCTAACGTCAGCGGTGCTCGCAGATCCATCCATTACCATTCTTAGAAACAGCAAGAAATAAGGAATATAAAACCCTCGAATAAAATGGTATTCTGGATATAACAATATTATTCAAGTTTACTAACATTCGGATTTTAAAAAAAACATAAAAAAACATTACATTGTAACTTATAATATTACTAAATTTACAAAAAAATAATGTGCAAAACTAGCCAGGTTACTACATTCGCAGTTAACTGATATTCAGCATACCCGGTTATGAGTTTAAATTGTGATGTAAGGTTATTGTATGAAGAATATAACTTGATTGTAGACTCATAACTTCTATCGATAAAATGATCCCTACGGGCCAAATTGATCACTCAAGTTTTAACTACTTACTAACTACCGTAGACTTCTGGATCATAATAAATCATAATTAAATGCGAAATCTTGCGGTGTCGCCTACAACGGGCGAGCCCGTCACCACAGGACGTTTTAACGATTAGTCGTTCTGTCGCCCTGCAGTGAACGTAGAAGACTTTGGACAGTACAATTCTACGTCCAGCTACGTCACAACCCGTGAGAGTCCAACGCCTTACCGCGAGTGAGCCAGGAATAAACCCGGCGGGCTCGAGATACTCGCGCCCTCACTTCCAATTGTGACCAGATTTCTCCGGTCTCTCGATTGGTTCTGAGTTCGAGGTCGCTTGCGCGGTCCTCTCCCTTACGAAGCGGTGAAACGGAGTGCACCGAATCTGTCGCGGACCAAGGCGTCCTTTGCCCGACTGTTAATTAAATGCGAAATATATGTTATCCTATAAATTTTCGTTGTCATGATAAAAAAAATAATATAACAATATACGTTTTATGGCGGTGTTCTTACTTTTTTACCCCACTATCCAACAACAAGGTAGTGTAATATGTTCAGGTTCATCTATGTATGTTTTCCGTTTCTTTTTATTCCACCTTAACTTCTAACCACGAGCCGATTTAGAAGTGTGTACTATTGTAAGAATCGTTATGTCATAACGAGGAGTACCTTAATTATCAAAATATTAAATAGGTAGTTTTCTAAATGTAAATATGTCCGAATGTCAAAAAAAGAAAATAGATATTTATTATCAAATATTCCGGGAATATACCACAAATTTCTCATTAAAAAAAGTTACAAAAATAACTATAAATAAAGTAGATCACTTTCTGTAACGGCAGTCGTGTTTCTATCCTTTTTAATATATTTACTTGTTAAAGAATTTAAAAAACTATTAAAATCTATAAAAACTAACTTATTCTCCGTGGAATTCCTCTCCTGGTTTCACCTGCCGTGGACGCTATCGATCTCTGTTTAGGTACACCTTTCAGGAGATGGAACCTTTCGTTTGTGACTCCGTTGCTGCAACGTTTCCGCAGCAGCGTCGGTTTCAGTTACTTACGGTTATGTTTCACGGCTCGTCGACATATTTAAACTTCAATATTGGAGAAATTGTGCTTTATCCAATACTGAGCACCTGCAACATCTTGATCGAGTGCTTTGGTAGAAGTGTCGCGCCGTACTACCTTTCTTTCGCAGCCTCACTCTAACGATCGGAAGGGCTGCACATGTGACCGACGTAGGTTGCAACGTTTTTGCCATTATTCATGCACTGCGGAATGGTGTTGCATTTACGAATTGACTTTATTTATGACCAGACGTGCTTTAGATTTTGCTTAATATTACCGTCGGTATTTGCAATAAACCTCGAAAAAATACTGTTTTGGCAAAGCTTTGTGCCTTCGCCGCAAGAGTGCAATACGTCATAATAGCAAGGGTTTTGTGACGGGCCACCCCTCACTGGACTCCAAGTTGTTTGATGTGAGGAGGTGGTGTCACTTTGCGGGTTATCTCCGTATTGAAAGTCGACTGAAAGTATATCAGAAGGTATTTATTGTATCAGAAGGAATTTATAGTGATTTATATTGCCAGTTTTTTAACGCTTCCCGAATATGCCAGGGGTTGACGCAAATGCAGTGTCTATCTGCCTGAAGTTACGAGGGTGCCGTAGAGGCTTATCCAGTGGAGACCAAGAACCACAAAGCGAGGCGTAGGGAGACCCCAACTGCGATGGCTGGACAATATCAGAAAAGCAGCAGGGACCAACTGGCTGAGGGCAGCAGCTGACAGATAGACATGGAATAAGAGCTAAACGCGGTGTTTTGCGTAATGGTGCCGATAAAGCACCGCTAGTTTAAATCTCTAAAAATTAAAGGGAATCTTCTCGTTCCCGTTCCCTTTCCTCTTTTTGTCGGTTCATATTTTTATATTTTACTAATGTCTCAGCAAATTCTAGTCGAAAATCAGCCGAACTTAGCACCCGGTCCTTATTGTTGGTGTCAGCATGAATTCATCTATATAACAGCCATGCATTACACATGGTCATATCAAAAAATATATAAAATAGTCGTCGACATAAATACCAACCTTTACTGCGAAGTCTAATTTTTATAGTGGCCCATTACGCAGTCTATTAGGTCTACACCACCCATGGGATGATTGCATTCAACCACGATGAAAGGCATTTCACTTTAAGAAAAAGGTACAGGGTATTTTGACTAAAAACCCCATTTATAGCATCGAGGATTTCGACAATATCAATTTTTCGCTGCTCTATTGACCTACTTGACTATTATTATTCCTTATTCTTTCTATTATTGACTATTTAACAATTGCGTTTTTTCTTCTAACTATTGGCTATTGACTATAATTATTCTTACTGATTTGTTTGTGTTTTTTCTTTAAAATATCTTCCCGTATAATTTGTGAAATTATCCTATATTTGTTTGATTATTAGTTCTATTGTCGGAAAGAAAATTTTACCAAATTTTGTAAGAATTTTGATTGAAAATTTTGGAAAATGTTGTTGCCTCTATATAACCTAGAAAATCTGCGCTTGGATGTCCAACGTTCATACCTTGCAATAACGACGTTGATACCTTATACCTTAATAGGTATTTATTTAAATAGTATACTTGTTATTTTTGTTAGTTTGACATAACCAAGTGTAGGAATTTCTATCAACTGGTTTCAAATAAGAAATAAAAAAATTAACTCTAGAGTAACTCTACAGTTTCTTTTGCGAATTGTCAAATTTACTCTACTACAGATATAGGTTTCTTGCCAGCAAAGCTAGATACAAGATTCACAATCTTATTGTCTCTCCAGGCCACTAAGGATATGTCGACGCCATTATAGTCTGCAAGCTCTTGGTTTTTAGTTTTCCATAGAGTATTTGTCTTAGGAACACGTATGCTTCTTGAAGTGGTGGCAGAACTGTTACTGGGTACTGAAAAAGCAGGCGGTGTCTCACATGGCTAAACCGTAGTGCTGGTATTTGTCTCCGAGCTCAGGGGCAAGATGTTGTTGTGCTGATCTTCTGGGTCTAGTATTTCTGATTCCTCATTTGAATCTTCACGTAAATTCTGACCATTCCGTTCCAATATGTACGATGGATCAACTACGTCATCGTCGTCTGAGTAGTCTAAGCCGTATACTATCTTCCCTTTGGGCCCAGAATATTTTTCAATTCATCAATTATCAAAGTTGGAAGCCTGGAACCTAAATATGGTAGCCTTGAACTCATAATGAGCGTGAAAGGAAAAAAAGATACATATTATAAACAAAGTAATGAATTATAATGTAGCCTATCTCTGTAAATATAGTAAAATATATTTGAATTACATCAAATTGATCTAGATGGACTATCTCTTTATTGCGCCTCGAATCGCTTATTCCTGAATGTTGCGAAATGTGCTACCGTTAGTTTTACGCGGAAAAACAATATTCTACCATTTATTTATACTGTCAATGGTTTCTCAATAACCAAGAAAAATGCAATCCGTGATCAAGGTGTTCTTTTAGAAACTAAGTTATTATATAACTCCCACATAGATAACATCACGAAAAAAGCATATAGTATGTTAGGATTCGTACTTCGAACTTCAAAACATTTCGCAGTTAAAAATTCTCTATTACTCTTGTACTACGCTTTCGTCCGCAGTCACCTCGAATATGCTTCTCAAATATGGTCCCCTAGCTATAATGTTCACATAAAGAGAATTGAACGTATTCAAAATGTGTTCCTGAAACATTTAAATTGTCGCTCCTTCGTGTCCTTTCCCAATTACAACGAAGCAGCTACCTTTCACGGACTTCAATCCTTACAATCAAGAAGAAAATGCGCAGACGTGGTGTTTTTCCATAAACTATTAGCAGGTTACTTTGATTGTTCTGATCTTCTTGGAATGGTAACTTTCCGTGTACCATCGCGACTCACTCGCCAAACGTAGTTATTCCACCTTCCGCAGGTTAGTACTAATTATGCACAAAACTGTTTCATGTATGTATAGGGTATGTAAAATTTGTAATACGCAGCTCGGCGATATTGACTTACTCAATACGTCATCATTCGCTCTTAAGAAAGCAATTATTAATGACGGTATTGATTTATCATTGTAATCCCAATATATAATATATTATAAATAATATTTATTCAAGAATATCTTTAAATAATATGTATGACTACATTATGGAACGTGTATTTACATAAAATTTTATTTACTTATTATGACTCCTTTCTTCCCAGTTCCCACCTCTCCCTAAGTGTGTTAATTCTTCAAAAACAATGATATTGTTATGTTTAAATTATGAATGTTTATCTGATTTAAGGATGATTCATGCTACACCGGGCCGGGGCCGGGCCGGGCCCCGGCCGAGTCGTTTCCACCGTGCTCCGGCCGGGCCAGTCATTCATGCTACACCGGGCGTGACCGGGCTGTTTCCGAGTTTATTTATCCCACGGCCGTGTTGTGTCCATCTATTTTGGCGATAATAATCTATATAATAAAAATGAGTCGGGTTTTATGTATGTTACCTAATAACTCACGAGCGCCTGGCCCGATTTGAACGATTCTTTTTTTGTTTTGTTCGTAATCATTTCGGTGTTGCTATAGGATATAAAAAAATTGGAAAATCTCTCGGAAAAGTGAGAAAAATGAGAAAAACCAAAAATTATTTTAGTGCCGAGCTTGATCATATATGGCGTTGTTTGACAAGAATAAGAATACGAAAAATTCGAAAATCAAGATGGCGGCTCGGCGCGAAAACTGACATTTGACAGTTGAATTTTTTCATAGCGTTTTCGTGATTCTGAAGATAAATCAACTGAATTAACTTAATTTGTGTAATTCGTGAATGTTTTTCCAGGTTTAGCACAATTATAATTTTTCACAGTTATACCCTTGCGCAGACGCTCCAATCTCAGCAAATTGACCGCTCCAGCAAGACGACAAGACGACAAAGAGACAGGAGGAACTGAAAGCGATGAGCATCGCCAAGAATTGAATGAAGCGGCACGGATCCGTAATGTTGCAGTGCGAAGACGATTGAATTTGAGACAAAACACATACAGAGAGGCATTCTAAATATTATAATCTGGCGATACAATACAGCGATTATAAATGAGTGCAAATTGGAGAAATGGATCATTTCTGCCAATATTGCAATGCCTTGAAGTAACGCCACGAACCACTCGGTTTGTGTAGCGCAGGGAGTAAAATAAGACTGACATTATTGGTTCCACCACCAGAACCATTTCTATATAAAAACATTAATAACTGGCAGAAAAAATAACATTTTGACGCTGACAGTTAAAATTATCCAAATTTGAATCTATAAGCCGTGGTCAAATTTCGATCTACGAGTATGTTTCACGATAAAATTACGACTCAAACCAATTTTTACATTATTCGTATTTTTCATTTGTGACATATTTAAAAACTTATTAATAAATAAATAAACGTTGTAAAATAAATATACTTCATATTTCCTTGCTGAGCGCTATTTATTAATAAATTGCACCCGTGCGAAGCCGGGGCGGATCGCTAGTATTAAATAATAATAAACTTGAGTTGGCAGCTATTGCAATTGCCATCGAAGACGAAGTATTGGAAACACGAACTGAATCTAATAAAAAAAGATGGAGTGTACATCCAGCCTGGAGAAAACGACAATCGGAGGGAGAATTCGCCATGCTCTATAAGGAATTAATAGATGATGAGAGCAAATTTTACGGTTATTTTAGGATGTCTAAAGAATGATTTAGTATATTTCTTGGAAAAATAAAACGTGATTTAACGAAACAAAATTCAAGATTTGTGAAGCCTATCTCTCCTATTGAACGATTAGCAGACCGGAGCCGGGAAAACAATATCCACCGCCATTTCGACGCCGTGCTCCGGTCGTGGCACGGCCGGTCACGGCCGGAGCACGGCCAAGCATGAATTGCTTCATACAAAAGTATACTATAGATATCTGACCGTGTCCCGGCCGGGGCCCGGCCCGGCCCCGGCCCGGTGTAGCATGAATCATCCTTCACGAAGCTGCAAACGGACATTTAATAAGGTAAACGAGATCCTATTTTTCCAAACTTTTCTATTCCAAAGTACCGCAAATACTATAGTTCACTACCCTTTTTATTCCAAAACTGAAATCCACGCGCTACCACTATGTCCATGTATATATTTATATCTATAGACATATCCAATATCTATCCTATGCCTTTTATATCATATAAAATATTTATTATTTTAAATTAGGTTGATATCTAATGCAGTGTAGTGTCCGCTCCACCACAAGCGTAGCTTAGTGGAGTGACATGACACATCTTATTTGTAAATTTTAAAGTGATGTATGCATAGTGTATTTTAAGCTGTTTAATTGTGAATTGTCTGAATACAAAAATTATAATACCCCCCCCCCCCCCCCCCCCCCCCCAATATTAGATATTGTCAGAAGCAGTAGTATAGAATAATTGTTTTGCTTTCCTGCATAGCTGATTGCATCGATTTCTCAGCTGTCTGTAAGTCTCATTGCTTTCGTCAGGCGGCCTACGTTTTAAGCGGCGATGAGCTCTGCCCCTCTGCGACATGGCATTCTGGTATACTGTCGTTTAACCATGGCGACAGCGCGTCACTTACCTACTCTTGCCGTTCTCACAGGTGCAATTTGATTATAAATATTTGTGGTAACAGAGGAGAACGACCGAAACATGAAATAGATGGAGTCGCTGTTAAAGAGACACGGCCAATCAACCTGCGTGACAGCCTTTCTTAAAACGACGCAGTCGACCCGTCTTACATCTCTTTAGGAAATGACTGTCTTAGGTATCTTTTGTGGTTTCAGTCTGTAGCTCAATTAGATAGCATCATTGTTCGAAAAACCACCGGCATCGATTTGTCTGTGGCAGAGGATGCGGGCAGGGCAAGGCATTAACATGTGCTAAATTTTACTTGGTCCTAATTTAACCAGGGTAAAGTGTGTGGGTCCCGGGGTTAAAATGTTTAGATTGACGAATTCCACGCAATTTCGAAATTTACAACTTCTATTCTTGTTTATGATTAAGCAAGTGTTTAACTCACCCATGATTACTTCATCTCAGTAATGTCCTGTGATGGTCGAAAGCAGGTAATCGAATTCGGCAAAGTAGTTAGTCGAGGGAGGACAGTAAACCACGCCAATAAGTAGCTTCTTTCCGAGTAATATGGTTTTAACAAAACAGTATGAGAGTCAGTGGAGATAATGCCTAGCGAATCTCACAAAAAATGGCCTTGACCTTTTCGGTCGATGGAACCGTTTTCGCCGAAAATTCAGATCGAAACTGCATAAATGAAATGACTGTTTAACATGGTTTGTAGTTTTATTTTTACTGTTTCAAAAACCACTCTTTGAACAAGAACAACAAAATCCAATTTTGAATTACAGCTTCGACTGAAAAAGAAAAATACAACCATTAAAAGTTTGAACAGAATACTTAGAAAATAAATTTGAAAGTTCTTCGCTCACTTCAGATCCTATGTGGATGGCAATGTGGTGGTCGTAGTGACCGGTACCAATTTGGATAAGCGCAACGCCATCTTCATCAACAGATATGGTTTCTCCAGTGCATTGTCCGTTTTCTATGGTACCGCTGATGACGTCACAGTAGTTTCCGGCTGGAAGGCATGTCTGAAAGAAGAATAATTTATAGGTATAGCTTGGTTAACCAAGTGTAACGTACACAGCAACTGTAGCCGTGTAAGTTTTAAGAGAGAATAAACTGAATTCAATGATACTTCAAAGGCTAATCGAAAAAAAATACTCATATGTCATAACCGATTGATACAGTTTTAATTATCTCGTACTATGTAAATACCAAACAGGAATTATTGGCTGCATGTGTTTGAGAATTACATGGAATAATGAGAACGGGAAAGCCGACCGACGAGAAGTCGGCTAATACTAAACGAGAATCCTGTGACCGATAGTAAATTCCGATAAATCTAGAATCATTGCGTAGCGTATAAAGTCAGTAGACCATGGATAGCGCAGGGTATTCATTACTTGGAATTTTTCAAATAAATAAAAAAAATAAAAATACTAGGTATCCGGTTTTAAAATATCTTATAAGCAGATCTATCGAGTGGAATCAGAATGTGCGCAGATTAAGTTTTGAAAAAGCAGAGATATTCTCAACTTCCTTTTTGTAAGAACGATAACGCAAGACGTGATAAAAAAGGCGTATTACTGTATACTTTCAAATTCAAATATGACATAATATACAAATACAAATATATCCACAATACCTGGAGGTTCTCGTTCAGGTCATGTCCGTCTAGATTGATTGCAATGAATCCAGCATTTCCTCTGCAGAAAGCAATCTGGTTATTACCGTTGTCCCAGAAGTTATCGATTTCAGTACCCCTGACTGCATTCTTGAAGCCGACCATTTGGTAGATCTGACGCCAGCGGTGCTCGCAGATCCATCCACTGCCACAAGACCCGTCCTAAGGAATAGCAAGAAATAAGGGATATGAAACGCTTTGAGAAAATATCATGGTGTGCTAGATGTAACAATATTATTTATGTTTATTTATATTTACATTAGCATTAAAAAAAACATTACATTGTAAAGTATAATGTTAACTACCATAACTATAACTACCTTTACAACAAATGATTGTACAAAACCAGATAGGCCACATACCTATGTATACATTCGCAGTTAACTGATATTCAGAACACTCCGTTGTGAGTTTAAGTCGTGATGTAAGAATATTGTATAAAGAATATAACTTGATTATTGACACCTAACTGCTTTTGATAACAGGATATACTATAAATATCCCAAATTAATCACACTAAGTTTTATCTACTTCTGAACTTTTTCATTTTTCTTTTTGTTTCAACCAGTTTTTTTAAAATCGCAAGATTCTCAATTTCAAATCTCAAAAATTGCTTTGTAGTATTTCCTAATTTTCATTTTGTAGAATCTGCAGGAACTTTATATTTATCGTAGGGTAATTCACTGTAAAGATCCCATTTGTTTAGTCAGTAGTTTTGTAGTCCTTCTTGTCTATCTTAGATCATTTCTCCATGTTACTATCCTAAAGCATTGAATTGTTAGCACCAATTATTAAAGAATCAGTATTTTTCAGGGCCTATAGGAAAGGCATGTTACCTTTTTTTCCAAGTCTATAGTATTTTTTTACTTTGTACCATTTTATGCGTTGTCACTCGCCTTAGTGGCATCCAGTTTACCATATAGAGTTTATTTAGAAATAAACGTTTACTTAAAAACATCTCATTTAAAAGAACAACCCTAAAACAATTTGTATCTATAAGTACTTACAGGATTAAATGTTGGAGACACTATATTCTGGTTGTGATCAGCCGGTGGTCCAGCTTCTGTATCGTGGAAGTCATAACTGCTCATCAGTTGAGGTTGTCCATATGGATGGGCCAGCATAAATGAGATGGCCGTCTAAAAGAAAATATTCAAAATTGTCAAACGTTTTCCAATCTTTAGTAGGTTTCATGTGATTTTGGAGTTTATTCATATATTTCATATGAAATTAAAATAAATGTCGACTTCTTAGATTAAGGATGGCATTTTCAAAAGACGGCATATACATATATGTACATATACCAAAAAAAAAATATTTAGTTTTTTTTTTATTTCTGTTAAAAAATATTTCTTTAATGAATTTGATATTTCGAACAACTTTTGTCAGGTAACCATGCCAAAATTATAATCTTTAAAAGATATTATTATACAAAGTTTGCGGGGACAAAATCAGCTGTTTAATATTTACTTACATCGCCTTCTGAACCTTCGGCGGCAGGCGGATTAGTAGTTTCGGTGGATTCGTAGATGGACGGGCGGGCATATAAATTTTTGGCAAAAACATTTTTAAAAAAACTAAATCGATATTAAAGACAAAGTATTTTTTCGTCAAATGTCATTTTTATCTTATGTATAAAAGAAATATTACGATTTAATGTCCATAAATATATTTTTTAAATCTATTAATTATGCAATTGTAAAATTAAATATCAGGTCTAATTATTAGTTACACAATTTTAGAGATCCAAGATTCATAAAAATATTTAAACAAAAAGTTACAAAAGGGGACTTAAAACTACGTCACTAAAACTAGATTTTTGTTTTCTAGGTAATGGCCAATTACTACTTATTAGTGGGTCTGAGTTTAACAATAACCTATTTAACAAATCTTGGTATGTAGCTTGCCTAGACATTTTTCGCGTGTTTCGTAGACTAAACGATTTGACGTCTTTATTGTATGCACCTTTAGCAAGGCACACCATATGTGTGCCTTGTATTAATTAGTACTTTGTGGACTGCAGCTGGCATATCGTACCATGGGTACCAGTGGCGATAAGCTAAAATTCAATCTTTCTTCCGTTACTGCTCTTTTCAGTGATCTGTCGATATCGTTCATCTGTTTTGGAGTAGAGTCACAAAGATAACACATTTGTGATTATAAAGTGCTCGTTAGTCCATCAACCATTGCCAAATGTACGTCATGCTTTATTGTGATAATTTTGCCACCTGCAGAAGAAGTAGTCGGAGTGAGCTGATCTATTTGGTGTTGGGTATACTTCTATTCGGCGTAGCTCAGCTCCATAGTTTCCTTCATCAATTGGAACCGTATAGGTCTGCAGTACCTGGTTGATTCAGGGCAAGGATTCTTCCAAATAGTTTTCTTTTCTATATTAAGACTTGCATAAATAAATAACTTTAACGGAACTAAATATGTCAATACATATCACAAACCAACCTAATAAAATTCAACACCATAAATTTGGAGAAATTGAAATGCCATGGAAATAGTGACAGATAAATGGACATAAACAGTTCTAAGCGACGACCATTTTCTTATTCCTATATTGATCTTAAGTAAATCGATGAAACTTTTAAATGAATTAAAACTTTTCAAAATTAAGGTTTTCGTGAATAAACGATTTTTCCGATTTGCTCGGGATTTTCCAGTACAAAAATCGTAAAATCACTTGCCTTGTAAGCTCTTGCCGATTTGTATGACAAGATATTTCCACCAGGTCCATGTCCTCGTTGAGTATCATGGTTGTCGATAAACACTAATGCATCGGGTTCATTGATCAAATCCCACTCTTCGCCGAAGTTGTAAAGCCATCTCAGAGCATTGTTTCCTTGGAAACATCTCGATAGCTCTATACCGTACTGCAATCATAAATAATATATATATATATATATATATATATATATATATATATATATATATATATATATATATATATATATATATATATATATATATATATATATATATATATATATATATATATATATATATATATATATATATATATATATATATATATATATATATATATATATATATATATATATATATATATATATATATATATATATATATATATATATATATATATATATATATATATATATATATATATATATATATATATATATATATATATATATATATATATATATATATATATATATATATATATATATATATATATATATATACATATATATATATATATATATATATATATATATATATATATATATATATATATATATATATATATATATATGAGAAATGTCATGGAGATGAATACGACTTGTGTCGAAATATTCTCAATCATATAATTTCTTCTAAAATAAGTTACTAACATCCATTTCTGTTACAGAAACCATCCTCCTATACTTATTACATCCAAGGGCATACAGTAATTCGGCTGCAATAACTAAGAACATCATAAATTATCAATTGCGGAAACAGGTGCTGCTGCCCTAAGTATTTAAAGAGGACATTAACTATCGGTAAAATGTTTCTGGTCCACCAGGACCCCAGATAAGTAACTTTTCATGAATCTAATTTTATATATTATTGAAAATAATTTAAAAAAATTTACACCCTTAAAATATCAATATATATATAT
>OX155958.1:23283258-23378258 GCA_944548615.1 Micropterix aruncella
CGCACTAGGCTTTCCGTAACTTAAAATTACCTTGAACTCGGTGACAGCCGCTAGGAATGTGTATTCACTGGAGCTAATAGCCTCGCCTCCAAGATCAATTACTTCCTGGTAGATATAAGGTCTGGAGCCACCAGCAAATCCGTGATTTGTGTTAAGGTCGTGTAAATTACTATAGATCACAATTAAATCGGATGGCCACATGTGTTTCGCAGCGTCGATTCTAGGTTAAAATAAAAATGTTAAATATAGTCAAAATTGTTCCGATTGCAAGCAAAATGTACTGGTGTGCTTCGCTACTCGAGTACAGTACTTGTACTCGTACAATCATCATGATGATGATGATTAAACAAAAAGTGCCGATTGCCGAGTACAAGTACATCGTACCGTGTATCATTTTTTCCCACAAACAATCAAAGATAAAAAAGAGTCAATATTCGATTTGCTTAAATATATTTTATCCCGTTATTGTAAATATATATTTATGTTTCGTAAGGTTGTATATTCTTCTTCTGTAAGGTTATTTGTCTATTTCGCAAACTATATAATATTAAACTTAAAATTTACAAACCTGAATCCGGCAACGCCCATATCAATCAGTTTATTCATGTAGTTGACAACTTGAGTACGAACATGAACGCTAGTTTGATTCAAATCTTTTAAACTAACGAGTTCGCAGTCACGAACCTATTCAAAACACATCATAATATCAAAACATATCAAGAGTATAATTATTTTATTAATTATTGTTGTTTCAGGATTATGTGTGTGCGATTGATCTATTTACATACCTCATTGGCGTCATTGTAATTAGTGATGGCGCACGGTGGCCAATTGAAATCATTGATATCATATGGCACTGCAGGATAGTCCCAATCTTCAAAGGTGGCAGTACTACCGCCAGTGCCAACGTTCTCATCCCATGTACCGGTCATGTGGTTGATGGCGTCCACGTAAATTCTGACGCCAACGGCGTTGCAGCGCCTGATCATATCTCCGAGCTCCTGCTCATTTCCAGAGCGGGTAGTTAAATCATAGGATATAGGCTGGTATCTTTCCCACCATGGTCGATTGCGGGATGAGACTATTAAGTTTTCATTCGGCGGTGAAATCTGTGGAGTAGTAAATACATTATAAAGATAAATAATATAAAACGTCAACATTATTATGTTCAAAACTTCTAACATTTCTAACGTTCATGGAAGATCGAAACAACCGTGGCCCCTTTATAAATTCTAAAACTTTTTTAAATACGGAACCCTTATTAAGGTCGCTTTCGTTTGGTGAAACGCTTTGTCGAGGGTTCGTAGGGGCAGTGATAGTTGCCATTTAACTTTACATGTAATTCTTTCCACAGGTAATTAATTCAAAAATGGGTATAAACTTTTAAGTGAATAAAGTAAAACAATAAGAGTCTGTAAATAAATATGTTTAGTATTAAAAAACTACGTTATAAAAAAATAAAGGAAGGTTCCACTATCACGGTGTGCAAATAACTATAACTGGCTCAATCTATACTAATATTATAAAGAGGTAAAGTTTGTGAGTTTGTGAGGTTGTCGGAAGTAATCTCTTCTGGATCTACAGAACCGATTTTAAAAATTCTTTTATCAATAGAAAGTTACGTTATTTGTGAGTGTCATAGTGATATGTATTAATTCAAAAAATTAAAAGACTTTTTCGTGGTAGTCGGATTTGCAAAGTAAATCGGAGAAAAAACAGTGGAACGAAAACGTTTCTAACTAACGCTGCCTTAACGATGAGAGATATATGATTAAGTCTTGACAATGATAGATATGTGATTGCCTACAAATAAGTCAGCGACAGCATATGTCTAACTTTTATATTTAAGTCACAATAAGTAGTTTTTTATAAAAAAATAATAATGTAAATCGTTAGATCATGTTTATTTCTCATATTGTCAACAATTATGAATTCATATCAAAATAAGTAAATTCATCGTCTCAAGTGTTTAAAACAAAAAACTTTTCCCTTTTACTGCATACATAGTTAAAGAGATAATACAGCATAGGTATGGAACCGCGACCGTGTCGTAATCTATAATCTAATAAATCATAGCACTCAGTACTAACCAAACCACACTCATAATTTCATCACAAGTAATAATGTTTACCGCCCAACGAATTGGGCACGGGTCAGTTACTATAATATATGATACATGTGCATTGTGCAAGTATTTCAAAGCCAGTATAAAAAAACTATGACGCAATTTTAGAGTAATGAAATTGTTACAATATTCTTTGATAATGTTCTCCCAGTGCTAGCCAAAGCTATTGAAAGACTGGCATATAGTCAGTTACTCTCTTATTTTTCTCTTAACAACCTTATAAACCCATTTCAATCAGGTTTTCGACCCCATCATAGCACGACTACTGCCTTAGTTTATGTTACCGATGATATTCGTCAAGCGATGGATAATCGACAGCTCACTATTCTCGTCCTTTTAGACTTCAGCAGCGCGTCTAATTCTGTCAATTATGATATTCTCCTTGCTCGATTTGTAAATAAAAACAAACGGAGCTGCCATGGAATTCACCGACCGGAGTCGGGCCCATCATAATACTAATTTTTTTTACACTTCTGGGGGGTGAGCAGTGGATTCCGGACTTACGAACCGGCTGTGGTAGGTTTAGGACAGCTGTCTTGCCACATGTGAACCTTACCACCCATTCACTCCCCCTTCGAAGCCATAGAATTTGAGATGCGCAAATCGCAGTTTTAGATATTTTTTCTAAGAAAGAGTTGATTATTTTTCGGGAAATGCCAAGATCTTTAAAGAGGTGAAATAGAGATTTAGCTGGCAGGCCACGAGCGCCAACTTCCACGGCGTGAAGTTGTTCCAGGTTACGGCATTTGCAAGATCATGGTATTTATTTAATTTGTACTCGTGGTCTTTTGGGATATTCGATTCCCATGGAACAGTTGATTCTACAATAAGAGCCACCTTCCGAGATAGAGAGTAAAGAGTTATATCTGGACGGAGGGCTGTGCATCCGAGACTTTCAGGGAATTTATACTGCTTAGAGACCGAATCAACCTCCAGAATCCAATCTGTAGCTTTCTAGATTATTAAGAAAGGTTTTGTAGTTAAATGTTTTTTGCCTTTAGAGCCATCCCGCACAAACTGTATTGGGGGTTTGGAGGATACTGTCAAACCCTTGTTGGCACGAGCCACTGAGAGACTAATTACCTCGCGAATAACAGCGAGAACTTTGTCATGGCGGTAAGTGTACCGTCCTTGATCTAAGGCCACCTTGCAGCCAGCTAGAATGTGTCTAGCTGTGCAAGGGGCATTGCTACAGAGGGGACAAGAACTATCCTCGGCAAAGCTCCAACGAGCGAGGTTATTGGGGTCTGGAAGTGTATGATGAAAGGCATTCAAATAAAATTTCAGCATCTCTGGCGTCCAGTCATAGAGCATTACCTTCCAGTGCATTGGAGGCGGAATGTAACATGTAACTTTGCAAATCCCGTAATAAACTGGTTAGATCATTTCTGAATAATCGATATCAGTGCGTCAGGAACAAAGATCAGATCTCTAATTTTCTACCACAAGTCGCCGGCGTCCCCCAAGATAGTGTTTTATCCTCACTCCTCTTTTCTCTATTCATTAACTCAGTTACCAACTCCATTAAAGCAAAATATCACCTTTATGCCGACGATGTCCAAATATACTCTCACTTTCGCCCGGGAGATATTGATCAACATTTGCTGCTGTAAATGAAGATCTATCGATGATATACGAGTGGTCCAAAGCACATGGATTGCTCTTAAATCCTTCCCAAACGCAGGCTATTTTCATCGGTAGCAGTTACTTTGCCTCGAGGATTAATATAAATGAAGTCCTGAAGATCTGCATCGGTGCGGATGAGGTCTGTTTCAGTTTCGAGGTTAAAAACATCGGTGTCCATATGGACGACAACCTCTCATGGCGGCACATATTCGAGAAATGCGACGCAAACTCTTCGGCCGATTTCATTCGCTGAATAGGCTGAAAAATATCCTCCCGGAGGAGAGCAAGATTATGATTTGTCAGTCTGCTCTCCTCCCCCTTCTGGATTAAGAGGATGTCGCATTTCTCGACCTCACAGAGGAGATATCCACCAAAGTTGAGCGTCTCCAAAATGTTCGCATTCGGTATAACCATGGCCTCAGAAAATTTGACCACATCACGGAGTACAGAGAGAAGCTTTACTGGCTGTCGACCCGGGAGAAAAGAGACATGCGAGTTCTCTGTATGCTTTTCAAGATCTTGGATGGCGCCGCTCCCAATTATCTTACCGGCAGATCTACTGCAATATCGGCTCATGGACGCCCTCTGAGATCAAAAACAACAAGCTACTCTCTATCCCTAGTCACAGCAGTGACTTCTTCTCATTCTCTTTCACCGTGCATGGAGCCCGTCTTTGGAATGCTTTGCCGAAAAATGTGAGAACCGCGCCAAGCATAACAACTTTTAAAAACAGACTCAGAGAGCATTTAAAATCCTCCAGATAAATTCCCTTTCCCCTCCCATTCCCCTCCTTTTAAAACTTTAGCGTCCTTATAGGTTAGATTATTTTGGTGTGGCAAATCTGTGCCCACAAAGAGTAAAGTATATATTTCTTTCTATCCTCCTTTATTTTATTTGTCATACTCTGTATATAGGTTAAGTTATGTAGTCTACTCGCAAATAATGTTCTTACAATAGTATAGGTTAGCTCTAAAATATTGCCTGCAGGCAATAAGCTCGCCTTTTCTTAAGAATAAAGAGTTTTATTATTATTGTTATTATAATGTTCTGGAATTCGAATTTATGTCGGGGATTTAACTCTTAAAGCAGGGAAGGCATCCAGTCTACTTATACATTTGGTTTTTTTCACATCTATATGTAGGTTAAAAAGAGGTAGTATAATCGTAATAGCATCTTCAGCTATTGATGCGTATTCGTCTCTTAGTTCAATCCAAAAGACAATGGTTTGGATTGATATTTTAATATTCTGGGACTTTGAAACTGAAATCGAATTTTAATTTTTGGTGATTTGAAAACTGAATTTAAACTGTAAATTTGACTTGAACTTTGGAAAAAATACAATATGGACGGTTAGTTTCGGTTAACAAATGGATTTTCTAATCATCTGATGCCCTTGTGAGCATCTGGGAAATATTGTAACATCTGATGAAACTTATTCAACGCTGATATATGTTTGTCTTTTCTTGCATACCACTTTTTAATTTAAATTTACGTATTTTTGTTTAATAACTTATGTAGATATCGCGAAAGCTTCGCATCAAGATTTAACAGAATTCAGTTAGGAAACGCTTCTTTAGGAGAATGGTCTAAAATAAATACATTGCAGTAGATGAAGGTAAATAATCACCTGGATTCCACCAAATCCCTTAGGTCCCAAGAAGTTCTCGCACTCGTCTGCGATATCGTTCCACTTCCATTCGAAGAGATGGACCATGGTAGAACGATCGTCCAAATAGTGGGGATCCTTGTACCCCCATCCTGAGGAAGTCGCTGCAAGCAACACCAAGAGATTAACAACCCACATTGTAGGGGATCGATATGTATGATTTTAAAAAATTATATTTGTCCTTTTATATCCAGATTATCTATGTATATAATCGCCAAATTAAGACGGCAGATTAGGACCCCACTGGTATTTTTATTATTTTTAAAAGCCGCGTTCTCACGTTCCACCGAAAACCGAAAGCAATTATTAAAAAACGTTTACTTAAAAAACGGCTGAAGCTGTGTAAAATACTAAAATAAAAAGAATGTGCAGTTAAATCTTGTATTATAACATCAGACCTTTTTAGGCATTTAATGGTTGATCGCTTTTTGATAAAATGTTAAAAAGGTGGTTACTACATGGTCGGACCATGTAGTACAAACTATTTCTCCAACTCGTTTTCCGTCTACGCTATAAGGCTATGGAATAACCTCCCTGTCAATTCACGAGACTAGCCTTCGGCATTATGTTTTAAAGTAAATATATTCTCGCGTTATTATGGGTACTTTTTACCTAGTCATTAGATATAATATAATCCAAGTAATTATAGATATAGTGAGCTCGATTGCGTTTCTCTTGAATTTAAATCGGAAATTAATTCATTTGAACGAGACAGAGCAGTACGACAGAGCGGAATGTGAAATGAACTGTTATCACGCTTCCGCATTAAAACTACCCACCGAAGATAAAGCAACTAAATCTAACACCGCACGAAATGTTTTCAAAATTATTCGGGCATCTAAGTTCGACGGGTAGTTTTGGTGCGAGAAAACAGAGAAAATCCGTTCTAACGCATCGCTCTGTCTCCTTCGTTTGAACTAATTTCCTATTGGTATGGGCATGTCAAAAGACAAAGCGACGACCATGTGGTACAAATTGCTCTGAAACTACCAGAGCAAAAAAAGGAAGAGGCCGTCCGCCACTGACCTGGGGGTCCAACATCGAAAAAGACCTTATGAAAGCCCGACCCGACAACCCAAGATCGTTTGACCTGGCGCAGAAAAAAAGAGAAGACCCGACCCCAAATCATAAGAATAGGAGAGGACTAAGAGGATATATCCTATCCCTCATACTAAAGAAGATGATATTCTTTTCCGAATATATAGCAAATTATCAATGAGCTTTCTTACGAGGTATGTTTTGTATATTTATTTGAGTTAAAAATGTGAAAACACAGCTTCAGATACATATCTCTTAGTAACCAATTTATTAGGTAGTTACTGTACATAGAATTTATATTATCTGAAAATTTAAAACAATGTTATTGATGTGATCGTGCATATTTTATATCATGCAAAACCATTTCACGTGACGATAACTCGCTGATTTTTAAACCGATAGCAACAAACCGAATATATCCATGAAGGTTAAATGTGCAAGGTGAGGTAGGTATAGTTAGAACTTATGTGTTCTGAACGTATGTGGTATAGTTAGAACGTATGTGGTATAGTTATAACTGAGAGAGAGAGAGAGAGGGAGTAAACAAATATATAAATTTTTTTTTTTGTTTTTTTTACTTCATATATAAGAGAATATAATAAATTTTTATTTGTTTCCTAGAACAACTCGAACCGTCAAGTAATTTTTTATCGCCGGCGATAAACAGAAAATACGGTTTTGTGAAAAACGCGTTTGAAGTTTTCTTTGAAGAAAAGTAGTAAGTTTTTTACACTACAGTAATTTGCAACTCTCAGCGATTTCAGAGGTAAAAGATTCATGAATAGATTTTTTAAACGTTTTTTTCGGCCGTTTAAACCAGGGTCGCCCTTTAATGGAATCACATCGAATTTTATATGTTTTATTTATTTTTTTAACGAATTGGCATATTCTAATGTATCAAGACAGTTTAGCCTGAATAAAATGATTATTGTGTTTATTTTATTAATTCAGTATTCAATTTCTATCCTCGTAAAATTCGAAACAGAGTGGTCGAAGTCTAATCATGTGATTTCATATCTTAGAAACATAACATTTATTTATTTAATAACATTAATAATATTTTTGTATTATTTCTCTTTGACTTTGTATTTTTTTTGTGTAGTTGGGCTTTAAACTATAATGGAATCCCATTGATTTGTATAACTTTTCAGATCCTTTTTAACGAATGAATAAATAAAATGATTATTTTTTTTATATTATTAATTCAGTATTCAATTTGTATTCCTATATAATTCGAGTGGTTAAAAACTGATCATTTGTTTCGATACCACCAGCATCGGGCCACTATGTCCGATAGCTCGTATCTAAATTCCTTTTCTCAAAATCCAAAAATAGGGATTTAAAATATTGAAAAAGTGGATTGAAAGGATTACTTTACAGACCGCCCTGATGTGGAGCAAAATGTATTGTAACACACGCCGTTGCGCGAGGTGGTCAGAAATTTCCTCGAGTACATATAGTTCCACGAGATATCTGCCAACATTCTGATGCGCGAGGTTCATCCAGCTGAGACAAGTGCCCTACTCCATCATCGTGAACGTTTTGGCTTTCTAGGTTCGTGAGGTTTTAGGTTATGTGCGAGTCAAAGACTTCGTTCCTAGCTTTGGGCACGAATAACGTCTATTACCTTAGGGCACCCGGTCAAATCCCCGGTTTAACTCCTATCCGGCAGCCTCCCCGGAGAGGAAGTACCCCGGAAGGGTCAGAGTGAATTCTGCCTGCGGCTGTATTATACATTTAGAATTGTCGACTGCAACGGGCGAACCCGTCACCTCAGGAAGTTTTAACGTTAGTGATCGTTCTATCTCCCGTGAGGGTAGCGCAGAAGACTTTTGGACGAGTACAAATCTACCGTTCAGCAAAGCCAAAATGCCCGTCAGAAGCCAACTACTTACGGCGAGGCCCCGGGTAGGTGACCTAGCGAGCCGCCTCGCCCCCCGACTTCTAATTTTGGCAGGATATCTCCGTGAAGAATTAACCATTAGAATACCTCCGACCTCTCAACTGATTACAGGGCCGAAGTTGCTTTTTCTAATTTATTTTTTATTTTATAAAATATACCATTTGGTAGGTATACCTACTCTTGGCATAGTCAAATTCTTTATACAAGATAATGTGTTATACCTTATGTTGTATAATTATTTTTTATACAGATAGACTATTTTTTTAAACAGAAAAAGCAATTAATAAATAAATTTACAATAAAAATATATGGTCCTTTAAAAAACTATTTGAAGTGCTAAAATACCTAAGTGGGTATAGATGAAAAATACAAATAGTCAATATATAGAAACGAATAGTGAGTTCTCAATCAGAAATACCACAATTATAAGATTACAAATAGAAATGTGTCAATAGAAATAGTCAATACAAATTTTATTAATATAATCCATCTCCGATTATCAAAATGATTGGATATATAGTCAAAAATAAAAAAAATACATATATTGTAATAAAAGTAATCATGAAAGATTAGGAAATTCAATATTGTCTAAATTGGGTTCTTGATAAGAATGTCCTGGACCTTTTTCTTAAAACGAAAATCTCCAAGACCCCTGACGCACAATGGAATCTTATTATAAAAAAGGTTGGACTGGTACAGGAAAATATTTCTAACCTTACTCAGCCGTACTTTGTAACAACGCAAGTCTTGTTTGTTCCGAGGGTTATGCGAATGAATATCCGTTTTTTTAGAGTAGGATTGATGTTTTTTCTTGCATACATAATACCCCGGTATACATAAGCGGCAAAGTTATGATACCAGATTCAATAAAATACGGCCTGCAAGATGTTAGGGATGATATTGTAAATATATTGCGAATTGCTATTTATTGAAGTCGAAATATTCTAACTGAATTTGCCGCCATTCCCTAGAACATAAGGCCATAAGTTATTAATGAATGGAAATAAGCATAGTATACAGACTTTGCGGCTTCAAAGCCGCATACTTATTTGCTGGAGAATATTTTTTTCGAAAATTTTACTAAAAGTTGGCAAAAGAAATATTGGACGATAGTTATTTTTGCTCTCACGAGCCCCTTTTTTATGGACAGGTATCACTTTTGCCAACTTCATTTTAGAAGGAAAAACTCCACAGTCAAAACACATAGTGTGCACAAATGGTCAGCTACCACCGCCACAGAGCTCTTCAGAATTTTGGTCCACATAAACCAGAGATCAGTAAAGTTTTTATTTTTTAATGACTTACTTATATTTATTACTAGCTGACCAGGCGAACTTCGTACCGCCTAAGAGTCAATGAATTTCGTGTTACAGATTAGCTGAACTGAATTTATGATTTTATAAAAGTAGCACGATGAATACAAAATAAATATTAAGATCACTACTTTAATAAGATAATAACACAAAAATAAATATAAAAGTACAAAAATTAGGTAAATCAATCGCGTGTCAGCAAGACATGATTGAATTAAACTATTTACATTTTGTGCTGCATGGGATGCACTCCGTTTAATTCTCTTCATTGAAGCACCTTGTGATATAGGACATTTTTTGTTTTTTTATCAGGCGCAAGAACAAATAAAGCGGATGATTTGCTGACACGTGAATATGCCTAGTACAACTGACCATGAGAAAAACACGGATTTACATTTTGTATGGGAAAATGTTTTTTTTTTAATTTTAATTTTTCGTCAATTTTCCATTTTTTTGTTTTTAATAGTTATTCTGCTATTCGGGACGGAGAAAAATACAACAAATCAAAATCATGAAAATCGGTCCAGCCGTTCTTGAGTTATAAGTGGTCGAAAAAACCCGACTTTGTTTTATATATAGAACAGATAAATATATAAAAGAAATATGTATGGGAAAAAAAACGAAAAAATAAAATGTATGGGAAAATGTTTTACCTTTTATTTTACTTTTTCGGTAAATTTTCTTTTATTTTAATTTTTGAAATTTTTCTTATATTTAATTTTATTGGAAACAAACTGTATGGGAAAATGTTTTTTCTTTTATTTTATTTTTTCGTTAATTTTCCAATGTTTTTAATGGTTAATCTGCTATTCGGGACGGAGGCAAATACAACCAATCAAAAACCGTGAAAATCAGTCCAGCCGTTCTAGAGTTATAAGTGTTCGTACAAACCCGACTTGGTTTTATATATAGAACAGATAAATATATAAAATAAATATGTATGGGGAAAAAAACGAAAAAATAAAATGTATGGGAAAATGTTTTACCTTTTATTTTACTTTTTCGGTAAATTTTCTTTTATTTTAATTTTTGAAAATTTTCTTATATTTAATTTGATTGGAAACAAAATGTATGGGAAAATGTTTTTTCTTTTATTTTATTTTTTCTTTAATTTTCCAATGTTTTTAATGGTTAATCTGCTATTCGGGACGGAGACAAATACAACAAATCAAAAACCGTGAAAATCAGTCCAGCCGTTCTTGAGTTATAAGTGTTCGAACAAACCCGACTTTGTTTTATATATATATAGATTTCTCGGGGAGTCGTTACTGTAAATTTAAAACTATTTTCATTCCTATTATTGGAACTTAGTAAAAGGTCAGGAGATGCACTATCAAATGCACTATTATTATTCACTGTTAACTTGTGATCACTAAAAAGCTCTGCAACAGCAGTCGCATCCGATACGATTCTTCCGTTTATGTTAAGTTATATCAATTTCGTCATATAATGAACAGCGGCCACACTCTTTGCTAATAACATCCCAGGCAGCTTTGATTTTGTTGTCCGATCTTTGAATTAGTAAACGGAGATATTGTTGTTTGGCATTCCAAGCAACTTTTTTATATATGTTTTTATACAATTGTACATATTTCACAAAGTCTGGGTCAGATTTTATTTTTCGTAGTCCATGTAATTATAATATGCGTGCTCTAGATACTTTAATTCCTTCGGATGCCTAGTCATTGCATGTCTTTTTATCTTTTCTATAACTTTTTTTAGGAGGCATTTTCTTATCTACAGCTGATGAGAACCATTTTAAAAAAATGACATAAAGTTCATTTGGATCACTTATATTTACAATAGGGGGAGAAGTTGTTCTCAAAGCTGCCTGGAAGTGCTTAAGCCCAGAGTGGGTGATTTTTCATTTAACGTGAACTTGTTGGACATCTCTGCCTTTGTTATAACATTTGATATTAATCATTTGAACGTCGTGCTCCGAGAGGCCACAGTTTATAGAGCTAACTACAATAACCTCACAATTTGTAAATATATTGTCGATACATGTGCTACTGGTGAAATACATCTGCTTTGGTAAAAATGGCAGAACCTCTCCTAATGCGTTCTGTTCTTGAGAAGCTATTGGCTAATACATAACCAGAAATGTTTACTATGTCTTTTTCTTCTCAGTAAACCATGATTCACTTCGTTTACCGAGGCAACACATCGTTTACATATTCGTTTACCGAGACAATTTTTTGTTTTAAATAACAAATCAATATGTTTTTAAAAATAGTCAATCAAAAACTTAAAAATAATCAGTTAATAAACAATATGTTTCACAATAAAATCAACACAAAGGTATCAAAATACATAACAAAATAGATTTTATAAATGGTAAATTACCTTTTAAAAATTAAGCCGGCCTTGTCTAATTCATCAAAATTATAGAGAGCATGGTTAAGTTTCTTTTTATGCATTTCTTAAATGCAACCTCTCGAATTATTTTAATTTCTGGTGGTAAAGAGTAGATTTTTTTTAACCACAAATATAAAAATGATTTTTTTTAGCCCCACTTTAAGAATTACCACATTATTTTTTATTAGATATCCTCAAAATAAAAAAAACTGTAGCACGTCTAGTTTACAAAATATCATAATACTCATTTTTTAACTGGTATTTCTCGTGCAAAATACTCCATACGGATATATGTCATGACATAATAATGTGTTATTATTTTACTTAAAATTCAAAATTCGTGAGATTACACTTAATTGTATAATGTTCAGTTGATTTTTGTGGCCTCCATTTTATTTGTAGGTATATTTCAGAATAAAATTTATACTCGACCAATTGCAGATGGGACAAGCAATACAATTGTTAGTTGTGAAAATATCGTAGTTAGTGCACATTCATTATTTAAGGCCTAATTTAGTTTGGCCTACATTTAATGAAGGCTTATCCGATCGAATATAATTAATATTATAAGTTGCAATTAAAGTAGTATTTTCTCATGTAGAGCAAGAATCCACCTTTGACTTCAAGAATATATTGAACGAGGAGAACTAAGATTATAGTATGCATTGTACATTCATAATTCATTATTTGTCTATATTTAATTTTTGGAGGGACACCGAAATGGTTGTTCATCAAATAGAGAAAGACATTTTTACCTTACGGTAATTCTAATTATGCGGGGTGGGGGATCTATGTAGCTCTCAAGGTAGAAACGCTTTCTGTAGCCCTCGAGCTAGAAAAGTACCGGGATGGCATTGTGATAGTGCCCGTGTTAAGAAACAAAACCCATTTTTAAATGGATTTCTCTACATAGTCTCCTTTAGACTAAGTAGTCTCCTTTTAACTTAGTCTCCAGGGATGGATCCATCCGTGAATATGCTAATGTTTTTTAAGTCATCCAAATGATATAATTAGTGGAACTCGGCAAAATAGGCCTATGTTTCAGCGATGACTTTCTCGTTTGACGTGAACCATTTTCCACCGAGCGATTTATTCATGTTTGGAAACAAAAAGAAATTGGTTGGGGCAAGTATAAGAAAGGGACGGATGATAAAGCAATTCGTATTGTAAGTTGACCATTTTTGAAATCACGATTGAGGACGAGTGAGCTGGTAAGTTATCGTGGTGAAAAAACCGTTTTTTTCTTCGCCAAATGGAGCCGTTTTTTCCTTAATTTCCGCATTAAATTGGCCCAATAAGTCAGAATAGTATTGCATCATGATTGTCCATCCCTTCCTGAACAAAGGAAGGAAGATGATGCTAAAAAAACCCAAAAAACGGTGGTCAAGAACTTTTCGGTTGATTGAACTGTTTTCACCTTATTTGCCGCAGGTTCACAAGTGTCTCCAACTGTTATAACAGAACTGTCTTTCATGTGTGCCGTCTAGTAATAGATCCATGTTTTAATAATAGCAACAAAATGCCGCAGAAGCTCTTGCGCTTGCGCCGCGCTTGAAAATGACCAAATTCTGCTACGAAATTGTCATGTGATTCTGATTTTGCTCCACCGTGGACAATCGCGACACCCATTTTACAAATAGTTGCTTCATGCTCAATTATTCGTGTAAGACTTTTTCACATGTCCATTTGAGATTTGTTTACAATGTTAGCAATCTTTCTGATGTTCACCCGGAGGTCTGATAATATGATATCATGGATTTTGTTGACCATATCCTCCATAGCACCTCAGTCGGACAGCCTAGGGCTCTCTTTTTCAAATACGGATGTTCTTACATTCAAAGCCCACCTGATGGTAGTCATCAAAGGTGCATGGTTCTTACGACACATTATTATTATTATATGTTGAGTGAGGCTTTTCTAAGGTCTTTATGAGCCTTGTAACACTGCGACCATTGCTGATCTATTGTGTTCGCCGCCTACTATAGTTTTGCGCTAAGCCTTGTGTCATTTAAGAACCGCAGCAGGCTTTTGGCGCTAGACTGTTGTCACGCCCAGGAAATCTAGGAGTCGCATTTACTCGCGCGGAAACCTTAAGTCGCATTTTCTCGTTGAAAGCCGATGCGCGCAGAAAATTTAACGAAAGTATTTACTAGAGGGATCATCTTGGGGTGTCAACTACAACGGGCGAGCCCGTCACCACAGGACGTTTTAACGATTAGTCGTTCTATCGCCCTGCAGTGAACGTAGAAGACTTTGGACAGTACATTCTACGTCCAGCTACGTCACAACCCGTGAGAGTCCAACGCCTTACCGCGAGTGAGCCAGGAATAAACCCGGCGGGCTCGAGATACTCGCGCCCTCACTTCCAATTGTGACCAGATTTCTCCGGTCTCTCGATTGGTTCCGAGTTCGAGGTCGCTTGCGCGGTCCTCTCCCTTACGAAGCGGTGAAACGGAGTGCACCGAATCTGTCGCGGACCAAGGCGTCCTTTGCCCGACTCTGAACCGGGATCGGATGGCCAATGGTCATTTCAAGAGCAGTCGCCGTAAGGTAGACAACTACCCCCGCTCTATAGGAAACAATACAGTTTCCAGACTCCCCCGATTGTTAGTCGGAGAGCACAATCGATTGGCTTGCGCCGCTCGGTGCGCAGACCGTCCAGGAGCGCCAGAGGATTGTTCCCAGGGGAGACTGGTTGACCCAGTGTCCTACCCAGGCTCGCACCCCATGCGTGGAGGCCATCGGATGGGTGTTGACCCGTGAGTGTGACCGACCCTGAAACAGAATGGGTCTTCGTGGCCAACTCAGCAAGGGCCCATTAGCTCCCACAGGTGGGACTTTAGTTTTTTTTCTCTTTTCAAAAAAATTTCATTGCATAGAAATTTTTTTTTGTTTTGCGAGGGGGGTGTGTCACGCCCAGGAAATCTAGGAGTCGCATTTCCTCGCGCGGAAACCTTAAGTCGCATTTTCTCGCGTGGAAACGCCGTGGAAACATTTCGATTTACTCGAGATAAATTGATTTCCGATAGGTTAGATGTCAAACGTCAAACGTCTTGACAGCTGACAGCTCTATTTTTCTTTTTTATTAATGCCATGAGAACAAGCATTTTGCACCTAATGGCTGATCGCGTAAATGCCACATCCAAAATTATCTTTGATAAGTACGTTTCATATTTAAGGAAATAAAACCAATAAAATTATAATTAACGTAGAAAATTAACATTTAATACGCTGGTCAAACTGAAATAAATCTAGGAATTATCCCACATAATTCAATAAATTGATATTTTTATTGGAGTCAAATTATGTATCTATGGGTTGACACTTTCGAGCTAGATAAAAGCGAGGTTACGGACCCGCGATTTTCACTTTTTGGATTTTACGCGATCAACTAGTCTATCTTTGGCAAGCGTTGGACCCCATTCCCTTCGGTAAGTCGTTTTTTTCGAATATTCAGGAATGCCGTGACGGTTTCCGATAAGTGCACGTAGTTTCATGTGAGTTCACATCGCGTTTCGCCTGTTGGAAATGAGGGAACGTGTCACAAGCACGTGCTCGCTGGGGTTGGGAAAAGGGCCAATCTGCGCTATCCTTTTCCCAACTACCGGCAAAAAGGGAGATTTCCGTTGGGGCAAGGCTAATGCGTGGCGTTTCTTGTGGTTTTACAGGGGTCCTTCGGGGACACCACTTCTCCGCCAACGATTTAAAACAGCGCATGGTCGGCGTATAAAGGCCGACGCGCGCGGCGTCGGTGTGCGCGCGCGTCTCCTCGCCGGAGACCAGCGATGGCCAATTCTTCCTCGCCTTCGGCCACGCGGAACAGCGGCCGTTCTCCTTCGCCGGGGGCGCACTCAGGAGTTGAGCGCCCCGTCGCCCGCTCCAGCTGCTGCGCCCGCCCCGGGCGATAGTTGACGACCGCCGCACCGCGTGCGCCCATCTTCGCTCTTCAAGCGTTCCAGCGATCTTCAAGCACCTCTTCAGAGGCCGTCTCCAAGGCAGTCAGTGCCCGACCCCGCAAGACGTCCGTGTTGGCTAAGCCGCGGGATCTCTCCGATAAACCTTTTGCATACCCGTCCTCGGAACCTTTCCCCAAATCAAAGTGAACTCGAGGAATATGCCCTCGACCTGAGGCTCTTGCTCCTTCTTTTATTTTCTCTTCCATTGTTTCTCTTCAAATTTAATTTTTCTCTTCAAGTAATTTTAAATAATTATATTTTAAAAGATTGTTATTTCCAATTAATCAAATCAATGAATAGTTTAAATCATCTAGGCGCTTTATCGCCCCATATATCTGTCGGTCGGTCGACGAGTTTGAAATAAAGATACATTTTACAATTTCATATTCTTTTATTACATTATATCATTTATGTCATCAAACCCGCAACGTGACACTGTTTTACCTCCTCAGGTTGGATGTAATGACCACCCAAGTGGGTGTATCTTTTACGCATCAGCGGGCCACACTCGCACATAAGGTGCTGGGGAGTTTCCTCTGCTCCTTGGCAGAACCTGCACATTTTTGTGTCTCTGAGCTTGTGGTTGAACATGTGTTTGTTCAGGCCACAATGGCCCGTGAGCGCCCTAGCCAGTAAGCTTAGATTGTTCCTATTTAACGATAAGGCCTCACGGACCGTCTTACGGTCGTAATCCTTAATTAACGCTTTGAAATGATTCAAACCTGGCGTGTTGGTCCAGTGGTTGACGGATTGTTCTAAACACATTTTTTTGAGCATATTTGCAAGGCTTTTTGGTACGCCACAGCAAGATTCAGGGCCGTATAACGTTCCTTTGCTCCCGTCTTAGCAAGTTCGTCGGATTTTTCATTTCCGTCGATTCCTGCATGGCCGGGAGGCCATGCAGGAATCGACCATGCAGGAATTAGAATTACCTTGTTATTACACCCATCTTAGAATTACCCTGTTCTTTTCGCCCAAGCAATTCAGTAGTGATATGCAGTTTTGCACTAGCTTTGTAATATTAAAGACATAAGCTTCACTTTGATTTCTTCATACTTCTTTCTATCCAGAAATAGGAATCGAATAACTATGGTTGCAAACCAATACTAAATGTAATACCAATAATAAATGTTGCCTGTTCTCTCTACCTGCATCTAATTATAAGGTAAGAAAATAAATAATAATAATAATAAGTAGTCGTATATGACTACTTATTAGTCGTATAATAATATCTGGTTTTATGTTTGATATTCAATAACATAGAATAACCATCACGCATTTCGCTTTAATATGTCATATTCATAAATCATGAAATACAGGTATTGTGGATATCGGAATGCCAGTAAATAAATGAGCGCGCATGTGTTATGCATTTTACAATCATAAAATTGTTTTAAAAGAATAATGCATTGTCATGTTGCTTGTTTTGTAAATAAAAATATTTTTTTACATTCGTTTTTATGATATTATATTCTGTTTGGAACTAATCCACAATTATTACTATCTTTTTGTATTCTGAGTGGTATATTGTTTGTGCGAAAATTCCTGATCAAAACTCCATAAATAAAATGACTGTTTACATTCGTAATAGTTTTATTTTTATTATTTAGAAAAAACACCGTTTTAAAAAACCACAAAAGCCAGTGTTGGATTATAGCCGCGACTGAAAAAGAAAAATACAATAAATTAAAAGTTTGAACGGAGTATTTAGAAAATAAATTTGAAATCTCTGTACTCACTTCTGATCCTGTATGGATGGCGATGTGGTGGTCGTAGTGACCGGCGCCAATATGGATGTGCGCATCGCCATTTTGATTAACAGATATGGTTTGCCCAGAGCATTGTCCATTTTCTTTGGTACCGCTGATGACGTCACAGTAGCTTCCGGCTGGAAGGCATGTCTGAAAAAGAATGATTTATAGATATAACTACCGATGAATCAAATATACCGTCCACAGCAACTGTAGCCATGATGTACATGTATATAGGGACTAAACTGAATTCAATGATATTTCAAGGGCTAATCGAGAAAATGCTAGGTGGATACAACTTTAACCATCTCATAACTTGAATATCTCACTATGTAGATACTGAACAGGATTTACTGCCTGCATGAGTTTGAGAATTACAGGGTTTAATAAGAACAAGAAAGCTGACCCAGTCGGCTAATATTATAAGAGAATCCTATGCCCGATAAGAAATCCGGAAGAATCTAGAATATTCTAGAACCATAGTGTAGCGTACCGAGTCAGTAGACCATGGACAGCGCCGGGCATTTAATACTTGGGTATCATAAATATTTTTTTTAAATGGAAGCATAACGCAAGAGGTGATATAGAGGGGCATTACTGTATACTTCCAAAATCAAATGTAATATAATATGCACAATACCTGGAGGTTCTGGTTCAGGTCATGTCCTTCTAGATTGAACGCGATGAAACCAGCATTTCCTCTGCAGAAAGCAATCTGGTTATTACCGTTGTCCCAGAAGTTACCCATTTGAGTACCCCTGACTGCATTCTTGAAGCCGACCATTTGGTAGATCTGACGCCAGCGGTGCTCGCAGATCCATCCACTGCCACAAGACCCGTCCTAAGGAACAGCGAGAAACAAGGAATATGAAAAAATGTCTGTGTATTCTAGATATAACAATATTATATGAGTTTATTGACATTAGCTTAAAAAATAACATTACAATAACAATAAACTAGTAGAACTATTACTAAATTTACAAAAAATGAGTACCTCACCAGACAGGTCACATACCTATGCATACATTCGGCGTTAACTGATATTCAGGACACCTCGTTATGAGTTTGAATCGTGATGTAAGGATATTGTATAAAGAATATTACTTGATTATAAACATTTAAGGCGACATAATACCTGGGAACAACCATATCTGAAGAATTTTAGTTTAATGAGTTTTTTTTAAATATAAGGATTAATTAAAAAAAGTTTCTAGGTGGATAAGGAACCAATAACCAGGAACCTCGTTAAGGAATCAATTTAAAATTTTGGACTTAAAAAAGTTGCTCATTGCCTTGGACATAAGGGCTTTAAGCTGACTTCGAAATATTTCAGGCGCGATTACTCCTATAATGTAAGCGGTAAGTTTGTTTTATTTTAATTTCATTATATTGAATGAATATTTTTTTAGGGCCGCACTTAACCACATTTTTTATTTAGACCCTAAATAAATTATAATTAATTAAAACGTGAGATCACTTTAAGAGTTACGCTAAATATGCTTTGCCACTGCGTAAAGATAGTTATTCTGTGCTGGCGCTGCGATAGAACGTTTAGTATGCGCCTGGTCGCCGGCGCGAACGGACGTGGAATCACGCTTGACTCTTCGTCAACGCTGGATTTTTATTGGTCAAACCCTACAAAATTGGCCCCGCCTATTTTTTCGCGTGTCCGGCCATTTCGGATATTTTTTTGAGGTCTCATGTCGCCTTAACTTCTATCCATTAAAGGGATAGCTACTATAAATAGGCCAAATTGATTACACTAAGTTTTAACTACTTTTAACTACTTTAACTGCTTTTTTATTCTGCTTGTTATATCAACCAGACTATTAAAATCGCAAGATTCTCAATCTCAGATCTCTTAAATTGCTTTGTAGTAGGTATTTCTAAATTTCTATTTTGTAAAATCTAAAGGACTTTTATCTACAAGATGTTTATCAATTGGTAATACACTGTACAGTTCCTATCCTAAAGAATAGAATTATTCCACCAATTATTGAACAAATACTATGTTTCAGGTCCTATAGGAAGGGCACGTTACCTTTTTTCCATGTTTATCGTTTTCTTTACTTTGCACCATTTCATCCTTTGTCACTCACATTTGCGGAATCCAGTTTACCATTTCCAGTTTGTTTAGAAATAAAAGTAGAATAAGAACCCTTAAATAATTTACATGTATATGTACATACAGAATTAAATGACGGAGAAACTATGTTTCCGTTGTTGTCAGCGGGTGGTCCAGCTTCTGTATCCGTAAAGTCGAAACTGCTCATCAGTTGAGGTTGTCCATATGGATGTGCCAGCATATATGCGATAGCCGCCTAAAAGAAAATATCATTGTCAAGCGTTCTCCAATATTTAGTAGGTTTAATGGTATTTTGGATTTTATTCATAGATTTCACTTGAAATTTAAATAAATGTCTTATTAAATTAAAAACGGCATTCTCAAAATAAAAGAGAACTTTTTAAAATAAAGCTACGTTTAAAACATTGTTTAGTATTTTAATAATGAATTGAGAAATTGTAATTGTTTATACATATACACATTTTAAAGATTTTGGAAGTTCATAAGTCATTTTCTTGAAACTATTTGAATCAAATAATAATTTATTTAAATTCAAAATACATTTCAGAATGCAATACAAGTCATTTCGTGCTTTGAGTACTATAAAAAAAGTTTTAATGACTTTACCGCAAAAATTCGGGTAACAGAAAAAACCGTGATATAGAGTTTATGGATAAAAACTAGCAAAGCACCTCCCAAATCCCTTTACAAATTATGTCGGTTTATCTGCCAAACATCCTGTATATAATTATAAGCTGATGTGAATACGTACATTGCGTAAAAGCCAGATATGTGACATATATGTCATGGAAAAAAGTCCATGACAAAATCGATTGCCTGGCAACACTTGGTGAGGCGTAGACGCGCTGATATCTCCAAGTTTTTCTCCATTGAAGTATAGAATGACGCGAAGAGGTAAATGAGATTATTCTACTCTCATATAATCAATTTCTTACTTAGTCAGTCTAAACCTCGTCATATTCAGAACGAATGTATTCGGTGTATAGGTAAGATAACCACGTTTCTAAATATATCTCTAATATTCGCTAATGTCACGGAAAATATCATAACAATATCAAAGGTGTTGGTCAATAACGCCATCTCTATGACACTCGTAAGAGAGAATGGCTATACCGTGGTACTTGAGATCTTGCTCGAACGTAGTAATCGAGCACGAAGAAACCAATTTGGTCAAGAGCGAGTCGGTGAACCACACTTCCATTTAATTTAGCGTGAATATGTAAGATCGAGTCGAAAAATTAATCATCTAGAGAGTTTTTCATAACCATTCCGCGAAGGAAATTGCTCTGATACAAGAATAGATGGTATCCGTATTGCTTGAATTAAGGAATCTGTTTTGTACTTTCTCCAGCATTACTGTAGACTTATAGCTCCTCGCAGGGATTCCAAATGGCGGCATTGACCTTTAGCCTGCTCTGAGGACCAATATTTTTATATAGGTTCGTATAGTAATCGCATCGCTGAATCACTTGAGGAATTACACTACACTACAAAAAATGAGAAATTACTTGCCTTGTAAGCTTTCGCCGTTTTGTAGGACAAGATATTTCCACCAGCTCCATGTCCTCGCTGATTATCATGGTTGTCGACAAACACTAAGGCATCGAGTCCATTAAGGAAACCCCAGTCTTCTCCGAAGTTGCGAAGCCATCTTAAAGCATTGTTTCCTCGGAAGCAATCCGATAGCTGCATACCGTACTGCAAAAACAAATTAATTAATATTATATATCGAAAAGGGCTAAAATGCCTTTTAACCATTTTCGATCACCAACCCCAATTATTCCCCTTTGAAAGAAATCCTGAAATAATTGTCAGGGAGCTTTTTTGAGTAAAAGTAATTTAATATTTAATCGGGATAGGAGATATTAAGAAAACCGCAAAAAAAACATTTTAGCCCTATTTGATCACTTCAAGCCGATTACTCCCTTTACTCTGTTTAGGGAAAAATCCTGAAAATGGCTTCTAGGCTAGCAAACAAATCTATTATTTATCGGAATTAAAAGATATTAAGAAAGCCGCAAAAAATATCCTTTTCGCTCACTCAGGAGTTGAAATTCGCAAAACCCTTTCTTAGTCACACATATATTGAGTAATACATAGATTACACAAATTAATTTATTAGCTCTACCTATGATTTTGCCGTTCTATAAAAGAATTTTAGGATCTAAAATATTGTATTAAAAAATGTATTTAATTCATCGAAGCTTTGCCACTTTAATATGGGGTTGTTTACATGTGAAACTGTCATCGACAGTAATTGGAGTTGATGTTTAGCCCCCGTAAAATATTATTTAAATTCCAAATAAAGTGAAAGTCAGTTAGGGCACAGTATACTGGGGTTAAGGCAAGGTCTGGCGAGTACACTGTGTGACGAAAAGTCTCCAGTTGTAACTTTTGCAACTCTGCAGCGGCGGTTTGCGTGCGTGCGTTGTGGTGAAGAGGCAGTGGCGGAGAGAGATAGACCAGGTTCGGATGTTTAATCGCGAGCATATCTATAATTATTTGCAGTTCTTGATACATAATATTTGGGTTAACTATTGTGAGTCATAGCATTTTAATGGATAACACCAACACAGGACCTCATATTCAAAAATAATGCGAATTTTCAACTTTGCACAAACGAAAATATCCGAGTTAAAACTAACGATAGAAATACAAAATAAATAAATGATTTTGAAAAAGGAATATCATGGCTTTAAATTAAAATTAATTTAATTTGAAATTACAAATCGAACCGAAGACATTCAAGCTCAAAATGCGCAATATGAAAAAAACGTCAATTACATAGACAAGAAACTAATAGTTCCTAGCATAGAGGTCACCCTAATAGATGCTTTCGCGCACTGAGCTTTCCGTAACTTCAACTTACCTTGAACTCGGTGACAGCCGCAAGGGGAGTGTATTCGTGGTAGGAAATAGCCTCGCCTCCAAGATCAATTACTTCCTGGTAGATATAAGGTCTGGAGTTACCAGCGAATCCGTGATTTGTGTTAAGGTTGTTTAAACGGTCATAGATCACATTTAAATCGGAGGGCCACATGTGTTTCGCAGCGTCGATTCTAGTTGAAAAAGAAAATTTTAAATTTAGTCAAACTTTTTCCGAGATCGAGCAAAAACTACTCTAACACAGTACTTATACTAGTACAATTACTTCACACAAACTTTTCTCGAGTACCTAGTACAAGTACACAAAAAGTGCCGAGTAAAAGTACACAGTACCGAGTAATATTATTTTCCGTAAACAAAAACGCCTGCCATAAACAAAAATTAAAAAGAGTCAACTTTCAATTTGAATAAATAAATTATATCCCGTTATTGTAATGACATAATGATTTATTTGTAAATTAAGAATTTATTTGCCTGTTTTGCAAACAGTATAATATTAATATTTTTTACGAACCTGAATCCAGCGACGCCCATATCGATCAGTTTATTCATGAAGTTGACAATTTGAGTACGAACATACTCGGTACCTTGATTTAAGTCTTTTAAACCAGAGAGCTCGCAGTTACGAACCTATTAAAATACATAATAATGTTAAAAAATATCAAGAGTATATGAATTTAAGAAAACAATTTGAGAGTTTTCAAGTTTCAAAAGTTATGAACTTTAGAAGAAAAATGCTTATACGTTTGTTGGCACAATTTTGAGTATTTCAGATTTTTTCTAAAACCTGTTAGAAAAAATACGATTAATATATTTATATAGGTACCTGAATGGCGTCATTGTAATTAGTGATGCCGCACGGTGGCCAATTGAAATCATTTTGGCCATATGGCACCCCAGGATAGTGCCAACTTCCAAAGTTGGCAGTACTACCGCCAGTGCCAACGTTCTCATTCCATGTACCGGTCATGTGGTTGATGATAGCGTCCACGTAAATTCTGACGCCAACGGCGTTGCAGCGCCTGATCATATTTCCAAGCTCCTGCTCGTTTCCAGAGCGGGTATTTAAATGATAGGATATAGGCTGGTATCTTTCCCACCATGGTCGATTACGGGACCAGATTACTAGGTTTTCATTCGGCGGAGAAATCTGTGGGCAATATATATATATATATATATATATATATATATATATATATATATATATATATATATATATATATATATATATATATATATATATATATATATATATATATATATATATATATATATATATATATATATATATATATATATATATATATATATATATATATATATATATATATATATATATATATATATTGTAGCCTTCTTGCAGGATAACTGCAAGGGTTACAATATCAAAAAACAATATAAATTTAGAATTGGGCGCCGGAAAGACTATAAGCTAGCTTGAGCAAAAAGACAATCAAATACACGGGTCGTGAGAAGGTAAATTAAAATCAATCAGTGTTTCTTTCTGGTATTTATTAAAAAAACATTATTTATACGAGGCCTAGTGCACATACTAGAAGACCTAAAGTGTACATATTACAAAAAAACGGCAACTTCCGGAATGGTTGGCAGCAATACGAAAAAATATACAACAAATACGGGTTCTACTTCCGACAGCGTAATACCGGACTTCGTCGCGGAAATTCAGTTCCCTCGGCCCAAAACCTACTGCGAAAAAGCCGGGCCTGGGAGTCAAATGGCTGGTCGAAGGCAGAGCTCAAAGATTTTAGAGCTGTTCTCCAGCCCAAGATAAATGCCAGATATTCCTGGATTTTTTCACGAACAACGGGAGAACTGGCACTAACTCCGCAGTTAAATTTTTAACAAGGTTTAACACCGATTTTTTGCCGAAACTGATTTTTATATTTAAAATGCCGCAGCCCACACGTATAATTCGATGAAGCGCCTTTTTTTCTCCCCCGAAAGTACCCCCAGCTGTCTGTCAACAATTAAATCGAATATTTCACCCACTATGGACATCTAGCGGAATTAATAGGCATTTGTTTCAGCCAAGAAACAAACCTTGATAAACATTTTATAAAACAAAAAAGGTGCCATAGAAAGGAAATTTAAAACAAAGATATAAATTTAACGAAATTCGTTATAGCCCCCCTTCTAAAAGAGTGACCTGGTAAATAATGTAAACAGGAAACGAATTGCATTGCCCTCAATGCATTAAAAACAAGAAAAAAGGCAAAAGCAACAAAAATTTCAACAAATAGCTCGTAAATGTTCGAGAAGAACGATGAGAAATCACAGTTTAGTCGGGTTATGCAATGTCGAGTGATACAGAAACAGCAGAGCCAATACAGAAGTTTGAGCAGTTACAATGAGACAAAGCTCAATCTGGTAAGTAACCCAACGAAAATGATAAACTGCAAACTTTCCTATACACTATGCATGTTCGAAGAATAATGAGAATTCCAGTTGCAGACTCATGCATCAACATTCACTTACATACATACAACAAACTTTCATCAAGTACTTACTACCAAAACGTGATATTATAAATCACGCTGCGGACCTTACACGCTACACTGCATTGAACATAATTTAAGAATGAACAACGCAATTACTGAACTCATATTCTGAAGACTAAATGAAACCATCGAACCCACGAAGATTAAAAGATAACAAGGCGGTTTTAAGCATCAGAGTGAGGTTTATAATCCAATTTCAAGTCTTTTGCATGCCATTTTCCTAGAAATTTTCCATTCATATCGGCTAAATCATAAACCAAAGAAGAATATTTACGAATAATTTTACATTTAACGAATTTAGGAGCAAACTTGGCAGAAAAATATGTGCCAGCATTACTTTGTGGATACGATTTCTTCCATACAATATCCCCTACATTACAGTCTAAGTTTCTTCGTTTACGATCATAATATTTTTTATTGGTCGCGTGAGAATCAATCAACCGGGAACGAACTTTTTGGAAAATATTCTCAAGTTCCCCTAAGTCTTGCGCGAAATCCGACCTATTTCCAAAAATTACATCCTTTTGGAGAACAGGATCTTGCGAATAAAAAGTACCACACAATACTGGTTCTTGGCCATGGGCTAGAAAATGTGGACTAAATCCGGTAGACTCACAAACGGCAGAATTAATCCCAAATTGAATCTTAGGGAGGAGTAAATCCCAACCTCGATGGTCAGTATCAGTAAAAACTGCCAGCGCGGTTACGATAGTCCTATTCTGTCTTTCAGTAGTATTAAACTGAGGAGTGTACAAAGGAGACAATTGAAAATTAGGAACGCTGTATTTAGACATCAAGTCACGAAAATCTTTGCTAGCGAACTGCTTTCCGTTATCAGCGATAACAGTATGAGGAACTCCGTACTTAAGAAATACATCATTTTCCATATGTCTACAAATGGATGATGCAACAGCCCTTCTTAACGGAAATAACAAGCAATATTTTGAAAAGCAACAAGTGACGACAAGAATATGCATAAATTTATTACGCGTCATAGGATAAGGACCTAACAAATCTGTGCTAATAGTTTGAAAGGGACGTTCACAGACTTTCGGACTTCCAAGCAATCCAAAAGGTGACCTATTCGGAACTTTGTACGCCTGACATTTCTCACATCGATTAACGTACTTGGTTACGTCAGCATGCATAGAAGGCCAATAGAATCGTAAGCACAACTTCTTATGCGTTTTGAAAATGCCAAAATGCAGAGAGAGCTCAGAGTCATGACAATCTTTAATTAACGCTTCTCTTTCAGTTAAAGGAACGACTAGTTTCCAATCGAAAGAGTTTGTCAAACGATATTTGCTTTTGCAATAACGGAATAACTGTCCATCTTTAATACTAAAATTAGGATGTCCACCAGGGTTTGACGAAACGCCGTTAAATAATTTTGTATACCAAGAATCGGAATTAGTTGATATGGCATTGACAGGTAACATCCGAGAAAGCGCATCTGGAACTACATTATCAATACCGCGACGGTGAAGAATTTCAAAATTAAACTGAGCTAAACGGAGACCCCATCGAGCTAATCGACCAGTCGGGTTCTGTAACTTAAGAAACCATTTTAAACTTGAGTGGTCCGTATAAATTGTAACTTTTGAACCACCATCATAATAAGGACGAAAATGTTCCAAAGTGAAAATCACAGCTAAAGCTTCACGTTCTGTGGCTGAGTAACGACATTCAACGGAAGATAAAGTTCTACTGCAGTAAGCAATAGGATGATCTACTCCTTCAAAATTCTGGGTCAACATACCACCTAAGCCATACGCTGAAGCATCGCAATGAATAGAAAATGGTAACTCAAAGTTTGGACATGAAAGCACAGGACTAGTAACTAAAGCAGTTTTTAACTGTTGGAATGCTTCTTCTGCCAAATCCGACCAAATAAATGGAGGTGAATCCTTTCTAGTACTGGTAAGACGGGATAGAGGAGCGGCAATAGAAGAAAAATTGCGAATAAAACGCCGATACCAACCTGCGGTTCCTAAGAACATCTTGACTTGTTTGGGATTGGTAGGAGTTGGAAATTCCAAAATTGACTTAACTTTTTCGGGATCGGTACGAAGACCACGTTCGTCGACCACATATCCAAGATACTTCAACTCCTTCCGGAAAAATTTACATTTACTTCCATTGATCGAAAGATTGGCCAATTTTAAGCGTTCGTAAACGCGATTCAGCAAGGACAAATGTTCCTCAAAGGTTGAACTAATGACGATTATGTCGTCCAAATATACAAAAACCTTATTATTGAAACTAGGATCAAATAGTCTGTCAGCAAGTTTCTGCATTGTGGCGGGACTGTTGCATAACCCGAAAGCGGCGACCGTAAAATGAAACATTCCGCGGGCAGGAACAGTAAATGCAGTTTTTTCCTTTGACGAATCTTCCAAAGGTAATTGAAAAAATGCCATGCTAAGATCGATAGACGACAAAAATTTTGCACCCCTGAGGTTATCCAATATCGAGGAAATATAAGGAAGCGGATAAGCATCTGTACGGGTCACAGAATTGAGCTTCCTGCTATCCAAACAAAAGCGCAAAGAACCATCAGGTTTGGGCACAAACAAAGTGGGACTATTCCACGAACTAACACTAGGTTCAATTATTTTAAGTTCTAACAATCTATCAATTTCCGAGTTTAATACAGCTAAACGAGCAGGAGAAAGAGGGTAGTATCTTTGCTTTATAGGCGCAACGGTACCAGTGTCGATGGTAAGCTTAATGAGCGAAGTGCGACCTAAACCTCTGACTTCTGTCGAAATCTCGTGGAACTGTTTGAGAACAACAGCCGCAAGCGACCTTTGTTCTTCAGACAAATTATCAAAATCCTGAATAACACAAAGTTCATTAACAGAGTCCAAAAATGAAGAGTTATCAGCATTATTATTCTTGATCAAGTTTACTAAATCTGGTGCCAATTTAAAAGATTTAAAAAAGTCAACACCCAAAATTAATGGTGAAGATATATCAGGAGCAACCAACGTTTTAATAACATGACAAATATTGTTAAATTTAAAAGGAAGGTACATGTAACCTAGTACTTTAACTCTAGATGAATTGGCTGTATTAAGAGTAATATCGTCAAGAGAATGTATAGAATAACCTAATTTGAGTAACTTAAGGTGTGCTTTTGCACCTAGAATGGACACAGAAGAACCAGAGTCAAGCAAACCACAAACCTTAATATCACCTAAATCGATTTCTAAATATGGACGAAACGAATCCCTATGTTTAGAAAAATAAACCGAGGCTGCTTCCAAAAAAGCCGTATAGCAGTCTAGAGTTGTCAGTTTTTTGACGAAGGCAAATCGACAACAAGCTTTCCATCCGACGAATTACAATCAGGACAGGTCCTTTTTGTAAATCCAGGTTTATTGCAGGAATAACACCTAATTGACTTTGCATCCCTGGGTCTTTTGAAACATCTTTCGGAAGTATGAGTCGACTTTTTACAGTAGGAACAAGATGAAACTGCAGCGACCGCTAACACGCTATCGGAGTCATCAGAGTTCTCTGTACGATACGAGCATGAAGGAGTTGAGAAAGCTTTTGCTAAATCTTGTAAATCTTCAACTTCTCTACCAAAAGACAACAACTGTGCAATCGACGTAACAGGTCTAGACGCTAATTGACGAAGATAAAAAGGACGAATATTATGACGATAAATTTCAAGTTTCTCTGCTACTGACAAAGGGGCAGATAACCTACTGAAAAGTTTCTCCATGATAGGCACAAAAATATGCATGGGTTCATCAACTTTTTGTCGACGAGACCTTAAAAATTCCCTTAAATTGTATTGGAAATCTGTCTTCGAAAAATCTTTTTTTAGTTTACATACCAGTGAAGACCAATCTTTGCAAGTGGGAGCATTTCCACGGAACCAAAGCAATCCGTTACCCGAAAATAATTCATAACCTGAACGTAAAAGACGATCATGTGAAATATTTCTTGCGAAAGCAATCTCTTCTAACTGTTCTAAAAAATCAAACACACAACCTTTTCCATCAAATTTTAACCCTAAGTCCAATGGTCTGAGAGAATCCATATACCTACTTCCCTCAGTGAAATTATCACATCGGCTGCTATATGTATTATCCGGAGCAACAGTGCCACTTCGGTGCATGCTATCTTCCGAAACATTAGCTTCTGTAATAGAAACAGTAGGAATTGAAAATGAACTTGGTTCACTACGCTGCGGCGAAGGAGAACGCCTTCCAACATCTCGATAAACCAATTTCAAAAACAGCGAAGAAACAATATCTTTTAATTCCATTAAAGATTTTGCCTGTGAAAGATTTTCAGGAGTAATTCTGTTTAATCTGTGGAAAATATGAGCAGTTTTAGAACTCACCCGTTTGTCAACAAGCTTACTATCAGATTCGGCGGACTCTTCTTTTACCAACGCAGCTAGTTTTGAGGAGCAAATCTCGAGTTCTGAATCCACCGCGAAGACGGTATTTTTAATAGAACCTATGGGATGTGACTTCGAGAGTAAAGCCATCTGTTTCCTAAGTAAAGGCACAGTAAGTTCAGGTTTCTCGCCTCTGATCAAAACCTCATATTCTAGTTCAGATTTATCTAAAAGTGAAAATGATATCAAAGGGATCGACATATTGATTAAATTAAAAATAAAATTATATAATCAAAGACACAATAAGAAAGACAAAACAAAAAACCACTTAAAAGATGATGTGCAAAAAAAAGGCAAAAAAAAACAATTTGCAAATATGCAAACAAAATGAAATGTATCGAGCAATTATTACAATGTTATATTAATTAGGACACATTTTCTAAAAAGCACATATCCATAAACAAACAAAAGTATAGTAAAAATGTTACATCATAATACATATGGTAACTTACAGAATACCATTCGAAAGGCATCTAAATACAATGTATACAATTGTATGCATTTATAAACAATGACATTTATATATAATTAAACATACCAATGCATTTATTGTTACCGTAAAACGATTTTTCCGAAAAATATATAACAGAAAAATTAAGGAAGAAAATAGCATAACGTTTTGATTTAAAAACTACAAAGCAAGTTTACAAATTATAATAAAAAAGAAGGAAAAACTGATTTTCTGGCCCCACGTTGGGCGCCATTTATGTAGCCTTCTTGCAGGATAACTGCAAGGGTTACAATATCAAAAAACAATATAAATTTAGAATTGGGCGCCGGAAAGACTATAAGCTAGCTTGAGCAAAAAGACAATCAAATACACGGGTCGTGAGAAGGTAAATTAAAATCAATCAGTGTTTCTTTCTGGTATTTATTAAAAAAACATTATTTATACGAGGCCTAGTGCACATACTAGAAGACCTAAAGTGTACATATTACAAAAAAACGGCAACTTCCGGAATGGTTGGCAGCAATACGAAAAAATATACAACAAATACGGGTTCTACTTCCGACAGCGTAATACCGGACTTCGTCGCGGAAATTCAGTTCCCTCGGCCCAAAACCTACTGCGAAAAAGCCGGGCCTGGGAGTCAAATGGCTGGTCGAAGGCAGAGCTCAAAGATTTTAGAGCTGTTCTCCAGCCCAAGATAAATGCCAGATATTCCTGGATTTTTTCACGAACAACGGGAGAACTGGCACTAACTCCGCAGTTAAATTTTTAACAAGGTTTAACACCGATTTTTTGCCGAAACTGATTTTTATATTTAAAATGCCGCAGCCCACACGTATAATTCGATGAAGCGCCTTTTTTTCTCCCCCGAAAGTACCCCCAGCTGTCTGTCAACAATTAAATCGAATATTTCACCCACTATGGACATCTAGCGGAATTAATAGGCATTTGTTTCAGCCAAGAAACAAACCTTGATAAACATTTTATAAAACAAAAAAGGTGCCATAGAAAGGAAATTTAAAACAAAGATATAAATTTAACGAAATTCGTTATAATATATATATATATATATATATATATATATATATATATATATATATATATATATATATATATATATATATATATATATATATATATATATATATATATATATATATATATATATATATATATATATATATATATATATATATATATATATATATATATATATATGTATATAACATGATCCTATAAACGGATTTCTTTACAAACCTTATGAAATATAACAATATTATACTGTTTTCTACAATGTTTCTTTACAATTTTTTAATATTATACAATTTTATATAGGTTTACCCTATTTTGATAACATTATACAATCTTTTTTATAAACTTCTCTGCCAGAAATAAAGATTTAAGTTTCTTCTTTCATTTCATTGAGCATATGGAGTTTTTTTATTTATTTTTAATTCGATTTAATGGCTCGTTGATAACAAACTCAGCCAATAGTATCATATTTTAAATGTTAGTGGCATTCGAAATTTGAATTATTTCGTAATGTCACTTTCATTTATAAAACGGCCTTGCCGAAATGATCAATAGTTTAATTTTTAATTTTTTCGCTTAATTCGTCTCATTTGAAGGCATTTTGTGTTGCATAAGGATAAGCCCTATTTATGAGATATATGGATGAATAGTGATCGTTAGTCGACTGCAAAAGGACCTTTAAACTTACATTGCACCTGTCGAAAGTCGTGCACATCTGTAAGTATATCTCATTCAAACATAAGCATTTCCCAATACAACCTGGGATTTCCTTCGCTACTTTTTAAGTAGCTTTTACTAATTTTATTTTAAATAAAAACATGATCCTATAAACGGATTTCTTTACAAACCTTATGAAATATAACAATATTATACTGTTTTCTACAATGTTTCTTTACAATTTTTTAATATTATACAATTTTATATAGGTTTACCCTATTTTGATAACATTATACAATCTTTTTTATAAACTTCTCTGCCAGAAATAAAGATTTAAGTTTCTTCTTTCATTTCATTGAGCATATGGAGTTTTTTTATTTATTTTTAATTCGATTTAATGGCTCGTTGATAACAAACTCAGCCAATAGTATCATATTTTAAATGTTAGTGGCATTCGAAATTTGAATTATTTCGTAATGTCACTTTCATTTATAAAACGGCCTTGCCGAAATGATCAATAGTTTAATTTTTAATTTTTTTCGCTTAATTCGTCTCATTTGAAGGCATTTTGTGTTTCATAAGGATAAGCCCTATTTATGAGATATATGGATGAATAGTGATCGTTAGTCGACTGCAAAAGGACCTTTAAACTTACATTGCACCTGTCGAAAGTCGTGCACATCCGTAAGTATATCTCATTCAAACATAAGCATTTCCCAATACAACCTGGGATTTCCTTCGCTACTTTTTAAGTAGCTTTTACTAATTTTATTTTAAATAAAAACATGATCCTATAAACGGATTTCTTTACAAACCTTATGAAATATAACAATATTATACTGTTTTCTACAATGTTTCTTTACAATTTTTTAATATTATACAATTTTATATAGGTTTACCCTATTTTGATAACATTATACAATCTTTTTTATAAACTTCTCTGCCAGAAATAAAGATTTAAGTTTCTTCTTTCATTTCATTGAGCATATGGAGTTTTTTTATTTATTTTTAATTCGATTTAATGGCTCGTTGATAACAAACTCAGCCAATAGTATCATATTTTAAATGTTAGTGGCATTCGAAATTTGAATTATTTCGTAATGTCACTTTCATTTATAAAACGGCCTTGCCGAAATGATCAATAGTTTAATTTTTAATTTTTTCGCTTAATTCGTCTCATTTGAAGGCATTTTGTGTTGCATAAGGATAAGCCCTATTTATGAGATATATGGATGAATAGTGATCGTTAGTCGACTGCAAAAGGACCTTTAAACTTACATTGCACCTGTCGAAAGTCGTGCACATCCGTAAGTATATCTCATTCAAACATAAGCATTTCCCAATACAACCTGGGATTTCCTTCGCTACTTTTTAAGTAGCTTTTACTAATTTTATTTTAAATAAAAACATGATCCTATAAACGGATTTCTTTACAAACCTTATGAAATATAACAATATTATACTGTTTTCTACAATGTTTCTTTACAATTTTTTAATATTATACAATTTTATATAGGTTTACCCTATTTTGATAACATTATACAATCTTTTTTATAAACTTCTCTGCCAGAAATAAAGATTTAAGTTTCTTCTTTCATTTCATTGAGCATATGGAGTTTTTTTATTTATTTTTAATTCGATTTAATGGCTCGTTGATAACAAACTCAGCCAATAGTATCATATTTTAAATGTTAGTGGCATTCGAAATTTGAATTATTTCGTAATGTCACTTTCATTTATAAAACGGCCTTGCCGAAATGATCAATAGTTTAATTTTTAATTTTTTCGCTTAATTTCGTCTCATTTGAAGGCATTTTGTGTTGCATAAGGATAAGCCCTATTTATGAGATATATGGATGAATAGTGATCGTTAGTCGACTGCAAAAGGACCTTTAAACTTACATTGCACCTGTCGAAAGTCGTGCACATCCGTAAGTATATCTCATTCAAACATAAGCATTTCCCAATACAACCTGGGATTTCCTTCGCTACTTTTTAAGTAGCTTTTACTAATTTTATTTTAAATAAAAACATGATCCTATAAACGGATTTCTTTACAAACCTTATGAAATATAACAATATTATACTGTTTTCTACAATGTTTCTTTACAATTTTTTAATATTATACAATTTTATATAGGTTTACCCTATTTTGATAACATTATACAATCTTTTTTATAAACTTCTCTGCCAGAAATAAAGATTTAAGTTTCTTCTTTCATTTCATTGAGCATATGGAGTTTTTTTATTTATTTTTAATTCGATTTAATGGCTCGTTGATAACAAACTCAGCCAATAGTATCATATTTTAAATGTTAGTGGCATTCGAAATTTGAATTATTTCGTAATGTCACTTTCATTTATAAAACGGCCTTGCCGAAATGATCAATAGTTTAATTTTTAATTTTTTCGCTTAATTCGTCTCATTTGAAGGCATTTTGTGTTGCATAAGGATAAGCCCTATTTATGAGATATATGGATGAATAGTGATCGTTAGTCGACTGCAAAAGGACCTTTAAACTTACATTGCACCTGTCGAAAGTCGTGCACATCCGTAAGTATATCTCATTCAAACATAAGCTTTTCCCAATACAACCTGGGATTTCCTTCGCTACTTTTTAAGTAGCTTTTACTAATTTTATTTTAAATAAAAACATGATCCTATAAACGGATTTCTTTACAAACCTTATGAAATATATATATATATATATATATATATATATATATATATATATATATATATATATATATATATATATATATATATATATATATATATATATATATATATATATATATATATATATTGAAATATTTGATAGTTTTGTGTATATATTCTTTTTAGAATTGATCAATAAGATGATTATAAAGTAAATAATTATAAAAGCCACTTACATCGTGACGAAGGATTCCCTTGATCGGATTCGGGAATGCTTTAGGTGTTAACGAGAATGATGAATGCCTCTCACTTGCGGAAAGAGGAGTAGGTTTAAGTTGGGCCCATTTTTCAACTAGTAAACGCTCACCCTTCATCCAATTATCTCAAAAATTAAGCTACAATCCTTCTTTATACGTAAACTCACTCAATTTCCTATTATTTCAGGGGAAATAATAAGACAAGACGAGCTACTTGACAGATGGAAGAATTTAAAATTTCGAATTTCGTTTTTTTATTTTCTAAAGGTGCGATATAAAGAAGCTGCGATCAATATTCAGCTGAAAACTTAAAACTAAAAGCGTGACATGCCCTCATATCAATGAAAGGAAGCAGTCAGCTCTTTCCTATTAGTTGGAAAGATTACCTTTAACCTAAATGGATTATTTACAATGAACGAAACATAAAATATGTAAAAATTCAATATTTTGAAATATTTGATAGTTTTGTGTATATATTCTTTTTAGAATATATACACAAAACATATTTTATGTTTTGTGTATATATTCTAATTTTTACATATTTTATGTTTCGTTCATTGTAAATAATCCATTTAGGTTAAAGGTAATCTTTCCAACTAATAGGAAAGAGCTGACTGCTTCCTTTCATTGATATGAGGGCATGTCACGCTTTTAGTTTTAAGTTTTCAGCTGAATATTGATCGCAGCTTCTTTATATCGCACCTTTAGAAAATAAAAAAACGAAATTCGAAATTTTAAATTCTTCCATCTGTCAAGTAGCTCGTCTTGTCTTATTATTTCCCCTGAAATAATAGGAAATTGAGTGAGTTTACGTATAAAGAAGGATTGTAGCTTAATTTTTGAGATAATTGGATGAAGGGTGAGCGTTTACTAGTTGAAAAATGGGCCCAACTTAAACCTACTCCTCTTTCCGCAAGTGAGAGGCATTCATCATTCTCGTTAACACCTAAAGCATTCCCGAATCCGATCAAGGGAATCCTTCGTCACGATGTAAGTGGCTTTTATAATTATTTACTTTATAATCATCTTATTGATCAATTCTAAAAAGAATATATACACAAAACTATCAAATATTTCAAAATATTGAATTTTTACATATTTTATGTTTCGTTCATTGTAAATAATCCATTTAGGTTAAAGGTAATCTTTCCAACTAATAGGAAAGAGCTGACTGCTTCCTTTCATTGATATGAGGGCATGTCACGCTTTTAGTTTTAAGTTTTCAGCTGAATATTGATCGCAGCTTCTTTATATCGCACCTTTAGAAAATAAAAAAACGAAATTCGAAATTTTAAATTCTTCCATCTGTCAAGTAGCTCGTCTTGTCTTATTATTTCCCCTGAAATAATAGGAAATTGAGTGAGTTTACGTATAAAGAAGGATTGTAGCTTAATTTTTGAGATAATTGGATGAAGGGTGAGCGTTTACTAGTTGAAAAATGGGCCCAACTTAAACCTACTCCTCTTTCCGCAAGTGAGAGGCATTCATCATTCTCGTTAACACCTAAAGCATTCCCGAATCCGATCAAGGGAATCCTTCGTCACGATGTAAGTGGCTTTTATAATTATTTACTTTATAATCATCTTATTGATCAATTCTAAAAAGAATATATACACAAAACTATCAAATATTTCAAAATATTGAATTTTTACATATTTTATGTTTCGTTCATTGTAAATAATCCATTTAGGTTAAAGGTAATCTTTCCAACTAATAGGAAAGAGCTGACTGCTTCCTTTCATTGATATGAGGGCATGTCACGCTTTTAGTTTTAAGTTTTCAGCTGAATATTGATCGCAGCTTCTTTATATCGCACCTTTAGAAAATAAAAAAACGAAATTCGAAATTTTAAATTCTTCCATCTGTCAAGTAGCTCGTCTTGTCTTATTATTTCCCCTGAAATAATAGGAAATTGAGTGAGTTTACGTATAAAGAAGGATTGTAGCTTAATTTTTGAGATAATTGGATGAAGGGTGAGCGTTTACTAGTTGAAAAATGGGCCCAACTTAAACCTACTCCTCTTTCCGCAAGTGAGAGGCATTCATCATTCTCGTTAACACCTAAAGCATTCCCGAATCCGATCAAGGGAATCCTTCGTCACGATGTAAGTGGCTTTTATAATTATTTACTTTATAATCATCTTATTGATCAATTCTAAAAAGAATATATACACAAAACTATCAAATATTTCAAAATATTGAATTTTTACATATTTTATGTTTCGTTCATTGTAAATAATCCATTTAGGTTAAAGGTAATCTTTCCAACTAATAGGAAAGAGCTGACTGCTTCCTTTCATTGATATGAGGGCATGTCACGCTTTTAGTTTTAAGTTTTCAGCTGAATATTGATCGCAGCTTCTTTATATCGCACCTTTAGAAAATAAAAAAACGAAATTCGAAATTTTAAATTCTTCCATCTGTCAAGTAGCTCGTCTTGTCTTATTATTTCCCCTGAAATAATAGGAAATTGAGTGAGTTTACGTATAAAGAAGGATTGTAGCTTAATTTTTGAGATAATTGGATGAAGGGTGAGCGTTTACTAGTTGAAAAATGGGCCCAACTTAAACCTACTCCTCTTTCCGCAAGTGAGAGGCATTCATCATTCTCGTTAACACCTAAAGCATTCCCGAATCCGATCAAGGGAATCCTTCGTCACGATGTAAGTGGCTTTTATAATTATTTACTTTATAATCATCTTATTGATCAATTCTAAAAAGAATATATACACAAAACTATCAAATATTTCAAAATATTGAATTTTTACATATTTTATGTTTCGTTCATTGTAAATAATCCATTTAGGTTAAAGGTAATCTTTCCAACTAATAGGAAAGAGCTGACTGCTTCCTTTCATTGATATGAGGGCATGTCACGCTTTTAGTTTTAAGTTTTCAGCTGAATATTGATCGCAGCTTCTTTATATCGCACCTTTAGAAAATAAAAAAACGAAATTCGAAATTTTAAATTCTTCCATCTGTCAAGTAGCTCGTCTTGTCTTATTATTTCCCCTGAAATAATAGGAAATTGAGTGAGTTTACGTATAAAGAAGGATTGTAGCTTAATTTTTGAGATAATTGGATGAAGGGTGAGCGTTTACTAGTTGAAAAATGGGCCCAACTTAAACCTACTCCTCTTTCCGCAAGTGAGAGGCATTCATCATTCTCGTTAACACCTAAAGCATTCCCGAATCCGATCAAGGGAATCCTTCGTCACGATGTAAGTGGCTTTTATAATTATTTACTTTATAATCATCTTATTGATCAATTCTAAAAAGAATATATACACAAAACTATCAAATATTTCAAAATATTGAATTTTTACATATTTTATGTTTCGTTCATTGTAAATAATCCATTTAGGTTAAAGGTAATCTTTCCAACTAATAGGAAAGAGCTGACTGCTTCCTTTCATTGATATGAGGGCATGTCACGCTTTTAGTTTTAAGTTTTCAGCTGAATATTGATCGCAGCTTCTTTATATCGCACCTTTAGAAAATAAAAAAACGAAATTCGAAATTTTAAATTCTTCCATCTGTCAAGTAGCTCGTCTTGTCTTATTATTTCCCCTGAAATAATAGGAAATTGAGTGAGTTTACGTATAAAGAAGGATTGTAGCTTAATTTTTGAGATAATTGGATGAAGGGTGAGCGTTTACTAGTTGAAAAATGGGCCCAACTTAAACCTACTCCTCTTTCCGCAAGTGAGAGGCATTCATCATTCTCGTTAACACCTAAAGCATTCCCGAATCCGATCAAGGGAATCCTTCGTCACGATGTAAGTGGCTTTTATAATTATTTACTTTATAATCATCTTATTGATCAATTCTAAAAAGAATATATACACAAAACTATCAAATATTTCAAAATATTGAATTTTTACATATTTTATGTTTCGTTCATTGTAAATAATCCATTTAGGTTAAAGGTAATCTTTCCAACTAATAGGAAAGAGCTGACTGCTTCCTTTCATTGATATGAGGGCATGTCACGCTTTTAGTTTTAAGTTTTCAGCTGAATATTGATCGCAGCTTCTTTATATCGCACCTTTAGAAAATAAAAAAACGAAATTCGAAATTTTAAATTCTTCCATCTGTCAAGTAGCTCGTCTTGTCTTATTATTTCCCCTGAAATAATAGGAAATTGAGTGAGTTTACGTATAAAGAAGGATTGTAGCTTAATTTTTGAGATAATTGGATGAAGGGTGAGCGTTTACTAGTTGAAAAATGGGCCCAACTTAAACCTACTCCTCTTTCCGCAAGTGAGAGGCATTCATCATTCTCGTTAACACCTAAAGCATTCCCGAATCCGATCAAGGGAATCCTTCGTCACGATGTAAGTGGCTTTTATAATTATTTACTTTATAATCATCTTATTGATCAATTCTAAAAAGAATATATACACAAAACTATCAAATATTTCAAAATATTGAATTTTTACATATTTTATGTTTCGTTCATTGTAAATAATCCATTTAGGTTAAAGGTAATCTTTCCAACTAATAGGAAAGAGCTGACTGCTTCCTTTCATTGATATGAGGGCATGTCACGCTTTTAGTTTTAAGTTTTCAGCTGAATATTGATCGCAGCTTCTTTATATCGCACCTTTAGAAAATAAAAAAACGAAATTCGAAATTTTAAATTCTTCCATCTGTCAAGTAGCTCGTCTTGTCTTATTATTTCCCCTGAAATAATAGGAAATTGAGTGAGTTTACGTATAAAGAAGGATTGTAGCTTAATTTTTGAGATAATTGGATGAAGGGTGAGCGTTTACTAGTTGAAAAATGGGCCCAACTTAAACCTACTCCTCTTTCCGCAAGTGAGAGGCATTCATCATTCTCGTTAACACCTAAAGCATTCCCGAATCCGATCAAGGGAATCCTTCGTCACGATGTAAGTGGCTTTTATAATTATTTACTTTATAATCATCTTATTGATCAATTCTAAAAAGAATATATACACAAAACTATCAAATATTTCAAAATATTGAATTTTTACATATTTTATGTTTCGTTCATTGTAAATAATCCATTTAGGTTAAAGGTAATCTTTCCAACTAATAGGAAAGAGCTGACTGCTTCCTTTCATTGATATGAGGGCATGTCACGCTTTTAGTTTTAAGTTTTCAGCTGAATATTGATCGCAGCTTCTTTATATCGCACCTTTAGAAAATAAAAAAACGAAATTCGAAATTTTAAATTCTTCCATCTGTCAAGTAGCTCGTCTTGTCTTATTATTTCCCCTGAAATAATAGGAAATTGAGTGAGTTTACGTATAAAGAAGGATTGTAGCTTAATTTTTGAGATAATTGGATGAAGGGTGAGCGTTTACTAGTTGAAAAATGGGCCCAACTTAAACCTACTCCTCTTTCCGCAAGTGAGAGGCATTCATCATTCTCGTTAACACCTAAAGCATTCCCGAATCCGATCAAGGGAATCCTTCGTCACGATGTAAGTGGCTTTTATAATTATTTACTTTATAATCATCTTATTGATCAATTCTAAAAAGAATATATACACAAAACTATCAAATATTTCAAAATATTGAATTTTTACATATTTTATGTTTCGTTCATTGTAAATAATCCATTTAGGTTAAAGGTAATCTTTCCAACTAATAGGAAAGAGCTGACTGCTTCCTTTCATTGATATGAGGGCATGTCACGCTTTTAGTTTTAAGTTTTCAGCTGAATATTGATCGCAGCTTCTTTATATCGCACCTTTAGAAAATAAAAAAACGAAATTCGAAATTTTAAATTCTTCCATCTGTCAAGTAGCTCGTCTTGTCTTATTATTTCCCCTGAAATAATAGGAAATTGAGTGAGTTTACGTATAAAGAAGGATTGTAGCTTAATTTTTGAGATAATTGGATGAAGGGTGAGCGTTTACTAGTTGAAAAATGGGCCCAACTTAAACCTACTCCTCTTTCCGCAAGTGAGAGGCATTCATCATTCTCGTTAACACCTAAAGCATTCCCGAATCCGATCAAGGGAATCCTTCGTCACGATGTAAGTGGCTTTTATAATTATTTACTTTATAATCATCTTATTGATCAATTCTAAAAAGAATATATACACAAAACTATCAAATATTTCAAAATATTGAATTTTTACATATTTTATGTTTCGTTCATTGTAAATAATCCATTTAGGTTAAAGGTAATCTTTCCAACTAATAGGAAAGAGCTGACTGCTTCCTTTCATTGATATGAGGGCATGTCACGCTTTTAGTTTTAAGTTTTCAGCTGAATATTGATCGCAGCTTCTTTATATCGCACCTTTAGAAAATAAAAAAACGAAATTCGAAATTTTAAATTCTTCCATCTGTCAAGTAGCTCGTCTTGTCTTATTATTTCCCCTGAAATAATAGGAAATTGAGTGAGTTTACGTATAAAGAAGGATTGTAGCTTAATTTTTGAGATAATTGGATGAAGGGTGAGCGTTTACTAGTTGAAAAATGGGCCCAACTTAAACCTACTCCTCTTTCCGCAAGTGAGAGGCATTCATCATTCTCGTTAACACCTAAAGCATTCCCGAATCCGATCAAGGGAATCCTTCGTCACGATGTAAGTGGCTTTTATAATTATTTACTTTATAATCATCTTATTGATCAATTCTAAAAAGAATATATACACAAAACTATCAAATATTTCAAAATATTGAATTTTTACATATTTTATGTTTCGTTCATTGTAAATAATCCATTTAGGTTAAAGGTAATCTTTCCAACTAATAGGAAAGAGCTGACTGCTTCCTTTCATTGATATGAGGGCATGTCACGCTTTTAGTTTTAAGTTTTCAGCTGAATATTGATCGCAGCTTCTTTATATCGCACCTTTAGAAAATAAAAAAACGAAATTCGAAATTTTAAATTCTTCCATCTGTCAAGTAGCTCGTCTTGTCTTATTATTTCCCCTGAAATAATAGGAAATTGAGTGAGTTTACGTATAAAGAAGGATTGTAGCTTAATTTTTGAGATAATTGGATGAAGGGTGAGCGTTTACTAGTTGAAAAATGGGCCCAACTTAAACCTACTCCTCTTTCCGCAAGTGAGAGGCATTCATCATTCTCGTTAACACCTAAAGCATTCCCGAATCCGATCAAGGGAATCCTTCGTCACGATGTAAGTGGCTTTTATAATTATTTACTTTATAATCATCTTATTGATCAATTCTAAAAAGAATATATACACAAAACTATCAAATATTTCAAAATATTGAATTTATACATATTTTATGTTTCGTTCATTGTAAATAATCCATTTAGGTTAAAGGTAATCTTTCCAACTAATAGGAAAGAGCTGACTGCTTCCTTTCATTGATATGAGGGCATGTCACGCTTTTAGTTTTAAGTTTTCAGCTGAATATTGATCGCAGCTTCTTTATATCGCACCTTTAGAAAATAAAAAAACGAAATTCGAAATTTTAAATTCTTCCATCTGTCAAGTAGCTCGTCTTGTCTTATTATTTCCCCTGAAATAATAGGAAATTGAGTGAGTTTACGTATAAAGAAGGATTGTAGCTTAATTTTTGAGATAATTGGATGAAGGGTGAGCGTTTACTAGTTGAAAAATGGGCCCAACTTAAACCTACTCCTCTTTCCGCAAGTGAGAGGCATTCATCATTCTCGTTAACACCTAAAGCATTCCCGAATCCGATCAAGGGAATCCTTCGTCACGATGTAAGTGGCTTTTATAATTATTTACTTTATAATCATCTTATTGATCAATTCTAAAAAGAATATATACACAAAACTATCAAATATTTCAAAATATTGAATTTTTACATATTTTATGTTTCGTTCATTGTAAATAATCCATTTAGGTTAAAGGTAATCTTTCCAACTAATAGGAAAGAGCTGACTGCTTCCTTTCATTGATATGAGGGCATGTCACGCTTTTAGTTTTAAGTTTTCAGCTGAATATTGATCGCAGCTTCTTTATATCGCACCTTTAGAAAATAAAAAAACGAAATTCGAAATTTTAAATTCTTCCATCTGTCAAGTAGCTCGTCTTGTCTTATTATTTCCCCTGAAATAATAGGAAATTGAGTGAGTTTACGTATAAAGAAGGATTGTAGCTTAATTTTTGAGATAATTGGATGAAGGGTGAGCGTTTACTAGTTGAAAAATGGGCCCAACTTAAACCTACTCCTCTTTCCGCAAGTGAGAGGCATTCATCATTCTCGTTAACACCTAAAGCATTCCCGAATCCGATCAAGGGAATCCTTCGTCACGATGTAAGTGGCTTTTATAATTATTTACTTTATAATCATCTTATTGATCAATTATATATATATATATATATATATATATATATATATATATATATATATATATATATATATATATATATATATATATATATATATATATATATATATATATATATATATACATTAAAGTGATAACAAATATAAAAAGTAACAATTATTATGTTCAAAATTCTAATCACTGTGATGTTCATGGAAGATACAAAGGAGCTTGTCGCCTCTTTTAATTCCGGATTTTTTCAGGTATGGAACCCTTATTAAGTCGCTTACGTTTGGTGGAACCCTTTGCCGGGGAATAAATGGGGGGGGGGGCATTGAGAGTTTCCTTACAGCTTCGATGGCGATAGTTTAAAATTATTTAACCACATTTAATGGAATTAAATGGACTATAAGAGTCTGAAATGAAAGACGTTTATTGTTTTAAAATATATATTAGATAAAGTAACTAAATATGTAAATGTAAACAACCGGCAAGGTGCGCAAATAGCCATCACTGGCTTAGTATGATATGTTATACATGTTAATTTAAAGGCAAATTAGGAAAAAAACATGAAACATATTTAAAGTAATGATATTTTTTTAACTATTGATAATCACCTTGGCGTGTCTTCATATCGGACGTTTAACTCTTAAATCCGGAAAGGCATCCAATCTACTCATAAATTAGATTTTTTTGCATCGATATGTATGTAGTAAAAATAGGAGAATAAAATCATAATAGCATCTTCAGCTCATCAATCAATATCATTAGCAATCATCAGCTCATCATAAGAAAATTTTAAAGATATATTTATTACAGAAAATACAATATTTATCCATACTTATTTCCGTCTGATTTTGTGCTAGGAATGGTGGGATACAACAGTCTTGAAACGAGTCGATATATTTCCCTAATTATATTTGCATCTAAATTAATTCAAGGAACTATTTTTTTGCCAGAGATACTATGTAAGTTTGAATTGTACGTACCGGTAAATTACACAGCGAGGAGATCGCATCTATTGTTTAATATGCCGTACCATCGTACAAATATTTTTGTAGATAGGCCAGGGGGAAGGGTTATAAGCTCATCTTAATTCCTTACCCACAGAAATAGACATCTTTTGTATATCCCTTTGGCAGCTAAAAAGGCAACTCCCTGCTATCTCATGTTTATCATAATCTGTCTTTTATTTGGTTTTGTATTTTTATGTTTTTTCTTGTTCAATGTTACCATTAATTTAGTTATGTAATTCATTTCTTTTTAGCATAGCATAGCATCTCATAGCAATATCATCATAATAGCACCTTTAATGATGGGAATTCTTCTCAATCAAAAGACTCATTTCTATTCAAAGGACAGTAATTTAGATTCATATTTCAAATTAGGGACTAATAAACCAAATAACATTGAATTTGGTTTGGATTTTGAATATATTACATCATGGACCGTTTATTTCGGTTAACAAATGGATTTTGTAAGCAGTCGATGCCCTTGTGAGCTCTGGGAAATATTGTAACAAGTATTTCATGAGGCCTATTAAATTCTGACATATGTTTATGTATTTTTGCATACCAGTTGTTAATTTTAATTTACCTATATTTGTTTAGGGGAAAGTCCCCTAATACCGGAAGGCACCTAGCGTCGGACAATAATAGTATCTCGACAAGTCGCGGCGCGATCGATACAAAGACGGGTGAAAAGGGTGCGGGGAAGCGTATGCTTTTCCTTTACCTACGTCTTTGTATCGATCGCGCCGCGACTTGTCGAGATACTATTGGTGTCCGACGCTAGGTGCCGTCCGACGTTAGTGAACTTTCCCCTAATAAGTTGTCCCATTATTGAATGTGCGAATATCAACCACCAAAAGAACTACGTCAACCACCGTATCTATATCCACTCGGATAGCAAAGCAGCTCTTATGACACTAGCCTCGAATACCATACTTTCAATGCTAGTGCAAAACTGCATATCACTACTGAATTCCCTGGGCGAAAAGAACAGGGTAATTCTAAGATGGGTTCCCGGCTATGCAGGAATCGAGGGAAATGAAAAATCCGACGAACTTGCTAAGACGGGAGCAAAGGGAACGTTATACGGCCCTGAACCTTGCTGTGGCGTACCAAAAAGCCTTGCAAACCTAATGCTCAAACAAATATGTTTAGAAAAACCTGTCAACCACAGGAACTACACGCCAGGATTGAATCATTCCAAAGCGCTAATTAAGGCTTACGACCGTAAGACGGCCCGTGAGGCCTTGTCGCTAAATAGGAACAATCTACGCATACTGGTGAGGGCGCTCACGGGGCATTGTGGCCTGAACAAACACATGTTCCACCTCAAGCTCAGAGACACAAAAATGTGTAGGTTCTGCCAAGGAGCAGATGAAACTCCCCAGCACCTCATGTGCGAGTGTGGCCCTCTGATGCGTAAAAGATACACCCACTTGGTTGGTTATTACCTCCAACCTGAGGAGGTAAAACAATCTGGCGCCAAAAGCCTGCTGGGGTTCTTAAATGACACAAGGCTTAGCGCAGAACTATAGTAGGTGTATTCCGATATCTTTTATTTTATTCATAAACAATCAGGTAAGGTGAAACAATATGCTTTAAACTGCTGCGGTTCTTAAATGACATAAGGCTTAGCGCAGAGCTATAGTAGGTGGCGAACACAATAGATCAGCAATGGTCGCAGTGTTACAAGGCTCATAAAAACCTTAGAAAAGCCCCACTCAACAAATAAAAAATAAAAAAAGATGTCGATACAAAATTCGCGGAAACCTCATAGAGATCTCGCTGAAGGTTCACCTTAATGTTCAACAGAATTCAGTTTGGGAAACGCTGCTCTAGGAGAATGGTTTTTTAAAAAAAGATATTATAGTGGATGAAGATGAATAATCACCTGAATTCCACCAAATCCCCTAGGTCCCAAGAAGTTCTCGCACTCGGCCGCGATATCGTTCCACTTCCATTCGAAGAGATGGACCATGGTAGAACGATCGTCCCAATAGTGTGGATTCTTGTACCCCCATCCCGAGGACGCCGCTGCTAGCAACACTAAGAGGTTAACAACCCACATTGTAAGGGGTCGTTTTGTTACAATAAATTTGTAAAATATTATTGGTCTTTTTATATCCAGATTATCTATTTTTTTAATCGCCAAATTAGGCAGATAAAGACCCCACTGTTTTTAAATTATTTTTTAAATCCGCGTTGTCACGATCCGCCGATAGCGATAAACATTCTTAGACAGCGTTTACACAAAAAACGGTGGCAGCTGGGAAACTTACCAACAAATATAAAGTTACTTTTGGTATAATCTTGTATAAGATATCAACTTTTAGGGCCTATTGAGCCCTAAAAGGTCGACCGGTTTCCGATAAATTTTCTCTTCTCGTTTACCATCCACGCTGCAAGGCTCTGAAATGACCTCCTTACGGGACTCACCTTCTGCAAAATCTTTTTAAATTTGGCTTTTGACATGAATACGTCTAGAAGCTCACGCATTTACTAGGTGACATTAAAAATCTTCACGTAACGTTTTTATGGCGATATAAAATCATCGAATAACTAGAAACTGAAAGTCTGACTTTAATAACAGTTTAATCAGCGCATAGTCCCGTTTCACTTAAACATTCACCCGCCACCGAGAGAGTATGGGAACGGGCGAAAAAAGGCGTATAACTCACAGCGACCATTTTCGCGTCGATGGGAATTTAAAAAATACGAAGAACTCGGCCCTCCATACCATGCTTATTTTATTCTCAAAATATATTTTCCGATTAAATTTACGAGGTAAAATATCCAAATTATAGCATTTTCTGAAAAAAGCCTTCAAGAGTGAAATTAATTAAAATAAAATTTAAACTGTGGGACACGAGCAAAAGCTAACCTAAAGGTAAAGGAGACATCATCAACCTGAAGAAGACATCAGAAGACATCATCAACCTCAAGAAATCAGTCCTTGGCTACTTGCTGGGAGGTCTTGAATTTATCCAACCAATTTTTTAATAATTATAGCCAAGGCAATATATAGACAATATAGACAAGATTTTAACAAAAAGAAAAACCGACTCCATTTTTTTATAAGTGCAGCAGCCAGGTCATGGTGATACTTATAACGGGCTATCATAATTAAATGCGTATACAAAATTGTATGTATGTGCCGTTGAGGAGTTCCCTCGTTGGAAGCCAACTCTGGGTGCCGCAGTCCTTAGGGAAATTTAGAACAGGCTGTCGTAAATGAATACATATACAACATTTTGTGTCTGAGCTGTTGACCGTTGAGGAGTTCCCCTGGGAGCCAACCCTGGTTGCAGCAGCCATGTCACGATAAAACTTAGAACGGGCTATCACAACTGAATGAGTATACAAAATTTGGGGCCTGTTCTGTTGACCGTTGAGTAGTTCCCTCGTCGGGAACCAAGGGTGTAGAATCAGGTCACGCTTAGCATAAAAATAAATGAATTGTCATCGGAATTGAACCAGCATGTGAATTTTCGATTTCATAATATAATATTTGAGGATTTCCCTCAATTCCTCATGGATCCAATCATCAGAAAAGGATTTTGATAAAAATGGGACCAATCTGTAAGTATATTCATTCGAATAAAAATATAATTTTCCAAATCGGTTCATAAATGGCAGTTCTGAGGAAACAAACATAAAAAAAGAGAAATAACCAAATTGATAACCGCCTCCTTCTTTTGAAGTCGGTTAAAAAACAGACACTAAAGGTATGCGAAGGTCATGCATTGGCATTTAAAAAATGAAATGATGCCTAACAAGCTGAAGATGATAAGTAGGTCAAATCAGTACCTGAAATCAAATCATATCAAGTTTAATCAAATCCTTTTATATAGTTGTTTAGACATTAGTACACAATACTTTAAATAGCCGCTTAAGATAAAAAAAAAATAAAAATGTAGCATTGGGAAAGAGGGCTCAGGCAGATATCTAGGACTGTATCATCAGTTGATGAAAGGGTCAAAAGGTACAGGCACAGTAGACGTTATACTATGTATGGTATTGGTCACGCTTCATTGTGAACGTCTGTGGTTCGGTCAATTACGGCGCGAGCACATCAGCTGTGAACGTGGTTCCAGTAGCGCCTTGCTCGGAGTCACACCCGATTTGTTTTATGAATTAATTTATTCGTAACATGTTAGATTTGGTCAATATATTAGATATTTACATCAATCCCTCTACTGTGCATTCCGACACAATCAGACCTGATTTTTTAACCGTTACTCCTCTCGTTACTCTCAAAAATAACTTCCAAATTTGACATTTTAAATGTCAGCATATTTTGAATTTTTCTCAATAATTAATCTTATTTGAATAATAAATTTAGTGAATATCTGCATCCAAACTTTTCTCTGGTTGTAACGGTCTCCGTTCCATCGGGTTCATAAGAGGGAGGAAGAGAGAGTGCACCCGTGGTCGCGCGCCCACCTGTGCACTATAATATAGCCTGCGCACTTGACTGCTCCCGAACAATGGACTCTGAGAAGACTAAAAAGACCTATGGCGATGAATCTACTCCTCTCAGATGAATAAAATCAGTTCTATCCCCTTTTTCTTCGTCTTTTCTCTAATAAATTTCTTCTCTTTGGCATTTATTGAGTTGTTCTTTTATGTTTATCATTTTTTTATAAAATGAAAAATATTTATTTGCAGCTGTCTATACAAAAAAAAGTATTTTTAAACACACAAAATTAAAAAAAATACCCGTAAATATACAATGTTATAAAACTACAAACGCTGCAAATTAGGGTTATCCTCGGGAAATCTCATCCTGGTTTACAGGACACACATTGATACAGGAAACCACTATTTAATGAAATTAAAATTAAATAATCACAATGAAACCAACCACAAAATCTAAAATCTAAAATCTAAATAAAATCAAAATTAAAAAATATATATTCAAAATCACAGTAATTAACATCGTTAAATCATGATGAAAATGTATGAACCAACGATAAAAACAATATTAATGAACAAATAACATATAATCTTTATAAAATAAAATCAATATATATTTGGCTTCTAAACATCTTCCTTTAATAATTTACTCTTATGGTTTTTAAACATGTTTGTGGTTTGCAATTAACCTACTGCAGGCTTCGACTCACCAATATTATAATGAAAAATATAAGAATAAAACCCCTAACTACCTTTCCCTCCCAGTAAGGTAGTCTCGCCGCAATGCTCGCTTGGCTTTAATACCCAGACATAAATCATACGCGTAGAAATGTTAATGAGAAAATTCCTGAGAAATAGACTAAGCAGTTATATCAGATTCAAGTCCTTAGCAGCTCATATATCCGACTATAAAATAAAAGATATATTAAATAATAAATATCTACTACACATGAGTGCTGTATTTATACTTTTCTTAAGTAAGCCATTTGACTTTGCCCCTCCCCCCCCCCTCCCCTCCCCCTCCTAACTATTTTATTTGCCTAGGCTATTTTTCTACTCTTTGGATGCCTCTTAATGTCGCCTGATATTGCTTAAGTGCACTCATTTTTATTACACTTTTTCAAAATAAAAAGAAATGGCTCTGCAAATACAAACTCGAGAAAATATCCATAAATAATGGATATCGTTAGTACAACTACAGATGAGCTCTGAATATGAGCACTAACTTTTTTTAGCCTTTCCAAAATAGCAATCCAAAAGACGAGAGTAAATGCAGTTATATTTGTTTCCAATTTGAGGCGAGTTCTCCTTGTATCATTTCGAGGGAAAGGTTTCTCCGCAGTATCATTCTCAATAACTTTTAAGACTCTAAGAAATTCCTTAAACTTTTACAGGCATCCGCTCTTGCTGACAAACGTGTGAGGTTGACGGGCTCGTATATCGATGGGTTCACCCTCTTGAGTGTATTTCTTCTTCCTATTTCATCAACCATTTTGTTTTTGCCCGCTAAAGTCTGCGCCCCTACATTGCGGCCTATACGGCCTATTCACAAATCCAGCACTGCTACAAGTACCGATTATTTAAAATGTTCATCTCCCCTAGCGTCCAATACACATATCCATTAACTCTAATACGGCAAACTGATAATTAGTCAGTTTATTTACCGAGTGCGAATTCTCTATCAATATTATATTGGCAAAAAATACAGTTTTTTTTTATAATTGATCTGAAGAAAGCTAATAAAAAACATTTTTTTCAAATTCATAGCAAATTACCAATGGGAATTCTTTCACGATGTGTTTTCTTTTCTTTTAAAAATGTGAAAACACAGGTTTAGAAAAATATTGCAGAACTGATCAGATCTGAAGAATCTGAAGAAAGCTAATAAAAAACATTTTTTCCAAATTCATAGCAAATTACCAATGGGAATTCTTTCACGATGTGTTTTCTTTTCTTTTAAAAATGTGAAAACACAGGTTTAGAAAAATATTGCTGGCTAACCAATTAGGTAGGTATTACTTTGATGTTTTTAAAATAAGATTATGTTGCAATAATAAAATAGGGTAATTTATCATTACATGGAAACATCACGTTTTTGAGTTTTTATTTATAGTCAAAATCTGTGACGCAAAGAAATGATAACTCGGTGAGTAATGCACCCATAGAAACAAACCGAATTAATCATAGCAGAGGTTATTATAACTAATGCGACAGAGGTGGAGGCAGAGGGGGTAAACATTTACGCCAATTCAGCGTATTCAGTTATTTGCAAGTTATAATTCCCGCGCCCATATAGTTCTGCGCCTCTTTGTTTGGTCGTAAATTAAATGGTTTTGCCTTTCTCGTTGCGAGTATCGAGTCTTGATACAGTTGCATTTTGGCGTTGACTGGCTTTTTCTCGACCTCCAGTAAGGCCTTTCTGGGGGGTTTTAGCTTTTTCGGATTTTAGGTAATTAAAATCGATAGTAAAAATTTTATGTAAATCTGATGGATTACAGCGTGACCTTTTTGTACTGTAAACAGGTGGCACTCTAACGGACAATTGCTAAACTGCATTGACATTCTGTCAAATTTGTGTAATTTTGGGCAATATTTAAAACTACCAGTGAGTTTAAACTGTTGGATCTTTACCATCGATTGTAATTACCTAAAATCCGAAAAAGCTAAAACCCTCCAGAAAAGCCTTACTGGAAGTCGAGAAGGAGCAAGTCAACGCCAAAATGCAACTGTATCAAGACTCAATACTCGCAACGAGAAAGGCAAAACCATTTAATTTACGACCAAACAAAGAGGCGCAGAACTATATCTATGTGCGCAGATCTATAACTTGCAAATAACTGAATACGCTGAATTGGCGTGAATGTTTTTGGTTTACTTTCTGTCATCTGTCATGTCTCGTCCTCTAAAATCCAAAAAAGCTAAAACCCCCCAGAAAAGCCTTACTGGAATAAATGAGCTCTTATCGCCTGATCATACACGTGAAACCGATTACTTTACAACCATAACAAGAAGATTGAAATCAAAATATTTGAATAAACAATATTTTTAAAATGTCTGTGATTTGAATGTTAATGTGGTCGTCAGAAGATATTCAGAGATAGCAGGTAGAAACTAGTGGCATAATTTTGACCATCTATTGAACAAACCCACAGATCCCCCCCCCCCCCCCTTGTTCCTTTTTGAGCTTAAACACCCTTGCACAGCTGACACTCACATTCACTAACAACCTTACGATCATTAACAAATCGGTAACAATTCTTGTTTTAGTATTTATACAATGTAATGGTATATTTTGTACAGTTTATTGGCATTCAGATTTGTAATGTGATAAAATTGACATTTTGCCAGATATATGATCAAAATTAGAATTACAAATATGTATTAATTTATGTGCCCTTGCAGGGTATTTGCGATTAAATTAACTTTGAACTTTGAACAATAACGGCAATAACATTTTGAAATCAATTATAAGTTTCATCTTACCGCTATAATAGTTTAATGAATATCTTGCAATAAAAAAATATATTAATTGTGATTTTTGCTTTTTAGAAATCTTTCTGTGCGATAAGGTTTTAAATGTGCTTTTAAAACAAAGATTTATTTTTTTCCATTAAATATTAATTAAATACGCTGCAATTCTGAAATACTGAAATACTTAAAATTGACACGTAAATTAATGCTCTTTCGAGCGAATTAAGTATATAAATCGTTTGACTTCGAGATAAGATATAGGTTATTAAGGATTAGACGCAAGAATTGTTGAAGTACTCGTGCCATGATTTGCGCGATTATCAGCTGTTGTTATGACCAATTTATTAAATAGAAATAATCACATATCAAAATAAAATTAATACTTAAACTGATAATAGTAAATGTTTAGGTATCAAGATCAAGTATATTCTCAAGTGTATATCTCAACAAGTACCCCCCCCCCCCCCGCTACTCTTTAAAATAGATAGTCAAAATACTTCAAAAATAATCTGCTTTTGTAAATTTGTTACATATAATTCAACCGTATATATCTAACACTCATTTTGCACTGATTCAGTTTTGAGATTACCTGCTTAGTTGTTTACAGGTAATTGTGAGTAATTTCATATATACAAATTATTTTGAATTATTAATGATTAGTAAATTCATTGTTTAATTCAGTTTGGGCTATGTACATATTGAAGTTGCTAACACATATACCCAAAATGTAGCTTACTGAAATTATAATCCCTTTTTAACAGGGTTCAAAATGAAGGCCTACCTGGTGCTAATGGCGCTGATGGCATCATCAGTATGGGGATACAAAAATCCTCATTACCACGGTAATCATTCTGCAATCGTTCATCTCTTCGAGTGGAAGTGGGATGACATAGCCAACGAGTGTGAGGGTTTCTTGGGACCGAAAGGATTCGGTGGAATACAGGTAGATACCAAATTCCGAGAAGTAAAATTTAGATTTTACGGAATCATATAACCACATGCTATTATTATATATCTAATGATATATAAGGTGTATGAAGGGCCGCGCTGTATTCTCACGAGATAGGTCATATTGAAACATGTCACAAGGCTGCCAGGAACATTTTATTCCATCCCATTTATCGTATTAGAAATCGGAGTTTCCAGCAAAAGACATTTTGACAAATCCAGAAAAGTATAATTATCTAACTTAACATTTGTCATGGCCCTTTCTTATTTACGATTTCACCAAAACCCAACTCGACTCTCTTCAGGTCCAATCACACTTTTGAGCTAGCTCTGATTTACGCCAACTCCTGAATAACCAGGTATTCGATTCTGTGCGATTCCAAGGATCCGGAAATATGGTAATAATTGGCCGTAATAACAAGCACGTAATAATTGGCCGTAGTGAGTCAAATGATTTACAAGCCCGCGTAGACTTCCACAAAACGTTCCTTGCTGGAATCAGCCAAAATGGCACTGGTCTTAGGTATGGCAGCACAACCATGAGCGACGTGGACTTGAATAAGTCTCTCTTGCTGGGAGATTACGACATCAACAGTATGTCTTATGATATTAGCCTCCAATGCCAGAATTATTAGACAACAATTGGGAACTTTTGCATTCCTCCTTCAATGCACTGGAAGGTAATATTTTATGACTGAATGACAGAGATGGTAAAATAAATTTAAATGCCTTTCAGCATACACTTCCAGACCCCAGTAGCTTTGCTTGTTGGAGCTATGTTTAAATTGTTTTCTGATACTTTGAAGTCAATATTAACATTAGTAAGTTTTATTTTATTTTATTGGAACAAGCTACAGACGCCAAACACACAGTTGGTCCCGATTGCGTTTCTTCGTGAATAGGAACTTAGTTCAAACGAACGAGACAGAGAAATACGTCAAAATAGAATATGAAATGAACTATCGTCGATTTTCCCGAATCAAAACTACCTGTCAAACTTATAGACGCCCGAATATGTTTGAATACATTTCGTGTAGTGTTTGATTTAGCTGCTTGTCTTAGGTGGGTAGTTTTAATGCGGAAAAGTGATAACTGTTCATTTCACATTCCGCTCTGTCTTGTTCACATGAACTATTTTCCGATTTTAGTTCAAGAGAAACGCAATCGAGTTCACTATAGCTTATTTGAGACTTATATACTACTAGCTGCGCCCAGCGGTTTCACCCGCGTGGTGATGGAAAATTGTGATAATGATGATAGAAAACCATATATCTTTATAAATTATAGACTATGTGTTATTCTGATGTGTAAGCTATATTATTGAAAAGTTTCATCAAAATCCATTCAGTAGTTTTTGCGTGAAAGAGTAACAAACATCCATATACATACATACAAACTTTCGCGTTTATAATATTAGTAGGATAGTAGGATAGAATTTAAATTTCGAATGTCAATTTCTTAGATTTTTTTCCTACTTACTTGACAGTTATCGTTATATTTTAGATAATTCACGCTATATCTTTATAAATTATAGCCTATGTATTATTCTGATGTGTAAGCTATATTATTGAAAAGTTTCATCAAAATCCATTCAGTAGTTTTTGCGTGAAAGAGTAACAAACATCCATACATACATACAAACTTTCGCGTTTATAATATTAGTAGGATAGTAGGATAGAATTTAAATTTCGAATGTCAATTTCTTAGATTTTTTTCCTACTTACTTGACAGTTATCGGTATATTTTAGATAATTCACACTATATTTTTATAAATTATAGCCTATGTGTTATTCTGATGTGTAAGCAATGTTATTGTAAAGTTTCATCAAAATTCATTCAGTAGTTTTTGCGTGAAAGAGTAACAAACATCCATACATACATACAAACTTTCGCGTTTATAATATTAGTAGGATTAGCTGTTATAATGTCCATCCCGGCACAAGCATGGCTTAGTGGACAGTAGCATTATCACTATATACGGGTTGATGTTTAGGGCGAAGACAGGAGCATTGTCACTGCCATTACTCATCTAGCATTACTTCGTGTGTCCAGATTTTGGGACTGGACCCTGTCTTCCTTGCGGATAGTTTTGGATTTTGGGACCATGACCTATCTCCGGAAGTCCAGCACAGTTATGTCTCAATATCCCATAATCAATTCTTCTTTCAGATATCTCCTCCCAACGAGAACTTGGTGGTTGCATCCAGATCTAGACCGTGGTGGGAGCGCTACCAACCAATGTCCTACAAACTGACGACTCGCTCAGGCGACGAAGGACAACTGGCCAATATGATAAAACGCTGCAATAATGCCGGAGTCAGGATCTATGTAGACGCGATCATTAACCATATGACCGGAACCTGGGGAGAGAACCGGGGAACAGCTGGAAGTACAGCCAATTTCGGAGAATGGGAATATCCTGGTGTGCCTTATGGCAGAAACGATTTCCACTGGCCTCAGTGTACCATCAAAAATTACAACAATGCTCAAGAGGTAATGCTTAAAGATTGTAAGATCCACCTATTCGTACCTTATATCAATACAAGATGAACCAGGGAGACTTTCCTCTTCACAGTGCAGTTGGAAAATTTAATACTTATGTACATATGTATATATAGGTGAGTTATTAATTAGTGGCATCCTCGTAGTGGGTTAATCGGTAGGACGAACTAAGCAACTTTTAATAGAATTTTGAAGCAGCTGTAGCTCCTTCCTCAGCGGCGAGAAAAATACTGGCATCCGCTGCTGTCGCTAGCGGCTATTCGCTTTTCTTCCGTGGTACTGGGAGAATGGCGATTTGGCGGGATGATAATGTGAATTTAATTTGAAATAATTTTAAATGTTTTTTATACATGACTTTTGTAGTGAGTGAATGTTTTGTATGTGTGTTAATAATATTATGTTAATAGTATTTGAATTGCATATGTGTGAGAGGGTGAGTGTGTGTGTGTGTGCGTTTGTTTATATACGTTGTGTGTTTGTGTGTATGTGTGTGAGTGTGTGTGTGATACGTATGTGTTTATATCACTTTGTTAAGTGTTAATATTGGAGCCCTCAATGTTGGTTGTTTAGTCCGAACCACTGGCATGCTCCCAGCACCCATATATGACCAAGATTCCAAGTTTTAAGTTTTATTTCCAGTGTGTTTCAGAAAACACACCGGAAATAAAACTATATTTCGGAGAAAATCCCTATTCACAATGAATGGGGATCAACGGTGATTGTTCATGCGAAGGTTGAGTTTATTAGTAGTTTCATCTATTTACATAAAATACCTCACAAAATCCGCATTGTAAGTGCTAAATGCAATTTATTAAAGCGCTTTTCGCATGTGTACTAATTTTGTAGACTTTTTTAGTATTAGGGATCGTGAACTCAGTGGCGGGAAAATGAATTAGGCACCTTTTACACCAGCTCTTGTTGCAAGGGAAAGAGCCTGGCTGGCGGTGGGGTTGTGCTTATGCTGGCCCTAGGGGCAGTGCGAGACAAAATATCGCGCAGGGTAGGAGGTCTCCGGTACGCGACGATGGGTGTGCCCGACAAGAAGCTTTTAGTCAGCCGGCTCGATGAAATAATGAGGATAATTTTCCCACCCCGGAGAGTACATAGTGCATAAGAGCAGAGGTTCCGTCGTTAAAGAATTTTTGGGGGGATTCTGCAGGAAGCGCCTTTAGCTCGGAATGATCTGATTAGTCAGCAGTTCAGTGGGATAATCCCTTGTCAGCAGAGCTGATTCGAGCGTGTCCAGAAACTCCTTCCGACTGCATTCCTCATTGCAAATGCTATTTCCACGAATGGAAAGTGAATGAGGAATCGCGCGCTCAGTGTGTGGGGGGTGACAACTGCTTTAGTGTAGATACAGCTTATGGTTTGTGGGTTTGATGAGAACCGAAGTATGTAAATGGCCTCCCGAGAGAGGTTCACATCAAAATACGTCACCCTGTGGTTAGACACGTTCCACGTGAAATGTAAGGAGGAAACATTATTGAGGATTTCTAGAAAGATAGCTAACGTCTCCCTTTCATGTGTACACATCTGAAATATATCATCAATGTATCGCAGCCATAGGAACGGTTGCAGTTCCTGCGTAAACAGGAACGATTCTTCCTGATGACTAATACGACTAATCTTCCTTGGTACTCAATAATAGGTACCAGACGATTCCTTTAATTATCGATTTCTAGACAGAAAATCAAATAATGTATGTCATAGCTTTAAACACACTTAAATATCGCTACATACTTATAAAACACACCGTTAGAAATCATTCGTGGTTCTGAAATTATTAACGTATCATCAAGATAGAGAGATATATGCAACATTTAAAATGTTGATAAGGAAGGCTAGTGATACCGAAACATCATTTTCCAGGTTAGAAACTGCGAACTTTCAGGATTGAAAGACCTGGATCAAGGATCGGAATACGTCCGCACACAAATTGTCAACTACATGAACAAGCTCATTGATTTAGGAGTCGCTGGTTTCCGGTATGTAAAATTAAATAATATAATTATATGGTAAGCCCCACAACGAGTTTTATAGCGTGCTACATCAGTTTGTCCCGGTCTGTGAGCTAGCAAGACCAAGATGAGATTCTGCAAACCGGGACATATTCCCGTAATCCGGGACATATGGAAAATTACTTTTATTGCCCAAATTAGATATATATCGAATAGCATAATTCTTAAATGTTTATGTGCACGTATCCTACAAATGAAAATGGGGATGAACCTTTGGCAGATTTTTGCAAAAAAATATGCAAGACCTGTTCGGATAGGCTTTGCTAGCTTGTTTAGCAGAAAAGGTTCAGAAATAAACAACTCAAAGCTAAAAAGTGTCCTTTTTTGAAAAGGTGAACTGCTACAGTAAATACTTGGGATGTCTTTTCAACGATCGTTGGGAGAACATGCACTAAAAATTTGCTGTAGAACAATGAATTTTAAAAGCTAAAATGAGAGCTTCCTCTCTGAGAGTGAGAGTATTCCTCTCCGACTTTGTTTGATTCGATGCTACCTATTTATCACTGTGTGCATTGGAGGCATCGACTCTGGCCGGCCGTGCGCCAAAAGGTGTATGCGGCCGTGCGCTAAAGATAGCGGCTCGAACACAACAGATAGAGCAGGGGACTAACAGTACCCCTCAATGAATATCTGTGCCAAGTTTCAAAACATTCAGTTATTTCCGTCGAATGTCGAACTTTGATCCTATTTGACTGGTAACGTAAGTAAATACGCCGCTCTACTATGCGATGATTTTTTATTTATTTTACTAACTTTTTACGAAGACAGTCCAATGAAAAGTATATTGCTGTAATGCTGGTACATGTGGCATTCGATGGCATTCGGAAGTGTAGTATATTTTTTGTATATCAATATCTCTTATGATTAAAAAGTAAACCTGGTGTATGTAAAAAAAGTCGAGTGAATTTAGGATATTGCCCATTATTTTGTTTTTGTGCAGGTATTTATTTTCACCGAAAATCTTCGGAGTTATCCGAAAATGATATTCCACTTGCCCCCATTACCTGTAGTTTGAGAGATATAGAGCTCAAAGTAAATCGCAGCAGAATCAAAGCCACCCCCTCCCCCCCCCCCCCCCCAGACACCCGCGCGGTGGAAACCGATACAAAAAAATGTATACTATATTTTAGTAGACAATTTTAAAAGCTTTACTTTCTACATGAAGCATAATCCCAATATCGCTAAAGTTACCGAGATATAAGCAAAAACCTGAATCAAAGCGCCATTTTTCCAAGATGGCGGCTCGAGTGTAACAGATAGAGTAGAGGACTTATAGTATGTTTAACAGTACTTTCCAATAAACATCTATGCCAAGTTTCAAACGATTACCATTAATTTTCGTCAAACGTCGAAATTTGACCCGACCGGGCTGGGCTATGAGAGAAAACACCCAACTTGGAGATAGTAAGCGTTACTTTCATATGTGTAAAAAAAAATCGGATGAAATATATTCGATTGTTGGCATTGCGACATTGTAGTTTTAGAGTCGGCCAAGCAAGATGATAAGTACTGTCAAATACTAGTGTATAGCGATTTAATTGTCGATGTAGTGTCGAAAGACAAAAATGTAAGCGAAGGTCTTTCTTACACAAAATGCCATGTTACCGATTAGAAATACAATCACCGTTTTATCTCTCTTAAGTTATCTTGAATTCCCGTCTTAATCCCGCAAGCCCGCTTAAAATAACCTGAATTAAATTTTATATTTTAATAACTACAGGAAGGAAGAAAGACTTTAAGGAATACATTTCATTCCTTCTCTATCGCCAGTTAGAGCCGGTCCACAGGATGCGGTGCGGCGCCGCACCGCAAAGATTTCGCTGTATGGGCGTACACACGTACAGTGCACGGTGCGGCGCCGCAACGTTACTATGACGCCGCAGTGGGCTAATAGTGTTAATTGTACATAGAACTAGTGAAATGAGGTAGTCAATGCCAATATCCGCTTCGATTAAATATTAACAAAAATACGTGAAAACAATTGAAACAGACAAGCATGTACCCTCCTTCGACTGCACTTAACAACTGAGCGGTGCCGCTCCGGCGTATATTACCGGTTTGCGTACGGTGCGACGCCGGAACGCATCGTATGACATACGATGTATGTAGGACGCCGCAGCGACACCGCTCAGGCGTCGCGCCGCAACCAGAGCCCTATCACATATTTTTTCCAGAAAGGCAAGAAAAGTGGATTTTTGGCGTTCTAATTCCAAGAAATGAAGAGATTTCTACAAACTTTAATTACTGAATTACCTGGACCATTTCTTGATGTTGACCATAGCGGCCTTTAATTTTAGATATAACGAATATTATTTACTTATTCAGCCCATTTTCCGAAAGTCGTTATTCGTAAAACGCTCGGAAGGCAAACTTTGAGCTCCTTAATACAGTAATATCACTACAACGAAAACCGTATACTATTTTTTTTTATGTCCGTCATGTATTCTTGATGTACACTACGGCTTTATTTTTTCGTTTTTTGACCACATATCCAAGGTATACATTACTTACAATTACACAAAATTTAAAAAAAATCTTCCTGTATCATTCTAATTTTCTCAGAAATAAAATAAGATTCTTATATAATACTTATACTATATTAAAGTTCACTCTTTTAGCAATACGACATAATATAAATTATTGTCATTAGAAAGGAGAAAACACTGCAAAAAACAATTAGAAATTGTGTATATATTTGCTTGCGCAAGAGAAGAGCGCTCAGTGCCGCGGTTTTCTCCCAGGGTTGAATAGTAATTTATTTATTTATTTATTTATTTATCCTATCTTTTATAGTTACATCCAAAAAAAATGCGTTCATTTTTTCAACTCATTTTAAAAGAATACCTACGTTTTTTTGTAATAAGGCTCTTAATATGCGAATCATTTCTCTGCTTTTACATGTTCTTTTACATTAAATATTCTTCATCCGCGTGACGTAAGGTTGTCGCTTTTTGTGTTGGTTTTAATGCATTATTAGATATACTTCGAACAAAGTGATAATGTATATGCACATGGTATATCCTGTAAATGTGGGGAAATAAAACCGAGAATCAAATAAAGTGCTCATTTTTAATTTATTCCCAATTCTGGTATAGACATTATGACCGAGCGCTCATCACATTTAATTTTGTTTTCATTTTGTTTTCAACCAACATTGTGTACGAACCCACGATGAACTTTCGAAATCTGCAAGGTCAGCGGAGCTATTCTTGACGAAATACAGAGATACCTATCTTACATGGATGTTGACATGATTGTCTTATATTCCAGCATCGACGCTGCGAAGCATATGTGGCCACATGACCTGCAAGCAATATACGATCGCCTCAACAACCTCAACACAAATCACGGATTCGCATCGAACTCCAGGCCTTACATATTCCAGGAAGTGATCGATCTTGGTGGAGAGGCCATCAGCAACAAAGAGTACACGCCTCTGGCGGTAGTGACCGAGTTTAAGGTGCGTTAGCTTTCCTTAATTGATTCATGGTTCCAGTACCAATTTTAGTGAAAAAAAATACCTTGTTATAATTTTTACAAGGCTGCTCAAAAAAGGAGTGTAATATTTTCAGGGTTCATGTATATAAGGGTGGATCGTTTTTTTTACTTCAGAATTTCAAAACCGGAAAGAATGTCAGAATTTCAAATACGGAAAAGATGTGCTATGGTATACAGATCAAGAGGAAAATAAAATAAAAAATATAATGTTTGGTTAAGTATTGCCGCAAGGGGGATGAGCATTTTTATGGTAAAAAGTCAAAGTGTTTGTTATGTTTATATGATGACATATAAAAATGTTGATATGATGACCGGTAACCATTTGGTTACAATTAAAAACTTCACACACATTTATCTGCATCTTTTTAGATTATTAAATCAAGAAAACCTTAAAAAAATCGTCTAAATTACAGTGGACGTTAATCACGTTTGACGTTGAAAACTGACATGAGGTTTCGTGATTCCGTGCGATCTCTTATAATCCTATATCCATATGAATCGCAGACACCAGCAGATGTTTCTCTGACTATTTTGAGCAATCGTTCTGTAGTTTAGTGTGGCAAAGAAAACCCTTGATTTGTATATGTATGTACTCGTGTGTTTGTATGTGCGTTTTTTTATTCCATGGTAACTTCTAAACGCTTGAACCGATTTAGAAGTGTTTGGTATTGTTAGAATCGCTAGATCATCCCAGATAACATATGTATAAAATCTAAACTGTCAAATAACCGGTCCCTAAACGTCAAATCTCAAAGAAATAAATAAATTAGCATAAATGCATATTTTTTTGGGTTAGCAAGAATGTTCGGACTTGAACGAACTGATTAATGATTTACATAGGTAAAATCTTCTTTGAGGTAGGGTGGTGATATCGGGTTATATATATAACATGTTAAAAAGAATGGTAATTAAAAATTACTCAAAATATTTGCAAGCTTTTAAAATGCCAAAGAAAGTATAAAAGTTTACCAAATATGGAATTTGTTTTACAACTAAGTAATGATATTAGATCATTTTAAATTTATATGTATATATTATGCATGTACGTATTGTATTTGTCAAGGAACTATGTAAGATCCGAAAATAAAGGTATAAATATAAAACATATGCACACTGCAAAGCATAAAACGCAATGCATATATTTATTAACGACTAGAGTCTAAATCTACCAATAAATTTTCCTTTTAGTACGGACCTCAACTATCCAATGCATTCCAAGGAAACAACGCTCTGAAATGGCTGGTTAACTTCGGCCAAGAGTGGGGTATGCTCCCCAGCTCTGATGCCATCGTTTTTGTTGACAACCATGACAACCAAAGAGGACATGGAGCTGCAGGGAACGTCCTGACACATAAAACCTCAAAAGCTTATAAGGTAAAGATATCGCAAGAAGCAGTGTTGTAGAAAGTCTAAAATGTGTGTGCAATTATTATATATCTATATTAGTGGTCCCTCGAGTCAGTCGCGGCTGCTCCAAATAGGCAAAAGAGCAATACCAGCACTCCTCCTCCAATCCTCTTTCTCCCAAATACTTCACAAATTAAAACTTTTAAAATACCATCTTTTTCTCTAGTTGTATTTACGATTGTATGTCAATTATAATTGTATATACTGGTGACATGCCGAAGAAATCTTGAAAAAGGAAAAACTGGACCAATTCAATTATTTCCGATCCCAAATTACTAATACATATAATTTAGATACTCTTCAACTTTGGAAAAATCTACACCCATTTATTAATCTGAATTAGAAATCCTCACACAAAATTCCTTAATGATACATTTAATGATCCTGACAACATTCACTTCTCTTCTTTTGCCAATCAGAGTTCGGCAGACCACAAACTGATTTTACACTGCTCCCAAAACAAATTACGTCACCTAATCGGAAACCAAGATTTTACTATCCTCTCATGGAAATGCTCTCCCAAGAAAATAAATAGCTTAGCACATAAATGTATCCAATCACATATATATCTTTAAATGAAACTCGTTCGGATCCGATGAGATCACACATTCAAAACCTATGCATAAATTAATATTCCTATCCCTTATGCCGGAAAACCTCCCTTATGCCGGAAAACCTCCTTATGGGCAAACCCAAACAGCGAAGCGTTGGGAAGTGCCACCTAGTAGGGCATCCTTATTGGACAAATTTCGCCATTCTCCATTTTGCTCAATGATTCGAAGTCGCTTGCGCGGCCTCTGCGTGAGCGGTAATTCGTTTAAGAATTAATCGCCAGCCCGAGGCACCCTTTGCCCGTATGTACCACAACAATTTCGCTTTAATGTTTTTAAGGGCCCTTTTAAAAATTTTAACACTTTCAGGCAGCAATCGCCTTCATGTTGGCCCACACTTACGGAGAACCTGAACTGATGAGCAGCTTCGAATTTACCGACTCGGAAGCGGGCCCACCTATGGATGGACAGCAGAACATCGTGTCTCCATCATTTAAGAAGGTATAGTCTGCGTTGGAAAGTATGACCATGTAAACAATGTAAACAATGTGTACCACAATGTAAGCAACCGCCCCCGCTCTATAAGAAACAAAGCAGTTTCCAGACTCCCCCGGCTATCTGTCGGAATGCACAATCGATTGGTTAACGCCGCACGGTGCTCAAACCGTTCAGAAGCGCCCGAACTAAGATTCCTATGAGAACTGGCCCGTAGACACATAGTCTTTTGCTTGGAGGCTGCCGGATGGGTGTTGACCTGTGAGTTCCGCCGACCCCGACACATTTGTTATAATGGCTTAACTGCGCTAGGCCATTAGCTCCCCGTTTGACGTACAAGGAGGTATCGCATTATATTTACTTTAAATAGCTTACATCGTCGTATTGTACTTCGATTTGAATCAATATTGCCAATCATGGCGTTCCACGGGTCAACCTCGCCAGCCGGTCTTCGCTGCCTGGGCACATTTCTGTGTTTTAGCCACCCGACAAAATTAATTGTTACCTGCTCAATAGGACAGGTCGCTCATCTCGGTGACCCACTCTCACATACCTAAACAAACCCCTAAAATATCAAAACTTTCTCCACTATCGATTTCATTTTAAAATAATTTCAGTTTTAATTTAATTCTTTTTCTAGGATGGATCATGTGACAGTGGCTGGATTTGCGAGCACCGCTGGCGCCAGATTTACCAAATGGTCGGATTCAGGAACGCAGTTCAGGGAAAGGCCATGAACGACTTCTGGCACAACGGCAACAACCAGATCGCATTCTGCAGAGGCGGTTCGGGATTTGTTGCGTTCAACCTCGAAGGAAATGAACTCAATCAAAATCTTCAGGTAATCCGGATCATTTGTGACGTTATAAATAGGATAATACGAATTTATAATACAAGAGGCAGCGACAAAAAAAGTGCAAAAGTTTTGTAGAAGCTGATACTTTCAGATCAGACAGTATTTTGACCATAGAATGCTGGGTTAGAATCAGCAGTCCAGACTCCGGGACACCTAGCGCTGGCATACTAGGAACGGTTTAATTTTAATTAGTACTCCCAAAGAGATTTGGAAAAGCTGAAAAATTCATCAGTAGACAGTGGATACAATACAGAACTTAAATGGTCATACTGATTAACAATAGAATGCGTGGCGTCAGCATTACACTATACATATCACAAAAATTATATCGATGCGTAATAGTTACCGACAAATACGTACCGGCGTATTTGCAGGGACTTTATTTTTGTGACATGTACAGAGTAATGCTGACGCCACACGTTCTTTTTTTGAAGCAGTCTGACCATTTATTTGGAGCTCTTTATTGCATCCACTGATGAATTTTCAGATGTCCAATACACTTTCTGGATACTATTTAAAATTACACCTTTCCTAGTAGGTCAGTGCCAGGTGTCCCGGACTCTGGTCTGCTGACTTTACCCCAGCATTCTATGGTCATAATACTGTCTGATCTGAAAGTATCAGCTTTTGCAAAACTCTTGCACTTTTTTGTCGCTGGCTCCCTAACTATTACCACTTAAAGTTTGTAGCATTCGACGTACTTGGACAACGGCGGTTGCAAAATCGCCGAAACGCTGGGTGCTACAAACTTCACGCGGTAAATTCATGTTATCTTATTTATATAATGTCAACAACCGCGATAGTCATCGATTTCATATATTGTGATGATGTTCTGCTTTTTAACAGCTGGGAAGCCAGCCTTCGCGCGCTTATATGACTATGACTATGACTAAGACTATGACTAAAACTGCACCGCAACTTTTTGGTCGATTTTGTGAATAAATACTAACATTATCGTTTTTTCATAAATTCCCTCTTGTTACCTAGAAATTAATCTTGTTAGTCATGTATATTATTTATTTATATAATATAATAGAGGCCGGTCGTAAAGGTTACGCGCGGAACTGTCAAACGACGCAAAAGTGCCTTTAGGCACTGTTGGCGTCCGACGGGTTAATTCTCTAATAAACTCAAGTATTCTTAAGGATGTCTCAAAATATGCAGCAGTAATCCACAACAATTCCCCTATTTCACAAATGGTTCACTAGACAGTGACCGGTGAAAGTACTGTATTTTCCTTAGCTCGCCGTTAGCTAAGCGTAGGTATATAATTTTATTAAATTGCATTGCTGTATATGGACTTTGTCTTTCCGTCCGAGGATATTATTTCTTCCCTGTATGACCTCTAGTCATACAGGAAAGAAATGGTTCAGGTCTTACAAAGGACATGTTGGCTCCTTTCTTTACAAGATTGTCATCGTTTTTCGTTTTCCCTTTTCGCGACCCCCTAGGGGGTCGCGAACTGACTTACGGTGGTCCTATGCTATCTCAAACTAAAAGCCAAAAATATTGCAAAATCTTTATTATAAGAATATGCAAACATTTACCGCGTCGGACCATATATATAATGTGTTGTTTTGCTATTTCTCTTACAAAACTTAATTTTGATCTATGATGGAAACAGGTGAGTACAGCTTCGAAAGTGAAAAACAGTTAAAATTAATGTGATTTTCGACATTGCTTTAACAATCGAAAAACCGATTATATTTGTAGTAAAAAGACAACAAAATTATTACATTCACTGGGTGAAAAGATAATTTAAATTTGGCTAAAGTACAGAAGTTTATGCAAAAATCATTCATTGCGGCCAAATAATATAAAATCTCTAAAAGGTGTAGTGGATATAAAGCAATATAGTTTTATTTTAATACTAAATATCTTTTGTATAATTATAAGACGAGATTAAATTCAATATAAAGAATAAATTTTTAAAAAAGATGTAAAAATGTATGCGGTTTAAAGACAGCGCATTTATATAGCTATTTATTTTTAGAACTTTCTATTTTTGTAACTGAAATTTTGTTTTTAAACCGTTATTGTGTTTCCATTTTAGGTATTTTTATCTCTTAGTGGGGCTTCATTGCAAATCCCTATATTTTTAATCCTTCTTCTAACAACGTCACTTCTTCGCATAATCTTTAGTATCTGGTAGAATAAGCTATATAAATATTTGTTTAATTTCAGACCTGTCTACCACCCGGCAACTATTGTGACGTCATCAGTGGAGTCAAGGAAAACAATTCGTGCTCTGGGAAAACCATATCAGTTGATGGAAACGGCAAAGCAAACATCAACATCAAACCCGACGACGACGACTACCATATTGCTATTCACATCGGACATGAGGTTAGTTATATTTTTCGTTTCTTTATTTGATACATTTTGAAATAAATCATTCATATTTATTTTCTTTTTTCAGTCGCGACTGTGAATCGGTGGTTCTACAAAACATGACATATTTTTATAAAAGAATTCCGATATGCACACAAAATGTAATTAAATAAATCCGAGAGCAAACTGCTATTAATTTGTTTTTTTATTGTTCCTCATTTCCTTTGACAAAAACTTGCATAAAAAGAATGAAATTTAAATGAAGCAGAACCTCTGACCTGCATAGATTATTACATAACAACACCCATGAAAATATAAATAACAATAATAACAATCGCTATACTATAATTGGCAACTTGTCTAATGTTTGGTGGTTGGGGTTGGGTGGATAAATTGCTTGGTTTTGCGCGCTAGATGTAAAACTGAAATACAACCGTGTCTAATTAGGTAGGTTTCTAATAATCTACAGCTTTAAAGGGTTATTGCTTTTTCGGTAGACCTTTAGAAATGTTGTAGTAAAGATAATTTGCTATTTTGCTATTTACCTCTATGCAAAAAAATAGTTTCGAAGTTATTTTATTTTTTGTATTTCTTTTGCAAACATATAGTCTGTGGCTTATTTTAGTGAATATAAAAGTAATAACCAAAACCTATTATTTCCTTTTTCTTTTGTCATGGACATTCTGAACTAGCGGTTTTTTTAATGAAAGAAATAATAATAGAAATTGCCACAAAAAAACAAATTCCAAGGAAATGAGTTGGCTAATTGGCAAAATTAGACAAAAAAGTTTTTGAAAAAGTGTTTGAAGTGATTTTATCTTGATTTTATCTTATTATATACTTAAATCAAGTTACTAAAACAAGTAAATATATTAAAAGAATAAAAAATACGACTGCCATTGATGAAAGTGAACTATTGTTGTTATAATTGTTTTCATTATGTTATTTTATGAAATAGTTGTGGTTTATATATTTATCCATATAGATACATGTATATTTCTAGAATGTATTCAATCAGACCTCTTATTTGACACTAAACACGATATATTTTTGATAATTTATTGACATTTGGACATTTACACCACTACTTATTTGATATTTATCAGGTTAAGTTAAATTTTGTATAATTTATTTTGCTAAATTAATATTCCAAAAACTTATATTTACTTATTAAAATTTCAAATTATTAATAACCAATTTATTAATTATAATATTCCAAAAACCTTAAGAATATTCGAAAAACCTACAGGTTTTTATCACTGGCGGCTGCAAATAAGAAGAACGAAAAAAATAAACTGTCAAATGACAACTGTCATTTAACCAACACGTAACACGGCGAATTATCTCGAAGACGATGCTTTCTCCTTATATGAGATGCTCTGACATTCTGTCATACTTTTATGAAAAAATAAATACTACTCCATGATATATTTTAGTCAGGGCCAAGGATCCGTTTGCTAATATAAGCAAGATCAAGGTCATGATTTTTACTAGAAAATATAAACTCGAACCCGTTGAGCGTCTTAAGCTCCGGGATAAGGAGATAGAATATGCAACAGCAGCCCAATACCTTGGAATCTAGATAGACCCAAAGCTTAATTGGAAAAACCACCTAGAGCCCAAAAATAAAAGAAGCTTCTATGCCTCCTTGTGGACGTGCAAAAGAGACGTGCCTGCTTGTTGACGCAATAGGTAAGAAAATCATCAGGGACTGCTTGGGGCAGGAACATCGGGCATCCTGGAAACAGGGCCAAGGATGTCGCCAAACAAAGGCCATGATGGAGCAACCACCTTCTAAGAAAACCAAGGCCCTTCTTGATATGAGCAAGTCTCCTTAGTGGACACACGACCTTTAGAGCACTAGCCACTTTACTGCTTTGGCGCAACACAACAGAACTACCAATGGTATTTCTAAAGGAGCACTGAAATGTAAGCAGGTATATTAATTATGTAGATTGCTGAGACTATAATCTTGACCTTGCTACAATTAAACTTTTTCGTCAACCGACGACAAAAACGTGTGAAAGGCAAAATTTATTACTAAAATTATTACAATATCCATCTATAGAGAGTGTATAAAAACGAAAATAATTTCATATATATGAAGAAGAATATGAAATCGAAGACTATCGCTGTTGTTTGGCGTTATAAACAGGTTTAAAAATTAATTAACGGCGTGAAGTTTTGTAGCTCCGACGTTTTGGCCAGTCGACAGTCTACCCTGGACAACGGCGGCTGCAACATCACCAGAACGTCGGATCCTACAAATTTCAGGCAATATATTTTTTGTTAAACTTATTTATAACCCAAAACTTGCCAAATTACTACTGAATAAAAACACGAATGATAGGATTAAGAGGCTGTTACTAAGAAAGCGTCGTCCGATTTAGGAAATTATGTCTCCAATTTGTTCAACTCATCGATGGAAAAGACGATAAGAGTAAGATCAGGGAGCTGAAATGCAAACGGATCATTGAGAAATTAGATTTTCATCAATACAGTCACTAACGCTGTATTACTTCCTACCACTATCAAACAACTGGAGGACAAACAATTTAAAGAAAACATTAAGGAGATGCTGATAGGCCACCCTTTCTATAATCTGACCGAATTCGAGGGCCATTATATATGAACTTTTAGTATTTAAATGTAAGATTTAGCTTTAGTTTGATTATTTAACAATTTACTTACTACTTTGGATGTTACTATGTACAGTTTTTAGTACTTATATATTCCATTTATTGACTATTTGAATTGTTAGGGATTCTGCTTTGATTATTCAACTTTATAACTGACTAATTTAATTATTGTGTGTTTAGTAGGTAGCTATTAGAATTATTGACTATTTTATTAAATAAGCCTTTAATTTGTTTTGTAATACGATTCTACGACGAATAACTTTTAGTAGGTTCCAAAGTTTCTTAGATACTATATATTTTTGTTAAATAATATATGTATGTATGTTAAGTAAAGATTAAAGTAGTAATTAGGCTTACTACTTAAAACACAAATATTTTGACACGTCCAAGAGCGGTTTTAAGCCGCCAATTGGACACGACGTAAATGTAATGTAATGTAATGTAATTAGCTACCAAATCTAATATGAGAAATGAATAATTGAATGATTTTTACAAATCAGACTGTGGGTTCTCAACTTACAAAATTTAGAGCGGAATAACTTAAGGGAGGAGCCTGGTTTAGAAGGCCAAAAAAATATGCTTTTCATATATTTTTTCCAAATTAAAGTTGAAATCTAATCATGATCTTTTATATTATTTTGAATAACATTAAAAAAAGCCAATAGTAAAAATATTTTTTTTTGAGAAATTGAATCGCAAATGTTTCTACCGCTGCAGCCATAACGGTACCTGTTTGCGCCGGTAATAGCGAGTGTATTTTTGTCTGAAACACAAAGAATAAACTAAAATACTATTTTTTACATGTCTTGTGTATTTGGTAGATAAACCAAAAAACACTGAAATGTATTATTTTTATAATACTTTAATGATTTAAGAAATAAAATCGATTTTCGCCCGAAAATATATTTTTTACTATTTTTATTTAGTTTATAGAAGACTATCTAATAACCTTTCATTTTTTTTGGGCCAACTTGATCCATCAAGTATTTATTTTTTTATCACCGGCGCAGAATGGAAAAATATGGTTTTGAGAAAAATGCGTTTAAAATTGTCTTTAAATAAAAGTAGAGAGTTTTCTACACTTACAGCAATCTAAGCACTACGGCATTAGAGATACAGTTCTAAGCCTAATACAATCCTACCTACAAGGACGGACGCAAGTCACTAAAGTCCAAAACAGCTTGAGCGATCACCAAAAAATTACTAAAGGGGTACCTCAAGGTTCCATTCTGGGACCCTTTCTTTTTCTTGTATACATCAATGATATACCAGAATGCGTGTTATCTGATAACGATGAAATTGTACTGGACGCAGATGATACCTCACTAATTTTCAGCGATGCAAATCATGAACAACTAGTTAAGCGAATTGACGTTACCATGGAAAAACTTGGTACTTGGTTCCAATTAAGTCAATTGTCTCTTAATGCATCTAAATCAAACTCCATCAATTTCTCTCTTCGGCCGTCCCAAAATAATATCTTCAGTATTAGCTATGGTGATAAAGTATTAGAAAATGTTGATCATACGAAATTTCTAGGCATTCATATTGATAGCAATCTGCAATGGTCGACTCACCTAGAAGAACTGAGCAAAAAATTAAGTAGCGCCACATTTGCCATTAAAAAAATCAAATTGTTATGTGGCTTTGAAGTTTCCAAATCTGTCTACTTTGCCTATTTCCATTCCCTATTAAGTTATGGCCTCATGTTCTGGGGAATGGCGGCAAATGTTCTAAAACGAGCGATTAGAAATCTGTTTTCAATATCTTCGCTAACATCTTGCAAGCAGTAGGTACTTCATCGAATCTGGTATCATGACTATGTACGCCGCGTATATATACCAAAACATCATGTATACGAGAAAAAATATCGAGACTACCTCAACTAACTCAAATATTCATTCGCATAATACGCGAAATAAAGAGGACTTGCGTCATTTTAAGGTGCGTCTGAGTAAGGTTCGGAATAGCTTTCTCTGCCAATCTTACTTATTCTACAACAAACTTCCATTACACATCAGGGGCCTTGGGGAGGCTCACTTTAAGAAAAAGGTACAGGGTATTTTGACTAAAAACCCCATTTATAGCATTGAGGATTTCGACAATATCAATTTTTCGCAGCTCTATTGACCTACTTGACTATTATTATTCCTTATTCTTTCTATTATTGACTATTTTACAATTGCGTTTTTTTTTGTCTTCTAACTATTTATTGACTATAATTATTATTACTGATTTCTTTTGTATTTGTGTTTTTTCTTTAAAACATCTTCCCGTATGATAATTTGTAAAATTATCCAATATTTGTTTGATTATTTAGTACTTAGGATTATATAGAAAATTAGATAGAAAATTTTACGAAATTACTTAAGAATTTTGATAGAAAATATTGGAAAATGTTGTTTCCTCTACATATATGACCTAGAAAATCTGTGCTTGGATGTTCAACGTTCATACCTTGCAATACCGACGTTCATATCTTATACCTTAATAGGTATTTATATTATACTTGTTATTTTTATTACTTTTGACATAACCAAGTGTAGGAACTCCTATCAACTGGTTTAAAAATAAAAATAAAAATAAATAAAATAAGACTATCAGATATTCCAAATGAAAAAGATTTAAACTCAAAATAAAAAAAACATGAAAATCATTTTTTTTGCCGTCTAAACCAGGCTTAACCCTTAAGGGCCCGTAACTTACGTAGCGAATTATTATATTTGAGAAATCCTTTTATGAAACTAATTTCGACAAATTAGTTTTATTCGTCATATGGATGAGCTGATTAGAGCTGTTATCTACAAACCGTTCCGCTAAAATTTTGGAAACTACTTATACGGTTCCTCTTACTACTACACTAGTCTAATTATTATGTTGATTCAACAAAAATAGTAAATAATTATGAATTTTGCTGTTATTAAAACACTCTGTACGATTATAAATAGGATAAAACGAATTTACCGCGTGAAGTTTGTAGCACCCGACGTTTCGGGGACGTTGCAACCGCCGTTGTCCAGGATAGAATAAAAACTTTAGTGCTTTAGTCTACCCTGGACAACGGCGATTGCAATGTCGCCGAAACGTCGGTTGCAGACTTAACGTACAGACTTAACGCGGTAAATTCGTTTTATATTAATATATAATGTTTTATATAAAATATCCAACAACCGCGATAGTCTTCGATCTCATACTCTGCACGATGTTTTCAAATGTGCTTTAAAAATAAAGATTTTGATTTTTCATTTGAATAATAATTCAATCCGTTGTAATACAACATTTTATATCATGAAAATTAAATAGTAAAATATTTAAAATCGCGACTAAGGGATATAAATTATTTGACTTCCAGATATGATATAGATTCAAGGAGTAAACGCAAGAGTTTTTGAAGTACTGGTGCCAAGACTTGAGCAATTATCAGCTGTTGCTATAATCAATAAATTAAAAAATATATATCACATATCAAAATACAATAAATACTCATACAAATAATAATAATAATATTTAGGTCTCAACATCAAGTATATTCTCAGGTATAAAACTCAATTAGTCTCTTAGATTTATCTGTTTTAAAAGCGATAATGCAAATACTTCAAAAGTAATCTACTTTTGTAGGTTTGATGTATATAATTCAATCGTACATAAACAACACTCATTTTCCACTGATTTCAGATCACCTTAATTGATCAGTGGGAAAAGTCAGTAAGTAATTTTAATTAAACAAATTATTTTAATAGTAATCATTACTAATAATAATGATTAGTAAATGCACTATTTAATTTAGTTTGGGATATGAACATTTTGAGTTTAGAAGCACATATAGTTTACTGAGCTAACGTTTGCTTTTTTATTTAACAGCATTCAAAATAAAGGTCCACTTGGTTCTAGTGGTGCTGATGGCATCATCAGTATGGGGATACAAAAATCCTCATTACCACAGTAATCATTCTGCCATCGTTCATCTCTTCGAGTGGAAGTGGGATGACATAGCCAACGAGTGTGAAAGTTTCTTAGGACCAAAAGGATTCGGTGGAATACAGGTACATAACGAATTCCGAAAAATAAAATTAAGAATTCACAGAATCATATAACCATAATATTTTATTATTATATATCATCTGATTGCTATAATGTGGATGGAAGGTAAGGGCCATGGCGTATTTTCGCGAGATGGGTTTTATTGAAACATATCACAAAGCTGCCAGGAACATGTTATGCCATCCCATTATCGTATTAGAAATCGGAGTTTCCAGGAAGAGATATTTCTACAAATCCAGAAAAGTATATAGTGGCATTAATAGATGGATGTATACGTTATTTAAATTTATTTAAATATTGTAACGTTTGTTGTACTAGACAAGGCGTGCGGGGGCGCCGCGGCGCTGCGACTGTACAGCGGCGCGCGTCGGAGATGTCGAGTGCCGGCGAGCAGTCGTTACGAAGTGCTGAAGTTCGGAAACTACAGCTGAGCCGAGGCGGGGAGCGCTTAGGCGAGGGGGCATCATGAGTTGAGTCATAAGTAGACGGCAGTTATGCGATGAGTATTTGCTATGTAGGTCGATCCGGATAAAGTACCAACGTTTTTTCCCGCTGTTTTTAAACGGTGATAATTCAGATCCCAACAATTATTATACAAAACGTTAAACACACTATTAAAAGTCACAGAGTAAATTGCCCAAAAATACTATTCGAATACTTGAATTCTAGGCACCAATTTCGCGTGGGTCTAGTTATGACAGACGATATAGCAGAACGTACGATGGCTATTTCTATAAGCACTGGTAATGATGATTAATGCTCGGCTGTTTTCTTGACTGTATTCTTAGACAGTGCACATTACGTACAAATACTGAATGTCAAAAGACAATAATAGTACTTTATATATAATTTTTTTTTCATTCCCGCTGATTCTACAAGTAAGACTTCACTGGAAAGAACCACCAAAGAAAACCAGTGACCAATTTTTTGGTACTATTATTGTTGCCGAATACATTTTTGATTGTGTACAATCCAAAAATATTTGATATGTCTCAGGTCTTTGCCGTTCACGTACTCGGCGTACTTGTGAATTGAAACCATGAAACAAAAAAAAAGAGGCAGAGAAACCAGTAAACCAACAATAAATATCGCTTCATGTTTATATCTTTTTTAATTCTTTGTGATACTTTATAGTCAATATTGTAATGGATTTTTTATTTTATTAGAAAAAGTTATAGACACGAAACCAAACACATTTGAAAATTACTTAACATAAGGTATTATAACATCCGTCCCGGGACAAGCATGGCTAAGTGGGCCGTGGTGGGGTGACTTTTTGGTCTATATTATCAATGCCCGAATATGTAAAAAAATTGATACGGAAACTGGTTGAAGATAAGGCTAAAGATAGAAATTTTCAATGAGTATCCCACACCCATGACCTTAATCTGGCATGAGTTAGTGTGTCCAGATATTGGGATTGAACACTCTGTTCCCGATGATAGTTTTGAATTTTGGGACGAAAACCTATCTCCGGAAGTCCAGCATATTATGTTCCAGTTTCTCATAGCCACTTCTTTTTTCTTCAGATATCCCCTCCCAACGAGAACTTGGTGGTTGCATTAAGATCCAGACCGTGGTGGGAGCGCTACCAACCAATGTCCTTCAAACTGACAACTCGCTCAGGCGATGAAGGACAACTGGCCAATATGATAAAACGATGCAATAATGCTGGAGTCAGGATCTATGTAGACGCTATCATTAACCACATGACCGGTTCTGGGGAGGAGAACCGGGGAACAGCTGGAAGTACTGCTAATTTCGGAGAATGGGAATACCCAGGTGTGCCTTATGGCAAAAACGATTTCCACTGGCCTCCGTGTGCCATCAATAATTACAACAATCCTCAAGAGGTAATGCTCAATGATTGATAGATTCCATCCAATGATTGTAATGACTGACCTATTCCTGCCGTATATCCATAAATTAAACCGCGGCTCCACCGATTCTAAGTGTTGTTGGAGTTTTTTTTCTGTTTGTTAGTTTTTCTACTGATATACATATAGTAGGTACATTGCAGATAATATAGCTGGCAACTTTTATTAATAAAATTATATAATTTTGAAACCGCCACATTTTCATATTCAAATTTTTTTCAATTTTGCTCTTTTTCAAATTTGGACCAATCTGTAGACCTAGTTCATTAAATCATATTTTCTATGTATCTCTAAGAGAAAAATAAGTAATAGCACTTATTTAACAAGTCCATATGTAACATTATTTTTGCTTATAACTAGAAAACCAATTAATGCAAATAATTGATATAGGTACCAGTCGATTCCCCATTATCGATTTCTAGACAGAAAATCAAAAAAATTATGTCATATCTTTAGATCTCAAAATATTCAACTTTATTTTTTTGTAATTTGCACTTCTTCCGATTTGATTGGTATATTTAATATATCGGAAACTATTCAACCGATTTTCATCTCGTATAACCTAAACCCCAATGGGAATAAAAAACATAGCTACATATAAAAAAAACCGTTAGACAATATTCCTGTGGTTCTGAAGTTATTAACGTGTCATCAATTAACAAAAAGACAGAGATACAAATGTTACATTTTATAATATATAAGAAAGGTTAATGACACCGAAACATTATTTTCCAGGTTAGAAACTGCGAACTTGTAGGATTGAAAGACCTGGACCAAGGAACGGAATATGTCCGTACACAAATTGTTAACTACATGAACACGCTCATTGATTTAGGAGTCGCTGGTTTCCGGTATATAAAATTATATAATATAATTACATGGTAAGCCCCATAACAAGTTTTATAGCGTGCTACATCGGCTTGTCCCGGTCTGTGAGCTAGCAAGACCAAGATGAGGTTCTGCAAACCGGGACATATTCCCGTAAACAGGGACATATGGAAAACTACTTTTAATGCCTTATTAGATATATATCGAATAGCGTAATTCTTAAATGTTTATGTGCACGTAGTCTAACCTACAAATGAAAATGGGGATAAACCAACATCCAAGAAAGAAATACCAAGCTCGCTTTTAATTTGCACCACATTTGTCCTTATACTAATTGGATCTAACATTGTACGAACCTAAGAGGAGCTTTCTAAATCTTCACGGCTAGCTGAGCTATCCGTGAAGAAAAAAGCTGCATGTATCCTACCTTTGTTATGATGTTGACACGATTGACGTTTATTCCAGCATCGATGCTGCGAAGCATATGTGGCCACGTGACCTGCAAGTAATCTACGATCGCCTCAACAATCTCAACACAAATCACGGATTCGCGTCGAACTCCAGGCCTTACATATTCCAGGAAGTGATCGATCTTGGTGGAGAGGCCATCAGCAATAAAGAGTACACGCCTCTGGCGGCGGTGACCGAGTTTAGGGTTCGTTACCTTTCCTTACTTGATTCATGGTTCCAGTACCAATTTTCATGAAATTAAATGAAATAACTTGTTATATTTTTACACGACTGCTCAAAAAAGCAGTGTAAAGTTTTCAAGGTTCACGTATGTACATATGTTTGTCCGTTTCTTTATTCCAACATAACTTATAAGAGTTTGAACCAATTTAGAAGTATATGGTATTGATAGAATAGATATTATGGTCATATATTTATATAAAGAGCATTGCTTTATTGGTCTTAAAGAAGGTTAGATATTTTGACAAACTCTCATGTACGCGAATAAAAACTTTTATGAAACTAAATCAGGTAAAAATATTTTTTGTAGTGCCGGTTTAGAGATATAAGAGAAAGTGTTCCTCTTTATAGCGACCTAGCTGTATAACATATAATATTTATCTTTTATTTCGGTGTAATGTTGATTTCTTAGTTTATTTGCAAGTATTTATATTTTTATTTATATCTTACATTTTTACAGAATAGATTTTATAAACTGGTGTTATTTTTAGGGATTTTCGTTCGACGAAGTTCCAATCGAATGCTGTAAATGGATTTGTACTTGTTTCATTATTGTCAATTAAATGACATAATATAGTTAAAAATAAAATATGTATGTCGGATTATGATTATATTACCTATACTATATTATACAAATCTGTTGCCTTTGTGCACGGTTATTTTTTTATTTTTTGATCCCAGGTTTCTATTGGTTTCTGCCATACCTTGTTATATCTCATGCAAACATTCCGCAATCGCTCTAACTTATCGAGGTATGCTTCATTGATGTCTAGACAGCGATGATGCACACCTTATTTAGATAAGCGGCATTTTTATAGTCGAATAACGGGAGTAATATACTTTAAAATGTTGTATTCTTAACATTTACTGGGAGAAACCTCCACAGCCGTTGATGGCTATGAATGTCATTATAAATTCGCCTACTCACTTCGTTGATTTGGGCTTGCTAAGACATTGTATCATTCACGAGTGTGTCTATCTATGCTCACGAGCTTGTCTTTACGATTTTAAAATACTCAATTTTCTAATTGTACGTACCTACTGGTAGAAGGAGACAGAAATCGACAATTCACTTTTGCTTGAGGTCATGCCAATCATTGAAGATCCTATCAGACCTTGCCATAGCCTGCAGAGTATATGATATACTTTCACAGATACACTTGCTTCGGAGTAACCATATCTAACCGATGTTACAATTTAATATTGATTATTACTAATGTCATTATTATTATACAATAATAATTGATTTATTCCAAGGAATCTGAGTACAAACGACTATTGAAACTGACAGTTTTTTAAAGCAGTAAGTTCTAAATATTTGAGTAAAGATGTCTTTCATTAAAGACACCTTTCTACATTTGGTTAATTGAATATAATAGATGCAGTACCTACAAAATGTTTACAGTATCATATAGAGAAAATAAAATTAATGTCAATTAGTTTAAAAGATGTGATAAAAACATGCTTTACTTATGAGTAACATCAAATAGTTTCTAATGTTGGCGAGCTGTCTTCTAAAACAGTTTGTTATGGTGAACCAAAAATAAAATAAAAATACGAAATAATCCAAATATAAATAAACTGTAAATATAAATTTTATATTGAGTAATAACAAAATACAAAATAATGGCAAACTGTTAAAATATCAAAGAAAGTCTAACAGGTAATTAATCAATGAATTGTTTTAAAACTAAGTAATTATATAAGAACATTTGATATTATATGATAAATAAAAATAAAATACAAACGGAGCTGCCATGGAATTCACCGACCGGAGTCGGGCCCATCATAATACAAATTTTTTTACACTTCTGGGGGGTGAGCAGTGGATTCCAGACTAACGACCGGCTGTGGTAGGTTTCGGACAGCTGGCTTGCCACATGTGAGCGTTCACCTTACCACCCAATCACTCCCTCTTCAAAGCCATAGAATTTGATATGCACAAATCGCGGTTTTATATATTTTTTGTAGGAAAGAGTTAATATTTTTTTCTGGAAAGACCAAGATCTTTGAAGAGGTGAAACAGAGATTTAGCTGGCAGGCCACGAGCGCCAATTCCACCACGTGAATGTGAACAGTGAAGCCGTTTTGGGTGACGGAATTTGCGAGATCTTGGTATTTATTTAATTTGTACTCGTGGTCTTTTGGGATATTTGATTCCCATGGAACAGTTAATTCTACGATATTGAGAGTATAATCTTCCGATATAGATTGGAAAGAGTTATATCTGGACGGAGGGCTGTGCATCCGAGACTTTCAGGGTATTTATACTGCTTAGAGACCGTATAGACCTCCAGAAACCAATCTGAAGCTTTCTCGATTATTGAGAAAGGAATTATGTTATATCGGTATTGTGTTTGCCAAAAAAACCAAGATCAAAATATAAAATGTCAAGATATAAAACATACGCAAACTACATAGAGTAAAATGCAATGCATACCTACATTTATTGGCGACTAGAGGCTAAATCTACCAATTATTTTTGTTTTAGTACGGACTACAACTATCCAATGCATTCCAAGGTAACAACGCTCTGAAATGGCTGGTTAACTTCGGCCAAGAGTGGGGTATGCTCCCCAGCTCGGATGCCATCGTTTTTGTTGACAACCATGACAACCAACGAGGACATGGAGCTGGAGGGAACGTCCTGACACATAAAAGCTCAAAAGCTTACAAGGTAATGATATATCGCAAGAAAAATCATCGTAGTTACTCTAAACCGTTTATGCAAATTTTATATATCTAGACTGACCTAGAGTCAGTAGCGGCTGCTCCATATGGACGAAAGGGTGGTGCCAGGAAACCTCTTCCTCTCTTGTTTCCCATAAGTATTTCAGAAATGGAAGCTATTAAAATCTGTCCTAATTAATAATTGTATGTTTTATGCCGAACAAACTTGTGAAGTTTTCAAAAAAGGAAAAAGCGGAAAACTGACCAAATTAAGTTATTTACGATCCCAAATTACTAATATCAAAGACGTCACCCAAAACTTTGGAATAATCTCCAGCCATTTAATTATCCGAAATAGAAATCATGACACAAAATCCCTTTATGTTCCCGACAAACTCAAAGTTCACTTTTCTTTTTGTGCCAGTTCAGCAGACCACAAACTGATCTTATGCTACTCCAAAATAAATTACCCCACCTAATCGAAACCAACTGTCTGTCTTCACTATCTTCTCCATCTCTAAGCACATAAATAGGCTTCAGATAAAACTCGCTCGGATCATTATAATCATAATATATTTTTTTTCAAAAGAGACTAGGTATCTTAGAGTTTAAGACTATAAGTTTATAAGACTTGCCCTCTCGTCTCAAAATAAGTTACCGATGTTAGTACCACCTCAACACAGGTTCATACCTAGTGAGGTGGTAAACCGATAAGTCAAAAGATGGATTTCCTTTCTAAGCTAGGTTTAATATGTACACTTATTATAAAATGTTTTTGTATTAGAATAAGGATTTTCTTTTTGTAAATTGTAACTTGAATTATGGAAATAAATAAATAAATAAATAAAAATAAATCTACAACAATCATATAAATAGATACCTAATCGGCTGAAATAGTTAAAAAAAATACTCATTACATAAATGTCATAAAGGTCAAAGTGAGATGACATAGTATAAAAATAAATAGTGGCAATAAAGTCAAACTAAAAGACATAACAAAAACAAACAAAAATAATCGCCTTTAAAAATAAAAATATACATACAAACGATAAAAAACGACTACAAACGATTCAGCACAGCTTTAGAAATCGTCCAACTTATAGAAAGCATGTGTGGTCATGTGTGCCAATTTCATTTTTATAATATCGAATATTTTCAGCTCCAGAAGTCTAGTTTGGAGAGGGAGGCAGTTAAAAAGCTTAAAACTAATGTAAAATTAACTTAAAACTAACGATCCGATGAGATCTCAAATAAAATGTTGAAATTAACCCTTTTTTATACTGTAGACTAAATTACACATATTCAAAACTTAGGCATAACTTAATATTCCTTACACTCATGTTAGAAAGCCTCCCTTATGGGCAAACCTAAACTTTGAAGAAGTGGCAAGCGCCACTGAGTAGAGCGTCCTCCCGTCCAAGCTACCAGATTTGGTCGAATTTCTCTATAGAGACTACGTCACAATGTTGTAATCCGTTAGCCAAGCCAGAAAGCCGAATGACGTAGCTCAATGTAATACGCTATATAATCAATGGGCTCGATTGCGTTTCTTCGTGAACTAAAATCGGAAATTAGTCCGTGTGAACGAGACAGGGCAATACGCTAGAGCAGAGTGTGAGATGACCGATTGTCACTTTTTCGCATTAAAACTGCCCGCCAAGGTCAAATCTTACACCGCACGATATATGCTCGAATTTATTCGGACGAGTATAAGTTCGGCAGGTAGTATTTATCGACGATCTTTCGTTTCATATCCCGCTCTAACGTATTGCTCTGTCTCGTTCGCTTGGACTAATTTTAGTTTTAGTTCACAAAGAAACGCAATCGGGCCCAATGCATAAACAAAAATGTCGCTTTATGGTTCTTTAACCCGGCGAGGATGTGGAGGGGTTAATTTGACCCTGCTCATTTTGTTTTGTGTACAGTATTTTGTCCAGCGGTCGCGCGCTGGCGAACTTCTCAGTAGCTGAAGCAATTGAATTTTCCTTTCCTCCGCGAGCTACTACTCAGTCGGCCGTCGCCTGTGGATAGAAGAGCGCGAGAGCAAAAAGAGTAATTATGACCCTTTCACAACCACGACTTAGCTATTTTATGGCATTTTACAAGTTATTATTTTTCAATAAAATGGCCTCTTACAGTGCTCTGTGCAATGCTGAATATGTATGTTTATGAGGAATAATATGAATGTTTGCAAACGGTGCCCGTACATTGTTGAAAGACTGAAATAGTAAGTTGTGATGAGAAATGATTGATCTTTTATGCAGTGCCGTAAAATAAATATTACTTTTTTAAATGGTTTTTAAAAAGCTTGTTTTTGTTGATTTTTTAAAAATATGTAACGTAGAGTTTTGCTTAAGTTGATTATTTTTTAGACATTCAGGGTCATCATGACCCTCCAAATTCCTAAAGTATCCTTTTTGTACCACATCCAAGCCGGGTTAATGGCCCTTTAAATGTTAAAACTTTCAGGCAGCAATCGCCTTCATGTTGGCCCACACTTATGGAGAACCTGAACTGATGAGTAGCTTCGAATTCACCGACCCGGACGCTGGCCCCCCTATGGATGGACAGCAGAACATCATGTCGCCATCATTTAAGAAGGTATAGTGTGCGTTGAATAATACGGTTTTTGAGACTTTACATGTGAACATCAGTTAGGGTTCGTGCTTCTTTCCCGGTTCCTTGATCTCAGGATTTCCCGGGAAAAATGTCAATCTCGATCCCAGGAAATTTTAAAAGGTAATTCGCTAAATGTGGGTAATAATATGGGCGAAGAAAAAGTTCAATTTCCTTGTGCATTTTTTATGAGCAGTTTTTTATGAGCAGATTTTGTTGTTGATAAGAACTAATTCCATAAAAATCTGTGGTCAGTATGTAGTAGCAGTTTTCATAAACCTTCTTTAATTGTAATTTTAGTTGTTTAACCTATCTGAATATTTCAAACTTATTATTGATCATGGCTTCTATCATCTGTTTCTTTACTGTAATAAAATTAAAACAGATTTTAAACAAGTAAATATATTAAAAAGAATAAAAAACAAAGACTGTCGTTGCATAAATTGAACTATGGTATTCATAATTATTTTTATTGGGGTTTTTTTATGAAATATTTGGGGTTTATGTATTTATCCATAGATAGATGTAAGTATATTTCCGAAATGTACTCAATCAGGCCTTTCGTTTGACACTAAACCCGATATATTTATGTTAATTTATTGACATTTGGACATTTAGACAACTACTTACTTGATATTTTGACAGTAAATGTACATTTCGTATTATCTATTTTGCTAAATTAATATTCCAAAAACTTCTATTCGTTACTGGACCTACAGGTTTTATTCTTGGCAGCCGCGAAGAAGAAGAACGAAAAAAAGTGTCAAATTATGACTGTCATGTAACCAACACGAATTATATCGGAGACGCTGCTTTCCCCTTCTATAAGAGCAAGGGATCGTCGCACGTACCTTATGAAAACTTGCGGTGTCAACTACAACGGGCGAGCCCGTCACCACAGGACGTTTTAACGATTTTTTCGTTCTGTCGCCCTGCAGTGAACGTAGAAGGCTTTGGACAGAACAATCCAACGTCTAGCTACGCCACAACCCGCAAGAAGCCAACGCCTTACCGCAAGATAGCCAGTGTTACCTGGCGGGCCGACCCTCGCGCCCTTGCTTCCAATTATGACCAGATTTCTCCGGTCTCTCGATTGGTTCCGAGTTCGAGGTCGCTTGCGCGGTCCTCTCCCTTACGAAGCGGTGAAACGGTGTGCACCGAATCTATCGCGGACCAAGGCGTCCTTTGCCCGACTCTGAACCGGGATCGGATGGCCAATGGTCATTTCAAGAGCAGTCGCCGTAAGGTAGGCAACCACCCCCGCTCTATAGGAAACAATACAGTTCCCAGACTCCCCCGACTGTTAGTCGGAGAGCACAATCGATTGGCTTGCGCCGCTCGGTGCGCAGACCGTCCAGGAGCGCCAGAGGTTTGATTCCCAGGGGAGACTGGTTGACCCAGTGTCCTACCCAGGTTCGCACCCCATGCGTGGAGGCCATCGGATGGGTGTTGACCCGTGAGTGTGACCGACCCTGAACACATGGGTCATCGTGGCCACCTCATCATGGGCCCGTTAGCTCCCCGTACCTTATGACATATTGAGTTGTCAACCACAACGGGCGAACCCGTCACCGCAGGACGTTTTAACGATTGTTCGTTCTATCGACCGTGCAGTGAGCGTAGAAGACTTTGGACATAACAAATCCGCCGTCTAGCTACGCCACAACCCGTTAGAGTCCAACGCCTTACCGCGAGTAGCCAGGTATGTTACCTGGCGGGCGGCACTCGCGCCCTAACTACCAATTGTGACCAGATTTCTCCGGTCTCTCGATTGGTTCCGAGTTCGAGGTCGCTTGCGCGGTCCTCTCCCTTACGAAGCGGTGAAACGGAGTGCACCGAATCTATCGCGGACCAAGGCGTCCTTTGCCCGACTCTGAACCGGGATCGGATGGCCAATGGTCATTTCAAGAGCAGTCGCCGTAAGGTAGACAACTACCCCCGCTCTATAGGAAACAATACAGTTCCCAGACTCCCCCGATTGTTAGTCGGAGAGCACAATCGATTCGGTGCGCAGACCGTCCAGGAGCGCCAGAGGATTGTTCCCAGGGGAGACTGGTTGACCCAGTGTCCTACCCAGGCTCGCACCCCATGCGTGGAGGCCATCGGATGGGTGTTGACCCGTGAGTGTGACCGACCCTGAAACAGAATGGGTCTTCGTGGCCAACTCAGCAAGGGCCCATTAGCTCCCCGTACCTTATGACAATCGGGACGACATAACGATTCTAACAGTATCTACCACACACTTCTAAATCGGTTCAAGCGTAACGGAAAACATACATAAATAAAGCCTGAACTATTACTCACCTCTTTTTGCTGGGCAGTCGTGTAAAATATAAAATATAGGAATTTAAAAAAAACGCCTTGGCTGATTTCGAAGCAAGTCGTAAAAGGAATATTAAATGAATAAAAGAATATAAAAGAAGTCCGTTCTATAGGTAAAGATTTCAAAATATTACCAGTAGTCTATAAAGGCTGTAGACCGAGAAAAGTTATAGTATGGTCTTCCCTAACAGGACGCACCGACTGTGATTATTTATTACACGTCAATATTCGACATCCCGTGCGAACAAAACTACATCAGCTGCTCGTGTTTATATTATATTTCTTTACAAACTGGTTTTAACGGAATGAGACCCCCTGCCTGTCAACCGAGCGCTTGACCGGTCTGGCCGCTGAAAGTTCTGGGTCTGCCTACCGGCGCTTGCCCAGCTTCCGATCCGTGGGCGCCTCCCTTTTCCGCACCCCGCGCCGCACTGACTTTCTCCCGCCAAAGCGCATGAAAGAGCGAGATCTGGATAATAAGCCGCGTGAGGGAGAATTTCCTAGCTCAAACGTTAGATAACATCTAGTCACTTTTGGGACAGGTGGTCGAGCATTGTTCTGATGTAGAATCCATTACTGACTTCCAATGTCTTTTTTGCTCTAATGCATCACCCAAACGAATAAGTTTTTGCTCATAAATATATACGCGGCAACAATTTCTTCAGGATGTAATAGCTTATAATGCGCCACACTCTTTATATCCTAACAGATACACAGCATAGCTTTCTTTGTATAAATATTCGGCTTTGCAGTCGATGTTGACGGTTTTCCTAGATCCACCCATGATTTTTTTCGTTTAGGGTTGTCATATAATATAAACTTTTCGTCACCGGTATTGATCTTGTACAGAAAATCCTTTTTTTTTAAACGGGTGGACAAAGAAAGTGCCGTTTCGAGTCTTCGCGCCTTCATATCTGGTCTTAAACTATGCGGAACTCTTTTACCCACTTTTTGAATTGTTTCAAGTTGATGTAAATGGTAACATATGCGTTGCTGCGCTGACATCAACTTGTGAAGCAAGTTCATTTTCAGTTTGTGCAGAATTTTCATTCAAAATTTGCTCGAGAGTTATGTCGTCTAGCTTTTCATGTTGGACAGGACGTTCTCTATCGGAAATATCAAAATCTCTATCCAGAAACCTTTGATACAACTTTTTACATATTTTGTGATTTTATACGTTACAGCATTTTCCCCCATTGCAGCACAAGTCATTCATTGCGTCCTGTTAGGGAAGACAATACTATAACTTTCATTCCGTTGCTTCGGCGATATTTTTCTTCAATTGAAATGCGAAAAGAAAGCAGCGTTATAAGTGTTTTTTTATAGACAGTCATCGTGTTTTTTGAAAGTAACTGACTTAATATGGTGAAACACGTGGTGTGGTAGAAACTCAGGGTTACTAGTTTGCGAAATATAAAATTATCAAAATTTAATTAAATGTTCAAAGAAATATCAAACAAAATTTATTAGGGCACCGAATTAATTTGTACCCCTAATAGCCGTATTGTACTTCAATTTGAATCAATAATATACGTTAATTAATAGTAAATCTAGGCATGCCTATCATGATCGGCCTCATGTCGACCCGCCAGTCACATGCAATGCACTAAAAACCCGCCCCTGCTCGGTCTTCTCTACCCATGCAAATTCTTGTTCTTTCAGCTGCTCCAAAAATGTATTGTTTTCTGAGCAATTCCGAGAAGTCGCTCGTCTCGATGACCTACTCTCGCATGCCTAAATAAATCTCTAACATATAAAAATTCCTTATTTGATTTCGTTTTACAGTAAGCTTAGTCAGTTTTTATTTTACTCATTTCCTAGGATGGATCATGTGACAGTGGCTGGATTTGCGAGCATCGCTGGCGCCAAATTTACCAAATGGTCGGATTCAGGAACGCAGTCCAGGGAAAGGCCATGAACGACTTCTGGCACAACGGCAACAACCAGATCGCATTCTGCAGAGGCGGTTCGGGATTTGTTGCGTTCAACCTCGAAGGAAATGAACTCAATCAAAATCTTCAGGTAATCTGAATCTATTGTGATATTATAAACAAGATAAAACGAATTTACCACGTGAGGTTTGAAGTATTATAAATAGTATCATATACTATTTATGAGGCAATTGCTGGGGCCCAGGGGGGTTTTATTATTTTTAATAAAAAACTTAGTTTTGACAGAAAATATCCATTCTAAAATTCTGAAAAAAATAGCAAACTGATAAAGAGTGGTTTTATAATTGCTGGAGCTAGGTGAAGGTTTGCGAAGTCCGTAACCCCAGAAACGATTCAAAATTCCATCGTACTTTTCTATCTTTCCCGAGAACGTGTTGTACGATTTCAAAAATTCTTCCGCCAATAGGTTAGATATAGTTGACCGTCCCCAAAATATTTGCATTCGTTATATCCATGGCCTCAGAATATTTGACCACATCACGGAGTACAGAGAAGCTTCACTGGCTGTCGACCAGGGAGAAAAGAGACATGCGAGTTCTTTGTATGCTTTTCAATATCTTGGATGGCGTCGCTCCCGATTATCTTACCGGCAGATTTACTGCACTATCGGCTCATGGACGCCCTCTGAGATCAAGAGACAACCTGCTACTAGAGAGATAGACTGAGACCTGCGACTAGAGGGATAGAGATCCCTAGTCACAGCAATGATTTCTTCTCATTCTCTTTCACCGTACATGGAGCCCGTCTTTTGAATGCTTTGCCGAAAAATGTGAGAACCGCGCCAAGCATAACAAGTTGTAAAAACAGACTCCGAGAGCATTTGAAATCTTCCAGATACATTCCCTATTCCCTCCCGTTCCCCTTCTTTTTAAACTATAGCGTCCTTATAGGTGTTAGATTATTTTGGTGCGGCACGCCCTGTGCCAACAAAGAGTTAAGTATATATTTCTTTCTAACCTCTTTTATTTTAGTTGTATACTTTTATATAGGTTATACTCTTTATATAGGTTAAGTTATGTAGTCTACTCGCAAATGATGTTCATACAATAGTTTAGGTTAGTTTTAAAATATTTCCTGCAGGCAGTAAGCTCGCCTTTTCTCAAGAATAAAGCGTTTTATTATTATTATTATTATATAGGAATCCGTGTCTATGATAGAAATCAGAGCTGCCATATAAATGGACTCTTTGATGTGTCACTTTGCGCACGATAACGCGAGAACGCGTTGTCCGATTTCAAAAGTTTTTTTGCCAATAGGTTTTATCGTCATTGGAAAGAACGGATTAGATTTAGGATTCCGTACATACAGTTTCTAAAAATATCGTACTTACATAAAATGTCGTACTTTAAAAAAAACTGTAACTACTTACAGAAAAAAAATACTTTTCAAAAAATCTCGGCTGATAAAATACGATTTTAGAGACTTCAGGGACAAAAATAAATCGGTGATATTCATCTTCCTATTCTTTTATCGCAACCACTTGGCGAGCGAGTCGGACAGCACAGCAGGCAGGGACGCGCTGCGCTAACTCGCGAGCTACTGCGAAGCTAGTTACTACGTATTTACCTACTTAGTTATAGTCGGTATGTCGAAAAACCGATTATATTTGCAGTAAAAGAATAATAAGTAATACATTCAGAGGGACGGTAATTTAAATTTGGCTGAAGTGTAGAAGTTTTAGCAAAAATCATTCATTGCGGTTAGATAATATTAAATCTCTATGAGGTATACCTAGTGGATCTACAGCAATATTGTTAAAAAAATAATGAATATCTTTAGTACAATTATATGACGACATTATATGGAACATAAATAACGAACTTTAAAAAAAGGGAAGTAAACATTCGACACTTGTCTGACGGTCTGAAGCTAGGGCATTTATGTAATTATATATTTTTAGAACTTTGTATTTTTGTAAATGAAATTCTGTGCTTTAAACTTTATTGTGTTTACATTATAGGGCTTCTTATCTCCCATCGGGGCTTCATTGCAAATCTCCATATTTTTTATCCTTTTTCTAACAAAGTCACTTCTTTGCACAATCTGTAGTGCCTGGTAAAGTAAGCTATATAAATATGTTTTTCAGACATGTCTACCAGCCGGCAACTACTGTGACGTCATCAGTGGAGTCAAGGAAAACAAGTCGTGCTCTGGAAAAACCATATCAGTTGATGGAAACGGCAAAGCAAACATTAACATCAAACCCGACGACGCCGACTACCATATTGCTATTCACATCGGACATGAGGTTGGTTATATTTTTCGTTGCTTTATTTGATTAATTTTTAAATAAATTATTCATATTTATTTTTTTATTTCAGTCGAGACTATGAATTGGCGATTCGACAAAATATGACATATTTTTATAACGATTCCGATATGCACACAAAGTATAATTAAATAAATCCAAGAGCAACTTGCTCGTAATTTGTTTTATTTTTATTGTTTCTCATTCCCTTTGACAAAACGTATATTAAACGTATGAAATTTAAATGAATCATCAGAACCTCTTACCTGCATGGACTATTACTCTATTACATAACAAAACCTATGCAAAATGTAAAAACAATAATAACAATTTCTATATGAACAACTTGTCTAATGTAATATTTCTTGGGTGGAGCGAGCGAGCCGTAAAACTGAAACCCAATCGCGTCTGATTAGGTAAGTATCTAATTATCTACAGCCATACAGTATTATTGCTTCCTCGGTAGACACCTTTGGGGATGTTGCGGTTGGCCGATTCGTGGAGTCGAATTTACATTCGGAAAATAAAAGGCGGTACAAGTAAAAACACGATGTGACGAAAAGAGAAAAACACTATTACTACAAAACTCGTTAATCTAATTGAAACCCCAAAAGAATTAAACGCTTACCAAAAAATAGGACCCTGCTCACATTACTTTAAAACGCCGCACCCAACCTCGCGGATTACTACTCTTTTTGCGGGTTTTTTGTCGCCCGGCGCGAGTCAGAAGTCTCTTCCTCGCACCATCTTGGAAAATCTCATCCCCCTCAATTACTGTGGCTAGGATGGACAGACTGGACTGCCTGCAGTTATACCAACTTTAGGAGATTAAAAAAAAACTCATAGCAAGTCATGTTCACTAAAATAGTAATATTTTTTGTAATATTTATTACATTTATAAAAATTCTTTTGAACTTGATTTTTTAAATAAATCTTTTGTTTTTTTTTGTCATGGCAAGAACACCAGAAGGGTCACTTTTATTGGGCCGTGCAATACGGATATTTCTATTATAACAGGTCCAATGTCAAAGCTTTTAGCGATTTTTATTGTTTTGGCGATATGCTTTGAGATTTTGAACTATGATTACGAAACAACCCAAAAACTAAGTAAGACCAATATAAAAAACACGAGAAATACAAGCGAAACATGTTGCAATGAGTGCAACATGTTTTTGAAACATAACATGCCACGCAAATTTGGATTTTTGTTACAATATATATATATATATATATATATATATATATATATATATATATATATATATATATATATATATATATATATATATATATATATATATATATATATATATATATATATATATATATATATATATATATATATATATATATATATATATATATATATATATATATATATATATATATATATATATATATATCTATATATATAGGATATATATAATGTTTTTATTTAAAATAAAATTAGTAAAAGCTACTTAAAAAGTAGCGAAAGAATTCCCAGCTTGTATTGGGAAATGCTTATGTTTGAATGAGATATACTTACGGATGTGCACGACTTTCGACGGTGCCATGTAAGTTTAAAGGTCCTTTTGCAGTCTACTAACGATCACTATTCATCCATATATCTCATAAATAGGGCTTATCCTTATGCAACAAAAAATGCCTTCAATTGAGACGAATTAAGCGAAAAAATAAAAAATTAAACTATCGATCACTTCGGCAAAGCCGTTTTCTAAATGAAAGTGACATTACGAAATAATTTAAATTTCGAATGCCACCAACATTTAAAATATGATACAATTGGCTGAGTTTGTTATCAACGAGCCATTAAATCGAAATAAAAATAAAAAAACCTCCATATGCTCAATGAAATGAAAGAAGAAACTTCAATCTTAATTTCTGGCAGAGGAGTTTATAATAAAGATTGTATAATGTTATCAAAATAGGGTAATATATATATATATATATATATATATATATATATATATATATATATATATATATATATATATATATATATATATATATATATATATATATATATATATATATATATATATATATATATATATATATATATATATATATATATATATATATATATATATATATATATATAATCATTATTATTATTATTATTATAACTTTATTATTATTTTTTTATTATTTATTCCCTTTTTTCAGTATTTTAACCAATTATCTAAACCTCAGACTAAAATCTACAAACGCGAATCCCCTCTTTTGCCGTAGGTATAGAGGTGACTGTCGCATCGTATTCATATGAGCTCCGCTCGTTTCACTGTAAATATTGATATCCATAATGCAGGTAGGCAAATAGTTTCGTATTGAACGCAACTGAAATGATTGTCTAGTGATTCAGGGGTTCGCAGCAAGCGAGCATATTATACTTATACCTATTATACTATGATTACCTTTTATACTTATATTATCTATTAGAACTAAAATGAAATATTAGTAAATAAATTATTTTCCATTAAAATAATATTATTATACCTACTTCCTAACCTAACCTAACATAACCTAGCCTATATTAATTATCTTGGTTTACATCAAATATGTGTACTTACTTTGTTTAATTAAATGATTACGATAATAAATGATTACACTAATAAAATGATAACCTAACTTATTTTAACTAGCTTGATTTACAATAATTATATGCACTTATTTCTACATACGTAGTTATGGTAATGCTAATTTAGCCTAATAGAATTTTACTGGTTATAGAGCATAACTGTTATGCTAATGCTTTTACATATTTATGCTAATTTATGCTAATATAGTTTTTAATTTCGCCGTTATAGTATTTATATTATATATTATTTTAATTAGCTCTCCTGGGTAAGTCATTTTTAAGATTGCTTAGTAGTTTAAGTTTTAATGTTTTCTTGAGTGAGTATTTGCTGATTTAGTTGTCAAGAGTCTGTAGAATTCAAGAGTTCAGTCGACGTAATATTGTTTTGCTTGTTGTATTTCAAAAACCCCTTTTCACGTAGCCGAGTTCTGTCTGTGTATTCGTAAAGAACCGTCATCGCTATTGTCAAGCAGAATCTTATACCATACCATTGATTTTATAAAATCAATGACCATACGAAGAAACTTATAGGCAAGAGTAAAGAAATGAAATGAAATGAAATGAAATGAAATGAAATGAAAAATACCTTTATTGTACTAACAAAAAAAAAATACATGGGTAAAGAAAACTTAAATTCTATTTTAACTTAGTACAAACGGCGGGCTTATCGTTTCACGATTTCTTACAGCCAACCGTGTAATATTAAATAAAAGTATCTATACAGCTCACATACATAAACATATACACATAAATATACATATACATACATCCAAATATACATACATACATTAAAAAAAAATCACATTGTGTCACCCCAAGACTTTCCTGACTAGTATCCGGGGAGGTGCGAAAAAACAGCGACAGTTTTTACTCTAGTACCCCAAATTTGTATGGCAGGTACCCCAAACGTTGGTCGTAAGTACCCCAAAAACTAATAGGTTCTTCCGATGGTTAACAGAAGCTTCTATGCCAAATTTTAACTTAGACAGATTAAGCGTCTGGGCGCTATCGCGGAAACAATTTTTTCGCCGGGAACCCCAAATTTGTATGGGAGGTACCACAACCGTAGGGCGTAGGGACTCCAAAAACTAATGGGTTCCTCCGACGGTTAACAGAAGCTTATATACCAAATTTCAGCTCAATCCGATTAAGCGTCTGGGCGCTATCGTGGAAGAATACATACATACACACATACAGACATACAGACATACAGACATACAGACATACATACAGACAGAGATCGGTCTGGAAATAGTCTCAATCGTCTCAGGGAGTCTCAAAATATATATTCCCATCTTCATCTCAAAATTTTTTTTTAGCGCGATCACAATACTTTCCTTTCCGATAGGTCGTCAGGAAAGTAAAAATATAATTTATAATATAATATATGTATATTATAATAATAAATACATAGAAACTACAGATAAATAATAATAAAAATAACTGCTTATATAAAATGATAGATATTACAAAGTTCTTATGCTTCTATCCAGTCAACAACCCAACGAAAGGGGAAAGAGAAGTCTTTAGTATTATTCTCTCTTACTATTTAATGACATTAGTATATTTTGATTATTTGTAAGTAGGTAATATTAAATATAATATTACAGCCATGACAACTATCATGATAGTTATGTTTTTAATAATTAAATTTTAAGCATTTAATTTTGTGACGCATCCAAGTGTAGGAATGCCTATCTACTGGAGTAGTTGATTGTATTGTATTGTATTGTATTGTAGTATAGAGGAGTAGAGTTCTGTGTATTTATTGTCCTTACTTTGTATTAAGCCTTTTGGTGTCATTTATTTCAGTATTTGAATTTGTATATTTTCCACTTTCCTAACATAAGTGGGAAATGTAAGTCCCTATACCTGGATGCCATATCCTGCATTGTATATAAAAAGAGAGTTGCCTCTTCGCTTAAAATTGGGTGCTAGGATCTTTATTGTTTTAATTTATTTGATTCTTTAGTTATAATCATATATGGCGTATTGTAAAGCTATATACTTAAGAATAATGTTATATAAACAAATAAATGTAGTGGGTTCCACATACAATTCTACTGACATTCTTGTAGGTGCTTAGAAACCTAACTATATCACAAAATATAAAAATACATGATATGGAATTTTCCACAAACAATAACAAAGTCGTGACATGATCTGAGAAGTGTTTGTTTTATTTTTATTTTATTTTTCATTATACAAAGTGCATGAGACATTTATTTATTTTCTCTGATAAGTAAAAAGGCATAATTTATAATCCGAAGGTAAATATAATGAAAACGTCATGCAACATTTGAAAGAAAATTAAATAAAGGTTAATAAGATAAGATTCCTTTGTTTGGAAATGTTTTTTTTCCTTAGTAACGGACACAGCAGAGTTGCACACTTACGATTTTCTTTTACTTTAGTGATAACTACAATTCGACAAAACATTTAACGATAAAAATAGGTTATCGGAATAATTCCGGTCGCTAATTATTATGATGGCTGTACACAAGTACACGAATTCAAAAAATCAGTTGTGTCACCCCAAGACTTTCCCGGCAAGTAGACATCCCCCATATCGCCTCCCCCCCCCCCCCCCCCTTCATGCATTCCAACAAAAAAATCACAATGAGGTTTTGGCTCAAGAACACAACATTAAGTCCGATATTTCGAGGTTAAATCATGACTAGCGCGCCCCCCTGATTTTAGACCGATTTTAACCATAATCATTTCAACTCTTGCCATAAGCATATGATGCCTGCAGGATAAATTTCAGCCCAATCGGATGAAGCGATTGGGCGTTATCGTAGAGGAATACACACACACACACACACACACACACACAGACGCACAGAGTGCGTTTACAATAGTTTCCCTCTGCCGGGAAAGTAAAATATTTTTAATTTATATTACGAAAAAAATATAAGAAGATAAATATAGATAAAAATACCATAATTTCAGAATCAATTACAAACACAAAATTATCTCTTATATAAAAAGAGAAGTTCCGATTCATTGACTGACTCATCAACGCCCAGCCCAAACTCTTAGACCTAGAACGCTGAAATTTGGACGCAGGCGCTCACTAAGTTAGTAGGGTAATTCCCCCTGGGGGAATTACCTTACTACCTCAGGATGTCCCACAAGCAACCCACTTCCCTGCGAACACTCGAAATGCAGCACAGCTTGTATGTAGCATCGCCCGCGGGAAGTGCAAGTTCCCGACACATACCGCGGCAAACAGTTTTCCTGTCGCTGTCCAGTATCGGTCAAGCAGACCCGTGCCACCGCACGGGGCGATTTGGGGAATTTTCGCACAGGGCTGAAATTCCCCAAAGCCTGACGAGTAGTGGAGGGGGGTGAGCGGTTTGTTGACGCGCTGACCACTGACCAATTCGTCATTTACCGTGTCGTGAAAACCAGCAAAAACACCGTCGACTGAGCTACAGAGTTTATTTAATTGTAATTGCGCGCCTACGTATTAATGGAGTTACGTCGTTTTTACATTTCTTACGAAAATATCAGAAACAGAAGCATTCTGGGTTCTTTTGAGAATTATTTCCCAATTATGATAAACATGATGAATTGATCAAATTCGTCAAACCAAAGGAAATTTTATGTAAGAAATCATCAAATGAAATGAAATAAATCAAATCAATTATTTTCCATTTCAGTTTTAATTTTGTTAGTTATGTAATTCAGTACAATGTGGTTATTAAAATCGAGACTAAAACCAGGAGCATAACTAGGCGGTTAGGCATGATTTTGTCGATTTTCTTACATTGATTTTGACAATTTCAGTAACTCATCTCCGAGATCCTGGTAGGATAAGACGCTGGTTTCAACTCTTTTTTTGGGGGAGGAGTGATACCACTAAAATATCCACTGTCCTGGATATTTTATTGGTATCACTCCTTTTTTGGGAAGGTGTAGCAAAATCCCTGATAATAATTTCTAAAAATCTTCTAAAAATCTTCTAAATCTTCTAAAAATAGCTACGAATAACGATTGAGACATCCCTTTCCGCCGGTACATACAATTGTGAGCAGTAAGGGGGGAGGGGGCACAATCGGAGAGATGGGGGCGCCAAAAAGG
>OX155958.1:23378458-23604624 GCA_944548615.1 Micropterix aruncella
CGGTATTATCGTAAAATATCAACAATATCAACTGAAAAAACATTAAAAGGCGAAAAAACAAATGGTACCAACATACAACAATTCTTGAGCATCCAACCAGTTATACGTACAACGTTATGCATCAATGCAACACACTTTACACTAAAAAACTTATTACGCGAGTAAACATTCCGTAACGAAATGGGGTATTAGTCACTAAACACAGCAAAGTTAGCTCGTAATATACGCTTTATTGCGCACAGATTCAAAAAGATCATTAAAAACGCGCTCCCGAAACGCGTCAGACGCCACGCTTCGGACGAAAGGCTACAAGTGGAGGCGATTTTTGATAAGCCATTCTCAAACTGTCCATATTTTTTTTTACCAAACTAATATTAAAAGTTGCTTATTTGCTCGTAAGTACTGACTTACCCAATTCAAGGGTGCCAGTAAATAAAAACTCGCTGCGTATATAGTAGCTGCGATATAAAGTAGCCAAAGATTTTTCACGCTTTTGTAATTTTAGATATAAAGTAGCTAAAGATTTTTCACGTACTTGTGTTATTTTGGATATCAAATCATTTCACGAATGTTGTTGATTATTGCTAAATTATTGACATTCGCCCTATTTATTCTTTGGTAAAATTTCGTATGAGATGTGTAGCAATTGTAGAGAATTTATTTTTTTAATTTATTAATTTTTAATTTAATTTGTAAGATGTAAGATGTCAGATGACAATATCTCGCAATGATCATGATCGGCCCCACTTTGGGCAAGCCATTTTGTAGCGTTTATTTTTTACTTATTTTTATTACTACTTATTTAAACGTGCGCGCGATGTGTCATCAGCGATAAGCGCTTGATGAAGAAGGTAAAATTGAACGGAGAAGTGACTAGAAAGAAGAGGATGATGCTAATATATGTATAAAGATACTCAAAGTATGCAGAGAATAGAGATTTTAATTCAATAGCCCTGTTTCCTCTTGTACGTGCTCCTTCATATATGAAATTCTCCTGTCCTGACTAAAATGTATTCTCCAAAAGAAGAAGAAGAATAATAATGAGTATTCTATGTGTCTAGACCAATTTGTTAGATCCTTATGCACTTGGTTTTAGATAGTTTGAATCAATTTGAGGTTTATAAGTTAAGATCGGCTTGTAACATACACTTTTAAGATCTCGTCTCGATGAGAAATATTGATTTTTTGATGTTCTATGACACAATTCCTATCTAGGGGATTATCAAAGGTGTTCTATAGTTAGATACTTCCAGATCAATGTATGCTAATAGTTTTAAGTCACTTTCTCAATATCGATTGACGATTGCTCCAATCAGCTGGGATTTTTTTTATAATGTCCTTATAAGTACGCTGTTGATCATTACTGAATATCGGACTTTGTTTGATTTGTCGCTGCACTATTTATCACACTGACGGATGCTACAGTCTTCCGTCAGGGCGTTGTGAACTCAGGAGTTATTTTTTTTATATATTGGATAACGAGATAAATTTATAGTAAAGGCGCCAATCCCGCTTACTCCATTACTGCGTTCGTTCATCCGTTAGTGCGGTATCTGATCTATCGAATCCACTTCTAATTATGATTTAGCTCAGTCTATTTGTATTCTCAGGTATGGTATTCTTTTGATTAAAAAATATGAACACTTTTTCCGGCAAAATATTCGATATATTGTAAAATAAAATTTTTAGTTGATACAATTCATTTACATATATTATGGCTCTCTTTGTAGCTTTGTATTAAATAATAATAACATGATAATATGACAATACGCAATATAGCACAAAAACACAACTTATCATAACCTATATTACTGTGTATGTCGAATCAATTACGACATACGTATATACATTTTTTTTCTTAATTTATCGCTACGCTGGTTCACGGACTTCGTCTCTTGTGAAACCAGGTAGTTTCAAATATCTCAATCAATGAGGCTTCGTCGTTTATTGACGGCCTGCAGTCTCAATCAAGTACTGGCCTTATAAAAAAAGGTTCACGCTTAACCAATTAGGTAGCGGCAGTACGACAAGCAGATGGTATTGGCTTTCTATTTCAATTATAGCGCGAAACAGGGTAAGACGCATCGATCTTATTCATACTTATGACAACATACATATTTGCATAATATATTAAAAAAATATCAACTATAACAAGTTTTATAGTATGGCCAGCTTCGGCAGTTATAACGCACGGATATACTGCAATTATAATAATTTGAACAATCTTACTTGTATTAAGCAGCCATCCAATCCAATATCACATACCTTACACTAATTTAACACCTTTATACACTTCTTAATAACTAACACATAACGACAACTAAAAACTGTTTTGTTTCAATTTGACAGCTGCATCGTAGGGATGTCGGCTGTATAGTACGATTGTTTTCAACCCCGTTCTGTCGAAAGATGAAATTTGATTGTACGTTGTCTTCGTGATGCGAAGTCTATTCCGAATGTCTGTCTTGATATTACTTATATGATCTCCTCGTGAATGTTTATTTAAAAGGAATATCTTTAATTTTTCTTCTATCTTGCTACTGTTTGATTCTGCATACTTATGTTTTCCCGCCAAATATTTGATGTACGTGGCGTCTATATAAATGTGTTTTTTACTGTCTTTAAGTCGATCTCTCGACGAATCTTAGCACTGGTTAATATTGTTGCTTTCCCGCCAAACAATTGATGTACGTGGCGTCGCTTATAGAGGGTTTTTACTGTTATTACGTCGATCTCTCGTCGAATTTTTAGCACTGTTTAATTTTGTTGGCTTTCCCGCCAAATATTTGATGTACCGCTTCTAATAAAATAAATATGTGTTAAAAAAACTTCACTTAGATTCTACATGATTTTTATGGGAATGTGGACAGCATTTCTGCCCACATTCCCTCGTTTTAACTTGAACTTTTACATTTTCCGGCACTTTTTCGACGTTTGGGTGACGAGGTTATTACGCGGTGGATCTCCTGGTAAACTGAATTGAATTTGACATCGCCCACCGCCTTTTTATACCCTTCAAAATACGGCAATTTCTCCATTTTTAGATGTGCTTTTCACCCCTTCCTATGCAAAATAACGCGGCCATCATGCTTTTTCTGTCTGGTTACCAACTATCGTTTTTCCGCATTGGGGTTCCGTACCATTTCGTGCACATCGAGCTATTTTTGCACTCTTATTTCTTTAATTCACTCATTTGAGCTGATTTCCTTATTTTTCCCTTATAATCTGTATCCCCAGCATCTAATTTCTGCATATATATTAATTTTACGTTGCCTCTTCGCGGCGCTATGAGCTTCTAAACTATTATAATTAACTATTACGGCTATTATTATTCATTTTTTTTCTACTATAATCCTATATGGTTTTTATAAAAAGTTATTCGGCGTTAGTAGGTTTTTCAGTGACCCATTTTGAAAACAATTCTTTACATCGAAATTACTCATCCGTTTCCTTTAAAAATATGTCACCTATGACCTTTTTAACTGGCTTCTTCGTTCTGTATACTCTAATATTTGTATTATCGTCGGTTTTTTTAGATATGGCTTTCCCTCCAAATTTTCCCGCCAAATATGAATATGACGCTCCTTGAGACGCTCGTCTGTTTTTTGTTAGTGGTCCACCTTAAAATTTACTTTATTTCTGAATTACAGCGCCTCTAGTGATAAAAATTTGTACGATATTCCGACTCTATTTGAAGTCAAAACATGGCAACATTTTCTTGCCGTGGTTAATTCGGATTTATTTTTCCGTCAAATCGTCATTTATTCAGTTTCAAACATTAAATTCTCCCTGTAAACTATCGTACAGAATATATGCTCTGCCTCATAAAATAGCTTATTTCATTGGCTTTATTCTAGTAAGTCTATCTACTGTGTGTTCTATCTATATAGGCTGTAATTAGCATTATCGTCTATAGTGGCGATTTTTCTTGTAAAAGTACGACAATTTAATCATAATATGAACTGTCAGTTTCTAGCCGGCTGCGTATTCGTTTTCTGCTCTATTTAAATCAATTGCTAACTATTTATTCTGTTTTCAGGTTCTACTTTCGTTTCAGGGGATAGTGCTTATTCTATACTACGTCTATAGTGCGTGTCGTCGCTGAAATCTTTCTAAATATCCTGTGTTTCTATCATGCATCTTTTGAAGACCCATTTTTGTATGTGATTTCGGCGTTTCTTTAATCATCGATTTTTCCTTTATTTTTCTCTAAAGCCTATTTAGTTTTATTTTATTTAGTGGTTTATTGCTATTACGCTTCATTTTTAACGAATATATAAACGTTTCATTGTTTTATTGAGTTTTAATCTTATTTTCATATATTTTTGTATTCCCTGTCAACGTCGGTAAAATTTATTTTACAGTTTATCTACTTATCGACTGGTAACATTTCTCGCGTATGCCGCTAGATGTCGCTACACGTTTTGAAATTGATTTAAATTTTGGGATCATGAATGAATCGACTAATTACTACTTTTACGTTTTGAAGACCATTCACCTTGCCTTCCCATTGCTGCGTATAGATGGCAATAGGTGTGCTTACTTGGCTTTGGTTTGGTTTAGATATTAAGTATTTTATTTGACAGGAGGCGTTCGATTTTATATCATTACAATACCCCCTCCCCAGATCGTTGCTCGCCCTCGAGGAACCACGTGACTTCATCATACGTGTAGTCAACCAGTTCTTACTTTAGCTCTTGGGTTATAAAAATATTTTGTTATCGCTTCATGTCGCTCTCTTATTATTTCTTATCTCCCATTTTGAACTATATTATTTTATTTGATATTATGTCTATTGATGTGTCATCATATTTATAAATCCCCCTTATATTATCCTCATTATATTTATTTAGATTATGTATTCATTCTTTTTTTATTTTATTACATCTCCTCATTCAGGTTATATCCTATATTTATCTCCAGCTTTCATCATATTATGTTATACTTTAAATTCAACGCATCGTATTATACTTTGTGTTCATCATATTATATTATATTTGAGTTCGTTATGTTATGTTCTGTGGTTTAATTAATCTACTTGTATTCAATAACATTCTAATTTGATTATTTTTTAGAGCAACTACTGCTTTATTCCCTAAAAAAGTTATAAATTCTCAGTATCATATATTAATAATATTGATATACGTATGATAATAATCCAACTTTCAATCTCTCTCTTTCACTTCAATGTGCACCTGCTCAACAGAATTACTTCCGAGTCCTCGATCACATCTCCGCCTACTTGTTTCATCTCTCTCGCTATATTATCAATAATATAGTTATATATAAATACTACTTCCTTCGGTTGAAAAGTCTAAATTAATTTCATTTCTTTCTCCGAATCACGCGTGCGCTAACCGATGAATTTTTAAATCCTTACACGGGCGTCACCTGAAACTTTATTCTGTCTAACTCACTAACTATGTTGAATATGCGAATGCCATGGCGAGTCTCTTGGGTACTATAATTAAATATTCGCCCTAGGCCACTGACCTGAGTACTCGACCTTGACGTACAAACCAAAGTTCGTACCTAAGCATGGGATATATCATATTTAAAAAAATATTATAACTGGTATGAATTTTCACGCCGAACTTACACCGTCTGTATAGATAAATTATGGTTAATCTAACGTATGTATACTAAACTGGACTATTGCTGTGCATTTACTGATATCAGATTTTTTTATGTTGAAGCTACTTCTCATGTAATAAGTCAGAATCCGGGACGTTATCTTATCCTTTTAATTCACTATCTTTCATCCATTCCCTTTCGTGTGGCCTCTTCATACATCTCTTCATACCAAAATCACAACCCGTCATCGTCTCCATCTCATGTTAGATATTCTTTAAGTTAACCCCTCTCCTCGCGGAATAAAATTCAGCCGTCCCATTCGCGCGCGACCTTTTTGCGCGCAAAATCGACGGCCTTGATAAAAACGACCATAACTTGTAAACCACTATACAGATCATAAAAAGAAGAACTGTAAAATGATCGCATTGAAATTTGACATATAAAACATTATAACCTTATCTCGTAAATCAATTAAGATAATAATGGCGACAAATTACAAATTTGGCGAAGTGAAAAAACTCGCCTATTTATCATTTCGATGTTTTTATCACAAAATATGAAAGTCTATGCGGAAATTGTATTTACAGTTATGTTCTTTATTAAATGCTTTACCAAAACCATTATTTTGTTTTACTTCTTTGCATACAAAAATATTTAGTTTTTCAGTCATAATAACCAAGAAAAATTTGATGTCTCCTCGTAAAAATTTTTTTTTTTAATTTTGTATTTCTGACTACTTAGGGACTTTATTTATATGAAATTCTTTCATAATAACTTTTCCACTACACTACACTTCTTATAAAATCATACCAGTTCTTTCAGCTTTGTCTGATATTACAGAAAAATCCAAACTTTTGCGAGTCGGTGACGAAAACTTGGCATTAACTTTGACAGGTCATAATACAAAAGTGGATAAAGTTTTTCAAATATATTGTGTTATTATGTGCTTATTATATGTCTAATAACTAATTATTATACTCTAAAGAGTCACATTTCATAGAAAAACTATAGGAAATCACACTCAAAATATGGTAATTCTTCTATACTAATTACGTAAACAAATAGGTATGCGCACCCCGCGATTTCGCGAATATCGATAAAATTAGGCAGCGCGCCTGTCTATGCAATACGCCGCGGTGCGATCTCATTTGTTTAGGCAAATTCGGAGTGTGATTTTCTAGTTTCTTCTATGAAATGTGACTGGAGTATAATAATTAGTTATTGGACATCTAATAAGCGTCAAGTTTTCAATACATTCGAAAAACTTCTAACCACTTTTGTATGCCTTTGCAATTATTATGAAATCAGACTATCGCGGTTGCTTCACATTATAGCTTTATAAACGAATTTACCGCGTGAAGTGTGTAGCACCCGACGTTTCGGCGACGTTGCCCAGGGTAGACTGGACAGCGGCGGCTGCAACGTCGCCGAAACGTTGGTGTCCAAACTTTACGTGGTAAATTCGTTTTTTAACCACATTTGTATCATGCCTTTGCAATTATTATGAAATCAAGGATTATCGCGGTTGTTTGACATTATAAATAGCTTTATAAACGAATTTACCGCGTGAACTTTGTAGCACCCGACGTTTCGGCGACGTTGCAGCCGCCGTTGTCCAGGGTAGACTGGACAGCGGCGGCTGCAACGTCACCGAAACGTCGGCTGCTATAAATTTCTGTTCGACCATTCGGCTACCCGATACCAGGAGATAGCCGGACAAAGGATGCCATGGTCCGCGATAGATTCGGTACACCGATCCATCATTAAAATTTCGTAGAAGAAAACTCAACAAACCATTTTTTTTTATTTACTAAATTTCCAGTACAAAAATTTTACAGTAACAGTCATTTGATAAAAATAAAACAAACATGTCATAAAAACAAACAAAACAATTGAACCGACTAAAATAAAAACTTTTATTAGTTGGTAGGTATATTCGGTATACAATTATACGTTTCTTTATTTTTTATGCGACTTATGCTTTTTATTGGTACTAAATTTCTAGTACAAAATAGTATTTACTAAATTTCCAGTACAAAAATTATACAGTAACAGTCATTTGATAAAAATAAAACAAACATGTCATAAAAATAAAGCCGCCCTATCGCGTACATAGCCGCGTACATAGCCGCCCTATCGCCACCGAACAGTTCCCGCGCTATGACGGATTCCGCGTCTAACGACAACTCATTCTCGTCGCCTTCGTCCGCATTCGTGCCGACGTCCCGCTGTCGACGTCTTGCTGACTCCCTAGCGCGACAATCACGACGAACCCTCTCAGTTTCACCCACCATCTCTTTCAATACAGCGGGGACGTCTTCATCGGTCTTACATACTTCTACAATTTCACCACCTTGACACCAGACATTCTCACCGACCACAGCTCGCATGGCGGCGTGCCTACCGCGTCTATATGCCCCCGGCCGTCCACCTCTGCCCGCGCCCCGCCGTGCCCCGCCGGCTACCCTCCCCCGTCGTCCGCGGCCTGCCGCGCGGCCTCCTCGGCCGGCCGTCGCGCCGCCTCCTTCGCCGCCTGGCTCGCCGCCTGCCGCGCTGCCCGGCAAGCCGCGCGTCGCTCTTTGTCGCGCGCCGGCTCTCCCGCGTCCGCTGCCCGCTGCTAGTCGCCCCGCCGCCGCCAGAGGTTGCCTGAAAATTAAAACAATATTGAATTTCAATATTGAAAGTCTGAATTTCAATTCAATTTCAAAAACCTAATTCTGTTGTAGTGATCGAAAATTTCCCCTGACCGCAAATTTCTGTTTCTTTATTCCATCATAACTTCTAAACGCTTAGACCGATTTAGAAGTCTGCGGTATTACTAGAATCGTTATGTCATCCCGTAACAGTCCAGTGAAAAATGAATCCCCTTAGGGAATATAAAATCAATTGATACGTAGTAAAATTATTCATAAGTAGTAGAAAAGATATGTAGTAAAATTATTCATCGTAATATTCAAATTGTCAAACGGTACGCAAACCGTCCAGTAGCGCCCGGGGAAATCCACCAGGAGAAACCGATCCACTAGCCGTGAGGCCTGAGACGCAAGAGCCTTACCTGGGGTAGCCTTTCACACGAGGAGGCTACTGAATTGAGTTTCACAGAATCAAGGATCAGCAGACAAGAAGCCAACAAACTAAAAACACAAGGCAAGCTACTGGGTCGAATTATAATATTCCGATTGTAAAGTCCTCATTTGCCCAAAGGCATTTTTACTTCCTTGCGCCGAGATTTTATAATAATTTAAATGAGAGTTATAAGAATGCAAACAACTTAAATTCATTCAAAATACTTATAAAGAAGTACCTGCTTGAAAGGGGTCCAATGTATGCGGAGTCTCAATTGCTCTCGCTAATAATTTAAGTTGTTTTATTAAATTATATATTACTACCTAAACCAAATCTCGTGTATTATTTCCTATGTATACTATATGTACTAATATATATGTAATAATATATATATGTACTAATATATGTATAAAGATATTCAAAGTATGCAGATAATTGAGATTTCAAGTGAAATAGCCCTGTTTTCTCTTGTATGAGCTCCTTCATATACGAAATTCTGCTATCCTGACTAAAATGTATTCTCCAAAAGAAAAAGAAGAATAATAATGAGTATTCTATGTATCTAGACCCATTTGTTAGGTCCTTATGCACTTGGTTTTAGCTAGTTTGAATCAATTTAAGGTTTATAAGTTAGAATCGGCTGGTAACATACACTTTTAAAATCTCGTCTCGGTGAATAATATTGATTTTTGATGTACTATGACACAATTCCTATATAGTGGATTATCAAAGGTGTTCTATAGTTAGAGACTTCCAGATCAATGTATGCTAATAGTTTTAAGTCACTTTTCCAATATCGGATGATGATTGCCCTGTTTTCACTTGTACGAGAGCTCCTTCATATATGAAATTCTCCTATCCTGACTAAAATGTATTCTCCAAAAGAAGAAGAAGAATAATAATGAGTATTCTATGTGTCTAGACCCATTTGTTAGGTCCTTATGCACTTGGTTTTAGCTAGTTTGAATCAATTTGAGGTTTATAAGTTAGAATCGGCTGGTAACATACACTTTTAAAATCTCGTCTCGGTGAATAATATTGATTTTTGATGTACTATGACACAATTCCTATATAGTGGATTATCAAAGGTGTTCTATAGTTAGAGACTTCCAGATCAATGTATGCTAATAGTTTTAAGTCACTTTTCCAATATCGGATGATGATTGCCCTGTTTTCACTTGTACGAGAGCTCCTTCATATATGAAATTCTCCTATCCTGACTAAAATGTATTCTCCAAAAGAAGAAGAAGAATAATAATGAGTATTCTATGTGTCTAGACCCATTTGTTAGGTCCTTATGCACTTGGTTTTAGATAGTTTGAATCAATTTGAGGTTTATAAGTTAGAATCGGCTGGTAACATACACTTTTAAAATCTCGTCTCGGTGAATATTATTGATTTTTGATGTACTATGACACAATTCCTATATAGTGGATTATCAAAGGTGTTCTATAGTTAGAGACTTCCAGATCAATGTATATAGTGGATTATCTATATATAGTGGATTATCAAAGGTGTTCTACAGTTAGAGACTTCCAGAAAAATGAATAAATACAGACCTTAGAGTGCTAGGCGGCGAAAGGCAGACAGGGGAAGCAGAGCGCGTACGCAGCGGCGATGTCTGAAAAGTAACAAAATACTGCTTAGTAGGATCGTCGATAATCTGACCGTCCTTAGAAGAATTGGTGTATTTGTACCCGCCGAAGACCGAGATTGAGAGAACGGGTGACTCTATAAATATCTCGGTCTCTCCGGGAAAATTTCAAACTCCTTCCTGGAAAAATTATCTAAAACCGCAATTTCCGCATCTCACATTCTTCGGCTTCGAAGGGGGAGCGAATGGGCGGTACGGTAAACGTTCACATGCGGCAAGGCAGCTGTCCTAAACCTACCTAAACTAGCGATTAGCGATTCGAAACTGGTTACAGGTTCGAAGTCGCTCGAGTGATCCTCTCCCTTGTCTTGCGGTGATCGGTGTGTACCGAATCTATCGCGGACCATGGCATCCTTTGTCCGGCTATCTCCTGGTATCGGGTAGCCGAATGGTCGAATAGAGTCGTCTTCGGATACTTTTAAACGCAATTTTGCTACTTAAATCTATGGTTTTAATGATATTGAGTATTCATGTGAGTTATTAGGAAGGTAAAGTACTCGTACCGAAAAGTTTTGGAAAATAAATAAATATTTGTATTTTATACCTCTCTGTAGTTGGGCGAAAAATAGGCGTCGGGTGGGCGGCCCGGCGGGCGAGCGCTGGGTTCTAGGCGGCGGCGGGTGGCGGATGCTGGGCCGGAACGGGCAGTCCCCGCGCTGTGCCAGCGAGGGCTGCAACCGGCCCGCGTGGTGGAGGCAGCGGCGCAGCCAACAACCGGGATGATGACAGCGGCGACTCACTATTGAAAGACAAAAATACAATAAATTGACGATAAATTCTGAAAATAACATGGAATTCTTTATATACTTACTAATTACCCAGAGTTCCGCCGGGGCTTTGAAAATCGATCGACATTTTCACGATATCTGCGTCGTCATCGTCATATCCAACGTCATCATCCCAGAACGCCGGCGCTGCACCCTCATCTATTTCATCCGAATTGGACCCCGACTCCTCCAGGAGATCTAGGAACGCCTGGGGCGGCGTCCGATCCGGATCTCGATTAAAAGACATCTAAAAAACAAAAATACATTTTTCAAAAAAAAAACAAAATAGTTAGTAACCCAATCGTGTCTGTGCTGTTGACCGTTGAGAAAGTTAATGGGCCCTCGCTGAGGTAGCCACGAAGACCCATTCTGTTCAGGGTTGGTCACACTCACGAGTCGACACCTATCCGACGGCCTCCACGCATGAAATGCGAGCCCGGGTAGGACTCTGGCCTTATGGTCAGTTTCCCCTAGGAATCAAACTTCTGGCGCTCCTGGACGGTCTGCGCACCGTGCGGCATAAGCCAATCGACTGTGCACTCTGACTAACAACTTGGGTTGTCGACTACAACGGGCGAACCCGTCACCCCAGGCTGGTATAACGATCTTACACCGCATGGTGAGACACAGTCTAGATTTCCTCAGTAAATAAGCCCAAATTGAAAAAAAGTTGTATGTTATTTTAAGCTGCATTTTAGTTTTCCTATAAAACCCGATATTCAAATAACCAAATTTCTCAAAAATAAATATATCGAAAAAAAAAATTTTTTTTCCGTATTTTTTTGTTGTTTCATATCGATAGAAATCCAAGCCTTCTCTACAAACATTGAAAAATCTCGGTTTTTGCCGCCAAGATATAAACTATGAAAACGTGGTTGCATTTGTAAACGACGTGTAAATATCAAAATACATCTAATTCCTTGAGTATATACCTCCTATATTGAATAATAACGATTTTATAAGCGAAATAAACCAATATTATTACTACATTCGCCTGATATCATTCGTTTCGAAAATATTTTCGCTGCGACGCCATCGAGAATGCGATACGTCACTTCACAAATTTACTAAAAACTAAGTGAAAAAAAGGAAATGGCCTGCTCCAATCGGTAATTATCATTCCTACACAATTTTAGAATGCATATAACTCACTTTTACGGGTAAAATCCAACTAAAAACACTTAAAATCACAATAATTGTAGCGCGCCGCGTAGCACTCGTTCGGCGCTTTGTGTCGCTGTCAACAGTGGAAAGTTCCACGACGTTTGGAGTGTTGCAATATCTCATACAGCTTTTATCGCATGATACTATCGTAGAATTTAATAGTAACGAATCTTTGGCTATTTTCTGGCATCATACGATAAAATAAAGAAGCCCGTTCTATTTTTAAATGGATTTTTTCGCAAACGGCCCCCATCGCGTCCCCAAATGGACGCCCTTCATTTCAGTGTATTAAAACTTGCATCCCCAAAAGGACGCCTTTCATTTGAAGGGTTAACCATAATCATTTCAACTCTTGCCATAAGCATATGATGCCTGCAGGATAAATTTCAGCCCAATCGGATGAAGCGATTGGGCGTTATCGTAGAGGAATACACACACACACACACACACACAGACGCACAGAGTGCGTTTACAATAGTTTCCCTCTGCCGGGAAAATAAAATATTTTTAATTTATATTACGAAAAAAATATAAGAAGATAAATATAGATAAAAATACCATAATTTCAGAATCAATTACAAACACAAAATTATCTCTTATATAAAAAGAGAAGTTCCGATTCATTGACTGACTCATCAACGCCCAGCCCAAACTCTTAGACCTAGAACGCTGAAATTTGGACGCAGGCGCTCACTAAGTTAGTAGGGTAATTCCCCCTGGGGGAATTACCTTACTACCTCAGGATGTCCCACAAGCAACCCACTTCCCTGCGAACACTCGAAATGCAGCACAGCTTGTATGTAGCATCGCCCGCGGGAAGTGCAAGTTCCCGACACATACCGCGGCAAACAGTTTTCCTGTCGCTGTCCAGTATCGGTCAAGCAGACCCGTGCCACCGCACGGGGCGATTTGGGGAATTTTCGCACAGGGCTGAAATTCCCCAAAGCCTGACGAGTAGTGGAGGGGGGTGAGCGGTTTGTTGACGCGCTGACCACTGACCAATTCGTCATTTACCGTGTCGTGAAAACCAGCAAAAACACCGTCGACTGAGCTACAGAGTTTATTTAATTGTAATTGCGCGCCTACGTATTAATGGAGTTACGTCGTTTTTACATTTCTTACGAAAATATCAGAAACAGAAGCATTCTGGGTTCTTTTGAGAATTATTTCCCAATTATGATAAACATGATGAATTGATCAAATTCGTCAAACCAAAGGAAATTTTATGTAAGAAATCATCAAATTAAATGAAATAAATCAAATCAATTATTTTCCATTTCAGTTTTAATTTTGTTAGTTATGTAATTCAGTACAATGTGGTTATTAAAATCGAGACTAAAACCAGGAGCATAACTAGGCGGTTAGGCATGATTTTGTCGATTTTCTTACATTGATTTTGACAATTTCAGTAACTCATCTCCGAGATCCTGGTAGGATAAGACGCTGGTTTCAACTCTTTTTTTGGGGGAGGAGTGATAACACTAAAATATCCACTGTCCTGGATATTTTATTGGTATCACTCCTTTTTTGGGAAGGTGTAGCAAAATCCCTGATAATAATTTCTAAAAATCTTCTAAAAATCTTCTAAATCTTCTAAAAATAGCTACGAATAACGATTGAGACATCCCTTTCCGCCGGTACATACAATTGTGAGCAGTAAGGGGGGAGGGGGCACAATCGGAGAGATGGGGGCGCCAAAAAGGCTTCTGGCACTGGTTAAGGTTTTGTGTTGAGCCGCCCAAGTATAAATGATGTTCCCCGCCACTTAACGACCACACCCACATGGTTACTACGGATACTCGAAAGTCCACAAGTCGTGGAACTGTCGGATCATGCATTATCCTAATATACCAGGTGCATTGGCCCCTCTCAACCCTTGAAAGAGCAACCCGCTTTCAGACTTGCAACCGGCAATGCCGCAGTGGGAGCGCACATACATCACTGTCTGCGGAAAAGCGCCAATGTTATTGTCTCAAAAAATTGATTGTGTTACCGCAAGACTTTCCCGGCAAAAAAAACAACGCCCCTCTTCCCCCCGCGCCAACCTAATCCCCCCCCCCCCCCCCCCCGCTCGCCAATTCGTAGTATATTCGTTGTATTTTCCGTGGTAATAAAATAATATTTTTCCAAAAATTATGAAGTATTTTCTTAAATATGGCGGACTTTTAAAATTATTTGCGTCGCTTGTATACGGGATATTTTCGTCTTCATGTCGATTTATTTTAGCGTGTTTAGGATACTTTCCCTGGTGCCGGAAAAGAAAAAAAACTGGTACATGCCAGTGCGTGGCGGCGGCGTAAGTTACCTGAGGTATTTACACCATGTATCTCCATTTCTAGCCAGATCCTCCATTTTTAATATAACTCACTATCACTAGCTTCGTTTGACCTATTTTGTTATAAGGATTATGTCCTTACTAAGAACCACGCCTATAGCAAATTTTAGTGGTCTAATAGTACCTCTAAGCTGGACCTGCGGGGTCCACCGCACTCATTCCATAACTCAAGGTGTCCGCATACCGGGATTGTTACGCTTATTTTGCTGCGGCCACCTGGAATAAGCTCACCAAATCGCTAAGGGAAAAGTCTACTGAAAAAAATTATATCCTATATAAAAGGTAGCTCCTGGGCTTACAAGTTAAATCCTAGAATCATTAGCGAGTTTTTTTAAAGTAGATGCTCACTGACACTCGCGATATTTCATTTTGCTGGGGCTCTCTGAAAATCACTCCGACTGACAGCGCTCCATCATCAGCAATACTCCTTAGCGGTGGCGTTCTTTTTCATCGGTCGCATTACTTTACTTTGCTATATATTTAATATAAATATTTGCCAATCTTCGTTAAGTTTAACCCTTTGAGGACCAAAAGCTCTGCAGTAGAGTATATAATTTTTTAATACATAAAACTGTTAGCGATTAATATAACATATACGGGGTGTTATTACTGCATGGACATTTGTTTTTGTGGGTCAGTATCAGTACAACGAAATAAAAAACTTTTGATTTAAAAAAATGGTAAAAGCTAAAAAAACTTTTTTATTCTATTTTTCAATATTATGAAAATCTATGATCACGATGCGCTATCTAGCGGTTGGTAAAATGTCGCTGATGTTTCTTATTTACGACCTAATACCTACCGCTAGATGGCGCATCGCGCTCAAACGCTTCTCAAACCTTTATTTAGCAGTCAACTTCTTCAAATTTTCAAATTAAAATAAAAACCGTAATAATTTTTTTCCAAAAAAAAAATTTTTTTTATGTTTGTTTCCAATTTTTTTATCAAAAGTTGCTTACCACGTTGTACTGATTCACCCACAGAAAAAAATGTCCCTGCAGTAATAACACCCCGTTTGTCAAGTTTTGTGTAGATTGGTTCAATGGATTTTGCATAAATTGATGGGACATAAGTGTCCCTGTGGTTCATAAAGAGGCAAAGTTACAGCTTTTTCCAAAATTTCATTATTTTATTATTTAACCAGAAATCTCATGTTCTAAGAAACGTACTAAAATAAAATAAAAACAAATTGAAAATGTTGCCATTAATATTTTATTTAATGTCACCCGAGCTTGTTGGTCATTTGCGATGTTTGAAAAAAATACGGTACCTATATTTTTGAACAATAATTCATTTATTTATTGGTAGTATCATTGATTTTATAGGTACTATTAAGATTCGGATGTCGGATAAAGGGTTAAAGGTGAAATAAATAAATAAATAAATAAATGAGTACTTAGAAGGTGCAACAGCTTATCTGCAGTGGGCTCTAGGATTAAAAATGCTAAGACTGAAAGTGAAACAATCGTCGCCCGCAAATAACGATAGCAGTTCTATCTATACCCAGCTTTACCCGTGTCGTCTATGTTTACCCAGCTCACAGCAGAGACGCGCACTCGATCATTTTATCATTGTTATTCTACCTTTCCGTTACAAAACTAAGTAGTGACGAAATGTTTTGAGCTCAGTGTTGTTGTGCTGTTTCTCTCAAAAGCAGTGCTGTGAGATTTCACAATGAGACATTTAATAATATTTTGTTCGCTGCTGTACGTGGTTTGCGCCGCTTTCCAGTACAGTGGGAACCCCAGGGTGCGGGTAGGCCAGGGTATCGCGTCTGGATCTTGGAAGAAGTCGGCTGCAGGACGGCAATTCGCAGCTTTCGAAGGTTTACCTTACGCTAAGCCTCCTGTCGGAAAATATAGATTTAGAGTAAGTAACCGCATCATTATTACACGTCTGGCCAACGAAAAAGTAGTTTAATGTGTTCAGGGTTGATCTATGTATGTTTTCCGTTTCTTTATTCCACCATAGCTTCTAAACGTTTGCACCGATTTATAAGTTTTTGGTATTGTTAGAATCGTTATGTCATCCCGAGTTATCCAAATATCAGTCCAAATACCAAGTAATTAGTTGTCTAAATGTCCAAACGTCAATAAATTAACATTAATATATCGTGTTTTGTGTCAAATGAAAGGTCTAACTGAATACATTCCGGAAATATGCATGTATCTATATGGATAAATACATAAACAAAAAATATTTCCTAAAAAACCCGTAATAAAATAATTATAAATACAATATCTCACTTTCTGTACAGGAGTCGTGTTTTTTATTCTTTTTACTATATTTACTTGTTAAGTATTTTATACTATTCGTTCGAAGATGATTCTGTATAATAAATAAAAAATCTAAAGGCAATCTACTGCTTTTGATCCCTGGTCAAGCAGTGGTTTTTATCCTCACTCTTTCTCCGTTTTGGAACCTTATCTCTGAAATATTTTACCTACTCACGTAGGAACAACTTGAGTTTCAACTACAACAGGCGAACCCGTCACCTCAGGAAGTATTAACGATATGTGATCGTTCTGACCCGTGAGGTAAGCGTAGAAGACTTTGGTACAACGGTACAAACTTACCGTCCAGCAAAGCCAAGCCTAGAGTCCAACGCTTTACGGCGAGGCACTAGGAAGGTAACTCAGCGGGCCACCTCGCCCCTTGGCTACCAGTATCTCTAACCTCTCTACTAGTTACGGATCAGAAGTCGCTTGAGCGATCTCTACCTGCCGCATATTCAGCGGTGACAGTTAGAATCTATCGCGGACCAATGACATCTTTTACTCGGCTCTGAATTCAGGATCAGTGATCTCTGAATTCATTTCAAGAGTGGTTGACGACAGGTCAAAATCCACCCCCGCTGCTTAGAAGACAGTATATTTACATAGTCTCCAGACTCCTTCAGCAATTAGTCAGAGTGCACAACCGATTAGCGTCACCGAACGGTGCGCAAACGGTGCAGTAGCACCGGAAGGCAATCCCCAGGAGAAACCGATCTACTAGCTGTGGGGCCTGAGACGCGGGAGTCTTACCCGGGTAGCCTTCCACACGAGGAGGCTTCTGAATAGAAGTTGAATCGTGAGTTGGGCCGATCCAAGAACAAAGTAGATCTTATTGCCCAAGCTGCACGAAACCATACGCTATCACTCACGTAGGGACAGTTGTAGTTTGTCCATTGCTGCGAGCGAGCCCACGATCCCAGGATGCTATATATAGAGTTGTCAACTACAACGGGCGAACCTGTCACCTCAGAAAGTTTTAACGATTAGTCGTTCTCTCTCCCGTGAAGTGAACGCAGAAGACTTGAACAAAACAATCCACCGCCAAGCTCCGCCACATGCCTGGAAGAGGCCAACACCTTAATTGCGAGATAGCCAGGAGTGTTACCCAGCGGGCTTACACTCACGTCCTTACTTCCAATTGCGAGCAGATTGCTCCGGTCTCTCGATTGGTTGCGAGTTCGAGGTCGCTTGCGCGGTCCTTTCCCTAACGAAGCGGTGAAACGGTGTATACCGAATCTATCGTGGACCACGGCATCCTTTGCCCGGCTGTTCACCCAGGATCGGGTAGCCGATGGTCGTTTCAAGAGCAGTCGCTGTAAGGTCCGCAACTACCCCCGCTCTATAGCAAACAGCACTGCTTACAGACTCCCCCGACTGTTAGTCAGAGTGCACAATCGATTAGCCTACGCCGCACGGTGCGCAGACCGTCCAGGAGCGCCAGAAGTTTGATTCCTAGGGGAAACTAGCCCTAAGGCCAGAGTCCTGCCCAGGCTCGCACTTCATGCGTGGAGGCCGCCGGATGGGTGTTGACCCGTTAGTGTGACCAACCCTGAACAGAATGGGTCTTCGTGGCCAACTCAGCAAGGGCCAATTAGCTCCCCAGGATGCTATAACGGCTGTTGCTATATTGTCATCCTGCAATAAGTCGCGAAGACTATGAAACGAAGACAATCTACTGATCCAGCTCCGCCACAAGCCCGTCGGAAACCGACCTCAAAACACGGGGCATTGGAAGTTAGTCCCAGTGGGGCCCCACACCCTGCCTACCAGATCTAGAGGAATGTCTTTGTCGTCTAGTCTGTTGCAGTTCAGAGTCGCTCTCGAGGCACTAGCACACGCGAATCGATTGTGGCGCCCTTTTCCCGAACGTCACTAGGAACCGAGTGGCCAACGGGTTGTTTCTGAGGATACGTAGCACCAGGTCAATATCTCCTCCCGCTGTCTTAGAAAAGAAACGTATCCATACTCCCCCGTTAATTGACTGGTATGCACAACTGTATACAATGGGCAATTTCCACGGCGCACTGCCAATCACAACTGCATACAACTGCAGAGAAAAAACTGACTTGGGTAGTAGTATGAGCGGCCTATCCACTTTTCCATTTAATGCGATGTGAACGTGTAACATCGAAAGTTTCCTTTTTCTTAAACGAATAGAGTTGTGCCCAACCGTACCCTGAAAAATAAATACTAGGACACAAGAGTGGATAGTATCCGTATTTCTTGGAGTACAAAAACCTTGGGAAAGTGTTTTAAACTTTCTCTAGCATTAGTATACCTACTAGATACTCTAGGGGTTCCAAATAGTGGCATCGGTCTCCAGATATCCTTGTTATATATTATCATCGGCCTCCAGATAACCTTATATTATATATTCAGTAAATGAAAAAAATCACATAGTCTAGTGACAATATCACTAACTAGACCAGGACCTGTTCTAAGGTAAAAATTTAAATTTGTAGTTATTATAATATTAAAATTACGAGTGGTAAATTATATTGAATAATATTATATTATATGGTTTTATATTGCTAAAATTTTAATATTTTAGTTACTGTTGTAATTTACCTACCTTAAAACACTTAGTTATTTACGTATAGACCATTTACATTAAAAAGTATATGAATTATTAATAAAGTAACCTCTACGTCTATTTTGAAATCCCATATCTAAAGTTAGCCTACACTGAGAAAAATATAACGATGTAATACAAGGAAATACATATGTTTCAACAAGGATTACATATATAACTCGGACTGCGGTCAATACGTATGAATTCACATGACGCGTAACGGTGTTGGCGTGGCGGTAGTTACTGTATCGTAATGTTAAAACATAATGCTATTTCATTAGGTCGCGACCTTGGGATCTCGCTTCTAACATGACAGCGCGACATATTTTATGAATCATGTTGAAACTACAGTATACTGTTATATTTAAATATTTTGATTTTGATTATTTCGATTTGTGTATTTATTTGATTAAGATTATTTGGATTTTTTATTTTCAGATTTATTTGATTTGGTTATTTTATTTTAAAATCATATATGTATTAATAATTAATAGGTGTGTCCTGAAAAACCAGGATAAGAGATATCCTGAGGATACCCCTAATTTGCAGCGTTTGTAGCTTTATTTCATAGTCTTTGTCTATTTACAGTTTTAATTTTTAATCTGTGTGTTCATGTTTTTTTGTATATGTTTTTTATAACAACAGCTGCAAATAAATATTTTTCAAAATATTAAATATTTCGGTATTAACCGTAAGGAACATGTTGATACATCGTTATTCTGTTTAAAACCATAATAAAAAATTGTAATGTAAGAATCGATATAATATTTGTCTCAGTGTATGTAGAATGTCGGGAAAAAATATTCTTGGTTATTTTTTAAAATTCCACATCGAGAGTTAATTAAGATATTTATTATTTTTAGATTCCTCAATTAGAGTTAATTAAATTGGTATTTTCAAAAATAATCCTAATTGCCTAATCAGAGTAATTGCAGTTAATTTGCCCTGCATATCTGACCGGTCATTTGGCAGATATACACAAATGAACTCGGGCCGTTAGTAAGTTATTTTGAGATCTCACTGATTTAGCAGACAATGAAATTAAATGTCATTCTCGAGATCACAAACGTCGTCCGCCTAGATTTCTAGATCGATTACCCGCCGGGAATTTCCCGAACTTCTCCCGGGCGGCGGGCGGCCAAAATAATAATAGGCCAGCGACAAAAAAGTGCAAGAGTTTTGTAAAAGCTGATACTTTCAGATCAGACCGTAATTTGAGTATAGAATGCCGGGGTAGAATCAGCAAACGAGATTTCGGAACACTTGTCGCTGGAATACAAGGAAAGGTGTAATTTTAATTAGTAACCCTAAAGTGTTTTGGATAAGCTGAAAATTCATTAGTAGACAGTGGGTGAACTCGAAACAAATGGTCAGAGTGCTTAACAATAGAGCGCGTGGCATCAGCATTACTCCACACATGTCACAAAAATAAAGCCGAATACGTCGGTACGTATCTGAAGGTAACTATTACGCATATGTGTCACGCAATATAATGGACTTCATTTTTGTGACATGTATTTATTTATTTATTTATTTATTTATTTATAACGTACAAGAACAAAAAAATACAAGGACATGCATACTGTTGTACATGAGGAATAATTAAGAACAAACATTTATAGCGAAAAACATAGCTCTATGCATATATGTAAATATGCTAGCATATCCGAATGAGGCGAAATCGCACAACCAACTAGACCTAGAACGTCTGTCTCTGGCTGTGCTGTGTTATACTAACTGTATTTTTGTAACTCGCGAACTGACGAAGGTGATCAATTTTAAATATTTCTAAATCTAACAAATGTGTTGTTTACACAAATTAAAGTAAAATTTAAAGTAGAAAAAATAAATATATATGTATGCAATTAAGGGCTAAAAATAAAGTAAACTATACATAATATACAATCATGGAGTAATACTGTATGGAGTATGGAGTAATACTGACGCGAGCATTCTATTTATTTATTTATTTATTTATTTATTTTTAGGAAAACCAACAGCTAATAATAATTTAACGAAAAGAGGAGTAGGATAACAGAGAGCCAATTAAAGGTTTTCACGTTTAAGTAACGTTGTAGAAACATATGTGACCTTTCAATTAAAGCTATCGATTAAAAATACATCAAAAAAGCAGTTTTGCAGATACACTATTGTTAAGCAGTCTGTCCATTTGTTTCGAGTTCTGTATTGCGTTCACTGTCTACTGATGAATTTATCAGCCTTTCCAAAACACTTGTGGTACTAATTAAAATTACACCTTTCCTAGTACGCCAGCGCTAGGTGTCCCGGAGTCTGGTCTGCTGACTCTACCCCAGCATTCTATGGCTAAAATAAAGTCTGATCGGAAAGTATCAGCTTTTACAAAACTTTTGCACTTTTTTTGTGGCTGCCTCTTGGCTATAATATCAGTTTTGTATTTTTTTTAAAAACAATGCTAATTCCTGTACGCCTGCTCGCAATATTGGTAGAAAAATACCAAAAAGGTTTAGACGAGGCCATCTTTAATTTTTGTCACGGCATCTTTAATTTTTGTTATTTGGCTATATTTATATAATAGAGCTAATTCAATTTAATTGACCTAATGTATATGTGTATATATGTATCTTTATGTTTAATATGTATTCATTGTATTTATGTTATTATGTATTCGTGTTGGCAATTATTAGTGTTGAATAATAATTATAATATATTTCTAATAATGTGTGAGTATATGATGGAATAAGTCAACGTGTGTGTAAGTATTATACAAGTGTGACTGTTCTGAACTTTTTTCGAATATTTATATAACCGGACGTCGTACCAGTCCGTTCGCGGAAATCAATATAATAAATAAAATATCAGCATCCATAATATCATAGGGGAAGTGTTTTGCTCAGTTAGGGGTCGTCCATTAATCACGTAATGTTTTGTTTTTAGCATGGTGATGTTTTAGACAACCCCCCCCCCCCCAAACAAGATTACGTGTATTTTTTTGGTACAAAAGTATCTAAAAAAAAACATAATCTCTCCCAATTTTCAACATTTCTGTCGTACATCTTTAAATACAGGTATAATCTAATTTAATTCTGGAAAATTAAGTACCATGAATCGTTGTTGAATCGTTGCCTAGCAACGGCGATTCAAAGTCACGCGCCGATTTTCGTTTATAAATCGCGCGTTCGACAACAAAATAAATACACGTGATATCTCTCTACCCCCCCCCCCCCCCCTCCCCCTTGTGATATTTCGTGATCCCCCCCCCCCCCTTAGAGCCTCACGTGATTAATGGACGATCCCTTAGGTATGCGATTAGCCAATGGCTATAGGTTTAACTTGCTTTTCCTGCACGATTTATTATAATGTGTACCGAATAGCACACCCCTTTTGCTGTAAATCTTATCGATTGTAATAAAATAGAATAAAAATAAAATAAATAAGCATGTCAATGAATTTCATTTTTTTTCGGCTCGATATTTATTTATTTATTTATACTTTATCCTTTTTTTTATAATTACAAAAAATAAATTGTGTACCTACATTTTTTAACACATTAAAAAAAACACAATATTAAAATCGCTAAAGTGCATTACTTGTCAGGATTACATCACCCCACTAGGTATACATACGCCTGTGTTGGGGTGATGGATATAAAGTTCTGTGATATTTGCTGAACCTTTGCGCCTTGCCTGCTGTCCTACTTCTGTCTCATAAAAGAACAATTCGTAATATAATTTAGTATAACATAATATACATAATATAATATAATATAACATAATATTATACAATATAATATAATATCATATATTATAACATAATAAACTTTATATTATAACATAATATACTTAAATAAATCAAAATTTGTTGTTACATTCAATTGACTGCCATATCGCTGTATTATGTTATCGATTTATTTCAGATGTATAACACTTTATTATATTACTAACTGTTGCCCGCGGCTTCGCTCCGCGTAAAGTTTTGAATCGAGTTGCTAATTTGAGAAGGGTGCCGTATATTTGCCTTTTTAGACGCTACCTTTAGATATATAGTATAAGACGTCCTGTTCGCTTTTTGTTCTTCGACACCCACCGCCTTCCGCTAAACGCTGACCTTGTTGGGCTAGTAACCGCCGCGCAGCCCCCGCTATGTATTTCGAGGTGCTTGCCAGCGTTATTTATTTCATGATATCTCTAAAACTGCTCCACCTAAAAAGTTACAGTACATGGCTAACTTTATTTCCATTTAACACCCGGGATGATGGCGTAATTTATTTTGATAAGGATTCATATTTTACTGCTAATTTCTTCAACAAACTTAAACTACGTACTTTTTGTCTCATTTTTTTGAGTCATAAAAGCAGTTATTGTAGCTTAAATATAAATGTTGGATATATGCTTTCTCGGATTTTTTTATAGATCTTGTTGAGACCGGCGTTTTTGTTTTAAATAGTTTTCAAATACACCAAACCGTTTCGTCAGTGCACGCCGATAAAGCACATCACCAACACATTTTCTCTGACTCGATTTACAAATAACGTGATTTCGTATTGAAAACTAATATTTATCACAATAAAATATAGCCTATAGCACCGCTCGATAATTTAGCTTTCCATCAGTGAAAGAATTTTTGAAATCGGATAAGTAGTTTTGGAGATTACCCCTTACATACAAACTTACACACATTACCTCTTTATAATATTAGTATAGATATAATAATATTATAAATATTAATATCTAAATAATTTCCTATTCATATCACATTATCTTTTTCTTTAAATATATTTTTTTTATTTTCGCATTATTATAGCGCTTATGATATTTATATTATACATTGTTAATGGCAGCTTTGTGAAGTTTCAAATTTGAGAGTAAGTTAGTTCTGCATAAAATAGGCTTGTCATTAATGTTTACTATCTGTGAGTTTACCCTAAAAAATAAAATACAAAATGCATATACCTAACTCAAGTATCGCCCATTTCTCCTTTCGTATGTCTTTCGGTATTCTTTCATTTTTAGAACCTTTAGCTTGTAATTAAACTACACGGTTATTGTCAAAACGCTCGTGACTTCGTTTCAGGAGCCACAGAAACCAAAACCATGGGTTGGAATATGGGATGCTTCTGGGCCATCCAGCAGCTGCATCCAAAATGACCCCTTTTCGGAAGATGAAGGTAGGTGGTGTGGGATCCCTGGACAATTTTAATGTCTTTTTACAAGCTTTTATTTACCTTGCAATGTTTGTCAGTATGTATGTATGTATGGTCAAATCTTGCAAGCTGAATTAGAACCACTTCCTCTTATCCTATGAAGTTGAAATTTTACTTGTTGGTTCAGTTCCGATGATTTTTTATGGTGAGCATGACCTGATTTTACACCCAGGATCTGCTCCCGACGAGGCTACTCTTCCACGGCCAATAGCACAGACATACAATGTTGTATACTCATTAAATTATGCTAGCCTGTTCTAAATTTTACCATGACATGGCTGCTACCCGACGAGGGGACTCCTCAACGGTCAACAGCACAGAGACGAAATTTTGTATAAGCATTCAATCATGATAGCCCGTTCTAAGTACCACCGCGACAGGGCGGCTGCACCCAAGGGTTGGCTTCCAAAGAGGGGACTCCTCAAAAGTCGACAGCACAGAAACGAAATGTTGTATACATATACTCATTCAATTATGATAGCCCGTTCTAAGTTTCACCGCAATACGGTTGCTGCACCCAGGGTTGGCTTTCAACGAGAGGACTCCTCAACAGTCAACGGCACAAACACGAAATTCTGTATAGCATTCAATTATGATAGCTCGTTTTAAGTTCCACTATGGCATGGCTGCTGCGCCCAGGGTTCGCGCAGAGCATTTTAATAAAAAAATGGTTTTAAAACAGTGCTTTAACTATTAACTTATAGTTCTTAATGAGGCCAGTTTCTTCTCACGAATGTAGACCGTTCACCCCTATCATCTTTTTCCATCGTCTGTCTACCTATGGTATTATTATGAGAATCGTTTTTTACTGTAGGTACACACAATTAATAGTATAAAGTTAATATTAAGAATTTCATGGCATATCATCTAACCGAAAACTATCTAAACAACACTTTATTTATCGACAATGAAACGGCATGAATTATATCGACCATGAAATGGCATCTTTTTGATGATATAGGTTAAAGTTCTCAAATAAGTCCTATATTTAAAAAAAAACGTAACAATATAGATAAATTTCAATATTTTTATAAGAAATGGAAATGGTAAATGGAGATGGTATATTATAAGAAAATTTTACCTTTGCGTTTTTAATTCGATTTTTTTCTGTAAAATTTGCCAAACGGACTTCCGTGATCCAAAATACCCTTTCATGAGCAAAAAGCTATATAATTCAAATCGTAAATTCGCCCATAAGACAGTAGTCGTGCCAAAAAAACTTTCTGTTGTTATTGCTTATGAGTGGTCGTCATTCCGCCATTAAATAATTCGCATAGCAAAGCAGAACTTTGCTCTTGTTTGTGATCTATTATTTAATTATTATTCATTGAATTCATTTTTAATATATCTTATGCACAAACTATTCTGGTCGAGCTCTACAATCTATCGATAAATCGCCAAATTCGGATATCCTGCTACATGCCGCAAAGTCCAGTTCACTTGTAAATTACCGGTGATTCCATAACATTCTTATAACATTCGTCATATTCATGTCTAGTGACATTGACGCTATATTTTATTGGTTGTACACGTTGTACACGTTGCAAGGTTGTACACGACCCGGTGGCATAGTGGTTAGGTCGCCTGATCTTACATTGTAAGGTCCCGGGTTCGATTCCCGGCTGGGTCACCATTTTCCGTTCGGATCAAATTAACGGAATTGCATTTTTAATTCTGTCGATCGAATGCAATAACAAGAGACACACACAGACATCTTACACGCACACATACATATAACACGTCATAGTAGGGTTGGTTGTAAGAGATTGTCATATGACAATAAACCCGTCCATTGTGACATTTTCACAATAAAGAGTATAAACAAACAAGCAAACAAACATATTCCTGAAAAAATAACTTTTCGTTACAGGAAACGAAGATTGTCTCTACCTGAACATTTATACACCAAATCCCAACGGTATCGGCAACCTGCCGGTAATAGTCTACATTCATGGAGGCTCCTTTATGTATGGATCTGGAGAACTTTACGGGCCGAAATTTATAATGGATAAAGAAGTGGTTTATATCACGATCAACTATAGGCTGAGTGTGTTCGGTAGGATTTTTTTTACTTTTTTATTTTATTTTATTTGGTTAACAAACAGCGTTTATAAATAACAAATACAAAAAGATAAATATATAAGTATGAGTAATTATATGGTAACACTATTTATAGTTAACTTTATGTGTACAATATATCCGTTATTATACCTTATACATACATTTCTTTAGCAGTGATTTATTGTTAAAGAAAAAGAGAAAGAACAAAAAACAAATGAAATTGAAATTTTACGTTGAGATTATAAACATTATTAATTAATTTGCACCAAAGATATATAAAAAAATATTACAAAAAACTGTTAACTATTCAAGCGATTAATAGTCATTAGATGAAATGTTTAATTAATTTTGGAAGATGATTAATTAATTTTAGAATGCTTAAAGAATGACAGTTTTTAGAGTTCCGTAAAATCCCCCCCCCCCCTATTTGCTCCCCCCCCCCCTCCCCCAACTCCGGAATTAACGAATTTGGCAGCTCTGCAAGGTACCTCTAGGTGTAAATCCTTTCAAAAACAGTAATCTCCAGCTTTAAAATATTTATTTATGAACCTGTTGCTAACAAGCTAACGAAGCCAATCCGAGCAGGTCTTCAAGATTTGTTAGCCAGATTCTTCCGTCTTATACTGATTACTTGGCAGTTCTCGCACTGATCTGCATTTCCCCCTTTTATCCCTCACTTTCCTATGCAAAAAAAAACACAAACATTCGGTTAACAATAATGTAAAAAAATCTGTATAATAAACTTCCGAGAAATTTAAAGGAAAGGATGACAAATACGTTTATTCTGAAACACCTGCTGTTCGGTAAATATTATTAAAAAGTACAAGATTTTTTAATGATTATTTAGCACCTTAGAAAAATTTATAATATTCTTTATGTTTCATGATGAGATAGGTTTTAAAGCTATTATGTCGTTATATAGTTACGACTGTTTGGCTACATCATTACATATAAAAATTAACTATGTAATTATTTCGTCGCTGTTAACGGTAGTTTATTGCCTGAACGTCTGATTTGAGCAATAATTATTGACTGCTTTATATTTGACTATTCTTTTTCCAATTATTTGCCATTACTTTGACTGTTTATTTACATTTTTGACTATTTTGATAAAATATATTTTTTTTCATTTTGATTATTCGTATTGTATTAAGATTGCGCTTATTTATGTTCCATTTAATGATTTATACTAGGGCCACTCAGAAAGTAAGGTAACAACATTTATGTAAGATCGAAAAATGAAATTCGCAGGAGACTTCAAAAATATATAAAGCTATTTTTCGATTTAATCAACGTCAACAATGAAACTTCTTTTTTGTGGGGAGTCAGCTTTTGTATGACAGTGACCTCCGCCGCCAGCTCTTTCCGCCACTTCTCCACAGTTTCCTCGTCCTCCTGATCTTTGTAAAAACGTTTCCGACCCAAAAACTCCTTTAATTTAGTAAAAAGGTTATAGTCCGAAGGCAAAAACTTGGATGAATACGGGAAATGGGTAACAATATCCCAATCAAACGATGTCAGCAGCTCCTTTAAAACTCGCGCGATGTGGGGCCTGGCGTTGTCATGCAAAAGGATGACTCCATCCATGTCTGCGGTTTTGAATTGCTCTTTTTAAGGTATTGCAGTAAGCTTCTGCATTAATTTTAGTACCTTTAGGTATATAATCTACCTACAGCATCCCCTTACGGATCCATAAAACAGATGCCATCACTTCTCCGGGTGAATGGATCGTCGTTTTGGTGGCTGGGGAAGATGAATGACGCCACTGAAGTGATTGTCTTTGGATTCTGGCATACAGTCACACACCCACGTCTCATTTCCAGTCACCCTATTAGGGCGTTTACACTCTCGCGCGAGGCGCGAGGCGAGGCGCGAGGTGAGACGCAAAACCATATCAGTAAACAAATGGAACAGAGGCAAAGCTTCTAACGAGCGTACAAAATGTTTACCTACTTGCTAGAAGCTTTGCCTCTGTTCCGTTTGTTTACGACATGGTTTTGCGTCTCGCCTCGCGCCTCGCGCGAGAGTGTAAACGCCCCATCCGAATATTCACTGCGGTATAGTTCTGCAAAATTAAAAAATGGATGACCGCGCGGATCTCGCACGAACGGGAGGTGGCGGGGCGCGCGACTATCTCTCCATCGAATTAATTTACTGTGGTTGAAATAAATGGCCGACAAATACGCGGAACCTAACAAACTGACCGTTAGGACACCCACTACACACCAGGAGTACCAACTTTAAAATAAAAAAATCCATCGGTCTCAGGAGCTCTTGTAACCTTACTTTCTGGATGACCCTCGGTCTATGTGTGATTCTATATTGGACCAGAAAATGTTTTATTTTAAATTCTTAAATGTAGTATAACAAAATTTGAAATATAAGCCGAATCCGGATGAATTGCAATACAGGATATTCAATCATTAACCCCTATTAATAATTTTAAACCATTACATGTTTTACATCTTAGCAATGCACAATTCACGCAAAACAAAATATGTTGCATAATATTCTCCTACTTTGTTTTTCAGGATTTCTCAGCACGGAAGATGACATGGTGCCCGGAAATATGGGGCTGAAAGATCAGAGCCTCGCTCTTCATTGGATTAAAGATAACATTATGATGTTTGGCGGAGATTCAAATAGCATCACTATAATGGGTCTATCCGCTGGTGGTGCCAGCGTACATTATCACTATCTCTCTCCGAAATCTAGAGGTATGATACATTTACAAAAAAATCCTTTCATACAGGGTGGAAAACTTCCCCCAGATGCACTGGCGCTTAAGGGTCTTTCAATGCAGTTCCGCCGGCGCACTGCAGACATCAACTGCAGGTAGAGTTCACTGAGGCCTTTCAAGGTAGTTCCCCTTTGAGTTCAGCCGATCAACAGACACAAACTGGCCGTCTGGACCGAGCTGCGCGGAGCCATTCAGCCCTGAAAGACTTAAAATAGTTTTATAAGACATGGGGCGTACACGTTGACTTTAGAAACGACGTGAATTGCGTGTAAAGGGCGACACGGGCCCAAGGCGAATTTGCCGCTAACTCAGGTAAAGGTCCGCAGATCGAGCATAGGTACCTACTAGTAGCGCAGGAGCGACTCGAACTGAAACCAAACGAGATTACCTGAGCGCAAGTATCCAGAGGGGGGGGGCAGACACAGAGAACCCCCCCCCCACTCCCGAATTTATTGAGTGAAAAATAGTCGAGAAAAAATTAAGAATCGGGGAGAATCCCGGACTTATAGTACATTATTGGTTTCTTTGAAGGTACTTTCAACAGGGGAATATCATTTGGTGGCTGTGCTCTAAACCCATGGGCAATGTCAAGAAATCCATTGGCTAAGGCTAGAGCTCTCGCTGCCCACATCGGCTGTCCAATCGTCACAAATCGTGAAATGGTTGAGTGTTTGAAATATCGTCCGGCAAAAGTGTTGATGCAAGCCACAAAAATATTTAAGGTACCTAAATATGTATTCAATTTACCCACATATGTACTATGTGTGATGTTGTGTGATGATATGTGATACGATATGAACCTATGTTGGTTTATCACGTTTTTTAATTCCCCATATGTTTCTAATATATTGAAGTTATAGACACCATTGTTTTAGTAACAAAATGTAAGAAAAATTAGGTTTCCGCGAAACTAATTTCCATGAATTTGCAATGGAAGTGTTTAATTTTTATCGCCGAAAATTTAGTCCAAGAACACATAGGTAATTTACGACTTACAGTCGTCGCAAAACCCCTAAAATTTTTTAAAAGAAAAACTAATTTATTGAACTTTTTGTTAACAAATATTACCTAAGTATAAATTTAATATATTTCAACCATATATTTCGAAAATGAGTCTCGTATACTCCTTCTCCGTAAACCTTTGTAAGGATAACTTTTTATTAACGGAAAGAGCGGATAAAAGGACAAGTTCACATCGCGAGAATCAGAACAATACTCAAATACGCATTAAAAAGTTCATTGGGTTCTTTAAGGTCCCAGACTAACAGTATCCTTCCTTAGTTGTCTACATTTAGTAAAAAATTGTGAAAGTTACCAAAATGCTTGCTAAAATGGCCAAACTACTTCGCTAAATGTGAGCAAACTAGACAATTATATCAACCAAGTTATCCTGGTTAACTGACTTTTGTTAAAATAACAAGGTATGTTGCGACTGGGTTATCCCAACCCTTAGAGTATTACTCTAAGCCAACCCTTAGAGTATATATAAAAAATGTAATTATTACTCTAAGTCACAACCAGTTATTCGATTTATCCAACATGTCATATTATTCGATTTAACCAACTTCTTCAGTTATTCTAACCGGACGAGCAATTGTTTGATTCAACCAATTAACCCAGTACCTCGCTAATTTAAACCAACCCAATTTTTCGACTCAACTAGCATTCTCGGTTGTTTTAAACATACCAAATATTTTTTTTAAAAACTTTTCAGTTATTTAGCCAATCTAACTGAGAACGTCCCCACCCCCCCCCCCCCCCTCCTCCCTTCTTCCCTTCTTTCACTGTTTTAAATGATGTCTTTTTTGTTTCAGCTGATTTCTTTTTCCATACATGCAAATTTTGAACCTATAGAAAGCTAGCCATGGGAATGAAACTCACGACGGCATGCTTTCAACCCTCGAAAATTGCTTTATAGGGAGTGTTAGTGCACGCATATTAATGTATAATGGTGGTTTATTCAATAAAGGCATTTTTTTCGCATGTAATTACATAATTGCAAAAATTTAAAAACTACCGATCGGTGTTATTAGCATTCCAGCGGTTAACCAGGCTAATGCGTGTGCCAGGTGTGCGGGGTAGATGATAGTACAGGCGACCCACTAATCACTCATTCGAAGTAAGGCACGGAGGCCTAAAAAAACTATTAATCATGTATATGCGTCTCGGTGAGGGAACATTTTGTCCGGATTTGAAAAATATTCATGCAAGTTACATGCAGCTTGGGTGATGTTGCTCAAACTCAATGCTATCTGGCTTGCCCAACTCATGGTTTAACTTCTATCTGGCTATCCTCCTCGAAGAGTGACCTAACTTGTCAGGGTCGCTGTGAGCTTCTGCCACGGAAGTAATGCTGCAGTCGGAGACGGTTTAGATCAGAAGATTCGGCGGATTCGTGGAAATATCTCGGGTGGATCTGGGCGGTTTACGTACCAGGCTGTGTCAGCCAGGCTTGTGCATTACGACGAATAACCAGGGGGGTCTGGAGATGTATATTTCCTATGACAGCGGGCGTAGTTGTCGACCTGACGTCATCTATCCTTGAAACGATCCGTTGGCCACCCGATCCCAAATGACCATGGTGGGCAAAAGGCGCCTCGGTCTGCGATATATTAATAATGAATAACTCTTACGTCAGATAGAGAACGCGCAAGCGATCTCGAATTCGTGACCAGACCGGAGGACGGAGAAATCTGGCCAAATCTGGTATTGAAGGCGAGAGACTGCCTGCTGGTTTCACTTTACAGTGCCTCGCGGTGAGGCATTGGTCTCTCACGGGCATGTTGGTGGACTGTCCTATCCCTAAGTTTCTACGTTTACCCCACGGTTGAAGGAATGATTATATATCGTCATACCTTCCTGGGGTGTCGGGTTCACCCGTAGTAGTTGACTACTCCAAAGTAAGGTCACTATCCTATTCTGCTCGTCAATGGGTGGAGTATATTAGATATCGGGTTTTATACCTACCGATACTGGAGCAAGGTGTTGCTATACGCACCGAGCCTACCTCATCGTCTGCATCTTGAAACTTACTGAACTAATTTTCTATAACTTTTTTAGCCCTGGAGGGATATAAACCTTATGCCAGACTTCACGCCGGTGATTGAACCGCCGCTCTCAATCGAACCATTCATGAACCAACTTCCTTACGACATCATGCGTAGTGGAAAAGCCCAACAACTGCCCTGGATCGTCGCTATCAACAGTGAAGAAGGACTGTATCCTGCCGCTGGTATATTGTTTTAAACTTCTAATTAACCTATGTATTTAACGCTTACTTGTGCATTGTCAGCTGATCTGATCTATAATTCTATCATGTACTTCGTTTCACCTGGGGTCGACGACTGATAGTAGGTTGGGTGCTTGTACTGAAAACAGTTGATGATTTGTTTATATCCATCGTTGTAAACCTCCCCAAGCAGATGGTAAAAGTTTTCCTTTGACTATGGAAATACGAGTTTAGGGAAATAATGGGCCCCGGCATAAGCCAATCGATTGCGCACTCTGACTAACAGTCGGGGGAGTCTGGGAGCAGTACTGTTTCCTATAGAGCGGGGGTGGTTGTGGACCTTACGGCGACTGCTCTTGAAACGACCATCGGCTACCCGATCTTGGGTGAACAGCCGGACAAAGGATGCCGTGGTCCGCGATAGATTCGGTACACACCGTTTCACCGCTTCGTAAGGGAGACGATCGCGCAAGCGACCTCGAACTCGGAACCAATCGAGAGACTGGAGTAACTTGGTCGCAATTGGAAGTAAGGGCGTGAGTGTAAGCCCGCTGGGTAGCACTCCTGGCTATCTCGCAGTTAAGGCGTTGGCATCTTACAGCCTTGATGGTGGACTGTTTTTGTCCAAGTCTTCTGCGCTCACTTCAGGGAGACAGAACGACTAATCGTTAAAACTTCCTGAGGTGACGGGCTCGCCCCGACTCGCCCGCTGTAGTTGACAACTCTAGTTGGCTATTCGCCGGCTGGGGCTTTCTCCGTTTTTTCCTCAAGTGCAGATAATGCTCCAATCGACCAGCTCTGCCCGAGGTATTCCCCCGAATATGCGATCTTCTGATCCCAACCGCCTTCGACTGCAGGATTACAGCCGTGGCGGAAGCTCGCAGCGGTCCTGACAGGGTAAGCACCTCTTCGAGGAGGCTACCAGATAGGAGTTGAACCGTGAGTTAAGCAAGCCAAATGACATAAAGAGTTTGGCTAACACCACCCAAGCTGCACGGAACCATTAGGAACCATGAAACTCCTGAAAAATAATCCCGTTCATAACGGGCTCATCGACCCAAAGGATATATACAGATTTATATTTGTAACATAGGAAATAAAATATCGGCCATTTGTAATAAATAGAAACGGATACCCTAAAGTCGTAGTTGCCCAGAGATAGGTATCCGATCTGTATTTCATAAAGCGGTATTATATCCGCCTGCAAATCAATATAGCCATTAATTGACCGAATCTAACTAAAAAATCTTCGTGCCATCCGCATATATCACCATAGCATAAATAAACTTCTTTTCCAATTATTTCAGCACTTGCATCTGATAAATCACTACAGGAGTTGGATAAGAAATGGGAGGTGTACGCTCCGCATATATTCGCATACAACGATTCATTACCAGCGACTCAAAAACCAATGGCCTCTTCGAAAATAAGGCAACATTACTTAAAAGGAAAGCCTTTAACGAGGGAGAATTTCCCACATCTTGTACAGGTAAGTCATTTGGATTTCCGTTTTGATAATCCCAGCCGTGACCAGAATGATAGAATCCGCTACCTTCGACTATGTACCTTCGACTTTCTACAAAGCTTCTACAGTTCTTCGTTGACTATTTGAGATATTGCCAGCAATTGGTTCAATATAATGTTTTCATTTACCTCTTGCTTCACTCGGTCTGGTGTTATACAAGGGTCTACTAAAAGTCCACATTAGACCCTCTCTTCTTTATTCTTTTTTTTCTACAAAGCTTCTGCAATTCTTCGTTGACTATTTGAGATATTGCCAGCAATTGGTTCAATATAATGTTTTCATTTATCCCTTGCTTCACTCGGTCTGTTGTTACACAAGGGTCTACTAAAAGTCCACATTAGGCCCTCTCTTCTTTATTCTTTTTATTGACAGCATAAGTGACGCTGACCTTCCAGTGAGAATACACTGAGAAAAATATAACGATGTAAAACACGGAAATACGCTTGTTTCAACAAGGATTACGTATATAACTCGGACTGTGGTGCATACGTATGAATTAACATGACGCGTAACGGTGTTGGCTTGCCGGTAGTTACCTTGCCGTGATGTTAATTAACATAGTTATTTCATTACGTTGCGACCTTAGGATCTCTCCTAACATGACAACGTGTGGTGGTAAACGTACGGTTATAGTCGGACACATGTATCATTTTGAAACTACAGTATATTGTATTAACCGCATTAGTTTTCGTACTGTATTAATTTACGTATCAACCGTAAGGACAATGTTGATACATATTAATCGAGTAATGGAGTTTCAACAAAATTCCTTGTAATTCAACAAAATTACGATTGAAACATCGTTATTCTACATAAAACCGTAATAACAAAATGGTAATTTAAGAATCCAATACTTTTCTCAAGATATTCCATTTATTTACTACTGACGCCGAGAAAATGTTTCTTTGTTAGGAAATTTCAACAGAAATTTTGCAAACATTCAAATGGAGTGTGAGATGTTCACACTTCATGTTTATGGTGTAGTTACTGCAGGCCAGTAACATTGGAATAGAATGGTAGCGAATGGTCTCGTGCATTTCGGGCCGTAAGATTCATTTTGTTCGAGGGTCGGCCCAACCTGATTCAGTAGCCTCATCGAGTGAGGAACTACCTCTGTAAGGACCCTCGCCTCTCAGTCCTCACAACAGGTAGATCGGTTTCTCCTGGGGGATTGCCTTCCGGCGCTACTGGACGGTTTGCGCACCGTGCGACGTCAGCCAATCGGTTGTGCCCTCTAACTAATTACTGAAGAAGTGTGGAGACTATGGAAATAAACTGTTTCCTAAGCAGTGGGTGTGTATGTTGACCTGTCGTCTTCCACTCTTGAAATGACCATTTGGCTACCTGATCCTAAATTCAGAGCCAGGCAAAAGATGCATTTGGTCCGCGATAGATTCAAACCGAATCACCGCTGAACATACGGAAGGTATAGGTCGCGCAAGTGACTTCGGACCTGTGACCTGTCGGGAGGTTGGGAGTATCCTGACGGTTAATTCCAGACGGAGTTCAGAGACGGGCAAAATATGCCATGGTCCGCGATAGATTCAAACTGAATCACCGCTGAACATACGGCAGTTAAAAGAGCACAAGCGACCTCGAATCTGTAACCAGTCGGAAAGACGGAGGTATCCTGATGGTTTAATCCAGATGAAGATATCCTGCCAAAACTGGTAGTCAGGGGTCGCCGACCTTCCAAGTGCCTCGCCGTACAGCGTTGGCCTCTGACGGGCATGTTGGCTTTGTTGGATGGTAGGTTTGTATTCGCTCTCAAGTCTTCTACGTCCACCTCACGAGAGACAGAACGATCATTATCGTTAAAACTTCCTGGAGTGACGGGTTCGGTCGTTGTAGTCGACACCTCCAACTGTAGTAGTATGGTGTAGACTGCAACATGGTGTAGGGTCACTGCAGGCCAGCCATTATCTTTTGAATATCTTGATGAGATTTAGGATTGTTGTTTAGTTTAAACCTACCTTTTTTGAAACCGACATAAGTGAAATCAAGTCTGAACTGTCACTAAGACGACAAACGATCAGCTATCATATCGTATACGATCAAATGCTTTCACGAAGTAGATGAAGCACACATTAATATTTCTTGGCACACTAAATAATATTCAAAATAGTGTATATCAGTTGTATTCCTCTTACTTTGATGATAGGTAACAAATCTTTTTATTTTCAGGCACTAGGAGAGAGAAATGTTGTCAACGGAATGGAAAAAGCTGCACGACTTCAAGCTGCTATTTCTAAGGAACCCGTTTATTTCTATCGATTCTCATATAGGGGACCACAGAGTGTAAGCGACCTCTTGTCGGGGACTACAAATAACTATGGTAAAATATTAAACTTCACTTCTGCTGTTTAGCGGTGAACAGCCGATTGGCTGTGACATAAGTGTTGATTTTTAAACTCAACTGCTACCTGACAGTTGAGGACACGTGATGATGAACGATGGCTCAAATGATCAGCTGTCGACCGGCGGTTATTTTGTTGCTTCAGCTCACGTTTGTTATAGAGCTTCGTGCGTGACATGGAAACTTGTTTGCGAAGTTTGGTTGTGGTTATGATAGATGACAGCAGTAGAGTGAGATAACTGATATTGGCGGTTTAAACTTAACTGGTGGAATTCCAATACCACCGATCGGTTTTGCCGTAACGACAACTTGCGGGCTGCCGATCTCCTTATTTATGCAATTATGTAATTATATGTGAAAAAAGTTGTCTACATTGAATAAGCTACCATTATACATTAGTACGCGTGCACTAACACCCACTATAAAGAAATTTTCGAGGGTTGAAAACATGCCATTGTGAGTTTCATTCCCATGGCTAGCTTTTAAAGGGTTAAACGTCGATTAGTTGATCGACCGTTTCGATGAAGATTAATATCATCTGTGGGGATAGAGTAGAATGGAAACCAAAAGCAATCTACCATATGAGCCATGTTATGCAATAGGTATATTATGTCAACCCACAAAATAGACAAAATTGACTTAGGTGCATGGAGGTAATCCCAGACATAAACTTTGATATTAGCAAATATATTTTAACCCAAATAAATATTGTAGTGTCATCTATTAAAAAATAGTCCACCCACAACACCTCAAACCGATTACCGAAATTTTGCAAACGGCAGTAAACCAAAATGATTTTTGAAATAACCAATCAACCAACACAGTCGGACCAACACAGAACGCTGCAGGATGAATACCACCTCTTATCCTGCCCGCAGCTGTCAACTCCCATCACTCATCAGTACCTATGTACAAGAGACGAATGACGAAGCCATCCAGGCTGCGTATTTTTGGAGACAGGTCCTAACCAGGGTTGCCAGGTAGTCCATCCCTTTCTTCACTGCCCCTGCGCACTTCCTTCACTCCACTTCGGCTGCCCGCCTCCGCCGCCCGCGTTGGCCTCGCTCGTACTAACCGAACATTTTAAAAAATATCAAAAGGATAATGGCGGTTCCATGCAGCAATGCCTACGTGGAAGGGGCAGTGAAGAAAGGGATGGACAACGAGCAATTAAGGTCACGAATTCAGCGCGCGCCAGCTGGCAACATGAAACATATATATGTATAGCTCAATCGTGTGATGTGATTGTATGAATGGACTTTCGCAAATACCGAACCACCCATACTTCGGTATTTTCTTCATACCGAACACCGAAACACGGGGCTGAAATACCGAACAGCTCGGTAAAAAACCGAACACCTGGCAAGCCTGGTCCTAACCTGGCCCGGACATGTTAATCTAACTAACTAACTAACCTGAAAGATGAAGTTTACTCACTTGCGAATGCTTGGGTATCAACCTTAATTAAAAAAAAGTCATTGTTTGTTTGTGGGGGGAAATGTCGCCTAACATGGAATTGTTAAAGCAATACAAGAAAAAACCAAACACAGCCATTCTTGATATTGATAAAAGTGACTAATCAGCTGCGAGACCTGTTTAATAAACAGCTCGTGAATTCAGCTAATAATGCTTTGACAGTTCATGATGTCAGGGTGTTAATGGGCCTTGCTGAGTTGGCCACGAAGACCCATTCTGTTCAGGGTTGGTCACACTCACGTGTCAACACCCATCCGACGGCCTCCATGCATGAAGTGCGAGCCTGGGTAGGACTCTGGCCTTAGGGTTAGTTTCCCCTATGAATCGAACTTCTGGCTCTCCTGGAAGATCTGCGCACCATGCCGCATAAGCCAATCGATTGTAAACTCTGACTAACAGTTGGGGGAGTCTGGAAGCAGTACTGTTTCCTATAGAGCGGGGGTGGTTGCGGACCTGACGGCGACTGCTCTTGAAAAGACCATTGGCTACCCGATCCTGGGTGAACAGCCGGGCAAAGGATGCCGTGGTTTGCGATAGATTTGGTATACACCGTTTCACTGCTTCGTAAGGGAGAGGACCGCGCAAGCGACCTCAAACTCGTAACCAATCGAGAGACTGGAGTAATCTGGTTGCAATTGGAAGTAAGGGCGTGAGTGTAAGCCCGCTGGGTAACACTCCTAGCTATCTCGCGGTTAAGGCGTTGGCCTCTTACGGGTTTGTGGCGGAGCTTGACGGTGGACTGTTTTGTCCAAGTCTTCTGCGCTCACTCCAGGGAGGTAAAACGACCAATCGTTAAAACTTCCTGAGGTGACGAGCTCGCCCGCTGTAGTTGACAACTCTAGTAGTACATGATGTCAGCAAGTGGATGACTGGTGACAAGTGGAAAATAACCAGTTTTTGACTGACGATGACATCATAGAGGCTGTAACCACAATAGAAGAAGATGAAGAGGAGAGAGGGGGAGGGCAAGTGACACCAGCTGCCCAACAATATCTCACTATGCAACCATTGATTGTTTTGCTACATCTATTGCCTGGGTAGAAGAAAATGGTGTGACATTCTAGTATTGAAGCGACTTCAAGTACAAGTGTTCAAAATGTCATTTATACTGAAAAAGCAGACAAAGATAGAAAATTATTTTATGTCTTCCACGTCAATGGAATAATGTAGACTATTGATACAAAACTACAGTAATACTGCATTAAAAGTTTATTTTTTCTTTATTGCAGTTTTAGTTTATGTTAACCCTTCAATTGTGTAAATCTATCTACTAATGTATTATATAATACAGTATGACATATACATATGTATACAATAAAACATAGCTTCTGCAGTTTTAATACGTCATTATTAGTGATCTCCAGTAACCCGGCAATGATCCGGTTCTATATCTGTCGTATTACCGAGAGACCACTGTACCTTTTTTTACACATGTCAATATCTGTCAAATACTTAAGTCAAATAAGATTGTATACCTAACCTTGTGTAAATAATTACATGGTTATATTATTTTGGTTGAAGAGCAGTTATTAATCCGGTATTACGAGGATCAAGGTCGGTAGAGATAATGACAATAATAAAACTGTTTAAGCCATTTGACACAAGTTCTTTTAATTGCATATTCGTATTTTACAAAAACCAGTCAAACAGTGTTTTGACTTTTTTTGTCAATAAATGAAAGCAAAGCTAGGTTTTCTATATCGTGATTTTATTTGTAATAGGGCTAAGCATATATTTTATTAAATTAAAATTACGTGATATTTAGTTTCGATACATTGTACACAGCATTTATAACGTTGAGTCCTTTATAATCTCAAAATTAATCTTTGTGGGCTGATTGGCTATTGTATAAAACGGCTCAATGTCAATTGGTCACACAAATCAAACCACCATTAGTAGTACAAGTAAGTTCTTAGAGTTGAAAATCATCAAAAACATATTTTGTTGATTTAGGTCATTACCGTGAAAACAAATACTGAATATCCTAAAATTGAACATAAAAAATGGTAAATCAAAAAGCAATACATAATTTTGAACTTAGTGTTTCGTATATTTTGTAAACAAAAACTCCTAATATCCAAAAATATTTAGTTCCATTTTCAGTTCAGTTTCATGTAAGTACAGTTGCCCCTTGATACTTCCTATATTGACAGTCGCCCCTTATTACTTCCTATATTGACAATTACCCCTTGGTACTTCCGATACTAACAGTTGCACCTTAATACTTCCTATACTGACAGTTGCCTCTCGATACTTCCTATACTAACAGTTGGCCCTTGATACTTCCTATACTGACAGTTGCCCTCTGATACTTCCTATACTGACACTCCTTGATACTTCATATAGTGATAGTTGCACCTTGATACTTCCTATACTGGAAGTTGCCCTCTGACACTTCCTATACGGACACCCCTTGATACTTCATATAGTGACAGTTGCACCTTGATACTTCCTATACAGACAGTTGCCCCTAAATACTTCCTATACTGACAGTTGCCCCTTACCGATACTTACTATACTGACAGACACCCCTTGACACTTTCTATACTGACAGTTGCCCCTTAATAGTTCCTATACTGACAGTTTCCCATTTGATACTTCCTATATTGACAGTTTGCCCTTGATACTATCAGGGTAAAATGTTTTATTTTTTATTTCAAGGCATCAGGTAAAATTTTATAAATGTTTTGCAGGGTAGGTACCATTAAGCCCTTGTTGGCACAAGCCACTGAAATGCTAGTTACATTATTATAATTTATTTTCAGGAACATGCCACGGAGATGACACATACTATATTACCGACACATCGTACATCAATATATCGATGACAGCTGAATCAATAGCAATGTCTAAATATATGATTGATATTGTATACAGCTATGCCACTACAGGGTATGCCAATTAACATTTTTTTTTACTTTTTAATAATTTGACAAACTTTATTTTATTTTCAAAATGTCTTCAGCTATTCTCGGTCTGTAGAAATATCTTTGGTGTGATATTCCCAATGCAGATTGCTCGGTTGCTCTAAGACAGACGTCGGTAAACTGTGGCTCCCGAGTCACATGCGGCTTTTTGGTTTGAATATTCTTGCTATTCTTGAATATTCGGTCCTTCTCTCGCTTCAAGTCCGAGCCAATTCAGAGAGACATGTCCACTGGCTCAATTCTAAAACGACCACTTGGCTCTTTTACCCTAAAAGTTTGCCTTTCCCTGCCCTAGAATATCTCTTCCCATCTATCCGTATTGGTCTTTCCATCTGGGAGCTAATGGGCCCTTGCTGAGTTGGCCACGAAGACCCATTCTGTTTCAGGGTCGGTCACACTCACGGGTCAACACCCATCCGATGGCCTCCACGCATGGGGTGCGAGCCTGGGTAGGACACTGGGTCAACCAGTCTCCCCTGGGAACAATCCTCTGGCGCTCCTGGACGGTCTGCGCACCGAGCGGCGCAAGCCAATCGATTGTGCTCTCCGACTAACAATCGGGGGAGTCTGGAAACTGTATTGTTTCCTATAGAGCGGGGGTAGTTGTCTACCTTACGGCGACTGCTCTTGAAATGACCATTGGCCAACCGATCTCGGTTCAGAGTCGGGCAAAGGACGCCTTGGTCCGCGACAGATTCGGTGCACTCCGTTTCACCGCTTCGTAAGGGAGAGGACCGCGCAAGCGACCTCGAACTCGGAACCAATCGAGAGACCGGAGAAATCTGGTCACAATTGGAAGTGAGGGCGCGAGTATCTCGAGCCCGCCGGGTTTATTCCTGGCTCACTCGCGGTAAGGCGTTGGACTCTCACGGGTTGTGACGTAGCTGGACGTAGAATGTACTGTCCAAAGTCTTCTACGTTCACTGCAGGGCGATAGAACGACTAATCGTTAAAACGTCCTGTGGTGACGGGCTCGCCCGCTGTAGTTGACACCCCAAGATGGTCTTTCCATCTAGACCGTAGCTAGACGTCGGATTGTTTTGTCCAAAGTCTTCTGCGCTCACTGCAGGTCGATAGAACGACTAATCGTTAAAACGTCCTGTGGTGACGGGCTCGCCCGTTGTAGTTGACAACTCAATATGGTCTTTCCATCCTGGTTCCTAATAGTTTTGTGCAGCTTGAGTGGTGTTCAAATTTTGTCATCTGGCCTGCCCAACTTAATATTTAACTTCTATCTGGTAGCTTCCTCGAAAGGGACTTAACCTGTCACGGCCGCTGTGAGCTGCCACGGCTGTAATCGCAGAGGCGGCTGGTGCACCGTCTGGTTTGCTAGACATGCTGCCCATCCAGCAAATAACCAAGGGGGGGAGGGAGTCTGGAGATGTATGTTTCCTATGACAGCAAGGGGGTAGTCGTCGACCTGATGACATCTATCCTTGAAACGATCCGTTAGCCATCCGATCCTGAGTAACCGTGGCGGGCAGAGCGCCTTTGTCCTTGATATATTCAAACTGAATTACCGCTTACTTCAGGTAGGCGCAAGCGACCTAGAATCCGCGACCAGACCGAAGGACAGAGAAATCCAGCCAAATCTGGTAGTGGGGGTGAGTTTGGCCTGCTGGTTATACTTCTCAGTGCCTCGCGGTTAGACGTTGGACTCTTACGGTGTTGTCGGTAGAGTTAGACAGTAGACTGTCCACTGTCCGCTAAAGTCTTCCATGTTCACTCCATTGGAGAGAAAACTTAAAGTGATGGGTTTGCTCGTTGTGTTTTAACACCCCCAGTTGGTCTTACCTTTTCGATCCTTGTTCCCAAACGAATCATACTTTACGAGTATTTACTTTTCTTCCATTAGAATTCCCGATGCTAAATCCGTCGCCTGGGAGCCGCTCGTCGGCAAAACGAAAGAGATGAAATATTTACAAATCCGCTCACCGACCGATCAGCAAATTAAGACCGCGCTCGACCTCGGAAACACCGACTTCTGGCAGTCGTTCGGATTCGCTGAGAACGAGAAAGCAAGTTCTTCATCGCCGCGGGATGAATTTTAATAATTTGATTTCGTGATTTAATTTTGTGATTTATTTCTAAATTATTTTAATTTGATGCTCAGAAAATAAACATTATTATAAAATAGTACTTTATTTCCTTTTTTTTTCACAATGGAAGAATAGCCGAAAAATACATATTATTTTGAACTCTCTTAAAATACTAAGGATTGAGGATTAAAAGTACAACTGCACACAGTAAGATATACGTAAGTAAAAAAACATAAAAATTAACACTTACATACAATGAATTTAAAAGCAATGATAACAGCATTCTATAAGTCAATTATTATCGTTATTTATCAATAGTAGCAAAAAGGTGTAGATAGATTTCCCAAACCCTACTATTACCAACTATCACAGTATATGTGCTGTCATAAAGGACGTCTTAATGAATTTCACAATGGTACATAACGTAAAGTAAAAATAATGACACATTTACATGTTGCATAAAAATGGTGAATTATTATCCCTGACACCGAGAATTTGTTTATTTTCAGAGAAGGTTATTTATGATAGAAAACACAGATTGTTACGATTAGGCCAGCGCCACACTTGTCCCATGCAACGTTGTGTGGGATAAGTGTGTCTGCTTTCATGCAAATTCAATGATCAGATGTGTGCGTACTTAATGCGTAGCGTACGTTGCGTACGTAGGACAAGTGTGCCGACAGCATTATCCACATACAGTTAGTCCTCTTGTCCACACACGTTTTTTCACCTCAAAAACCTACAGTTAATTGCCATGTCTAGGTGCGGTCGTCAGTGTTGTATGGATCACTCCGGAAGCTTGTCCACAGACAAGGCGGCGGCGCCTTCCGTATTTTCGCCGTGTCTGTGGACTAGCTTGCATAGTGATCCAACAACACTGATGACCTACATACGACAAATTAACTGCGGATCTTGACGGCAAAACACCATGCGTGGGTCAGAGGCTTAAGGTGTCCATATCTGAGTCTTTCTAGCGGTTAAACGGCGTGAAAATGGTGAAACTGCATTAATCTAAGCTGGAAAAACTATGATTTTGGCATTAAAAACCATAAAAAGACTGCAATGTTGAAGTTTGCCTCGAAACTATACAGTGAGTATGGTTCTTAAAACGAGAAAAAGATTCATGCAATAAAAAAGCTCTGGACCAGATGATACTGCATTGTATCACCTATTTCTGGCTAGTTTAACCACAGTAAGTCTCATTTAATTTCGATAATTGACACTACTATATTGTTATTCTAGGATTGTAAATTTGAATGTTTTACGGCACGATGATGAAATGTGATGCAATGAATGCGCAATATAAAAATAATAGATTAACACAAAATTCAGTCATCTTTCTTGTCGCCGCCGTCGCCGCCGGTGATGGCGATCTTCTTCAAAGCCCTGGAGTGCTCCTCGTTGAGACGATCGTACTCGCGGTTCAGGCTCTCGGCCTGCGACTTCAGAGCCTCCTTGTCCTTCTTCTCCCTGACGAGCTCTTCTTCGAGCAGCGACACTTGCGTCTTGAATTTCTTGATCTGCGCGGCGTTTTGCTCGTCGTTGCTGGACTGCGCGGTGTCCCCGGCGCCCTTCTGGGCCATTAGCTCGCGCGCGGCCGTGGTGGCGCTCTGCGCCTGCCTCAAGTTCGCCTGCACCTGCGCCAGCAGCTGGGCCTGTCCGCTGATCAGGTTCACCAAGCGACGGATCACGATCAACAGGAACAGCGCAAACCCAGAAATGTAGAAGTTCCTCTGCGCCCTAAACAACAACATTACGATAAAACAGTACTTATACGCAACACTTTTTTTTTACTAGTTTAATGTTGGTTTTAGAAACTAACTTAATCTACTGCTATTTACGTATTCATGACAACTAAATCTACTGAAATAATAACTAAACCTACCGAAATGTAGGCGTTTGATGCGTCCCCGCCTATATCTCGCTTATTTATTGAGGCTGAATAATTGCTGTTTCGGAATCAGCGTGGTGAATAATAGTTGGGTAACGTCAAAACATCAACAATGTAGGAAAGGTGCCAATATTAGAATAATACCTGAACAACTTCATGTGCCCTTGCAGCTCTACGTTCAAATGTTGGTGGTCACCCGAATCCAGGTGCGAGTACTTGTTCATCTCCCGTACGGCATCCAGCAAGCACAGCACCAGGATCCCGATAGCGATATAGAAGACTATGTACCCCTGTTCGCCCACGTACTGCAGGAACCTGGACTTGAAGAGTTTCTGCCATTTCGAAGGGCTGGCGATCGGCAATGCCATCAAAAGCACCAGCGCAATCTCGACGTACAGAAACGACGCCACCAAGGTCCACTGGAGACTCATTTTGGAGGTGTTCTAGCACTTTTCCTTAGACACTGACGTGGGTCTTGACCCGTCCAAAAGTAAACTCGACCTTTGCAGCCGAGAAGACCTTTTTTATCCAAAAATATGACTCACGGCGAAGACCGGCTTACGACGTACAAAATGACTTTTCACAATAGAGTTGAACAACTGAATCAGCTGTGAACTGAATTGCGAACGAAGAAAATGAACGCTAATTTTAACCGTGATTTTGTAGACGGCACAAAAATAAGGGGGGCGCCAGTTTTGCATGCGGCAAACTTGCACAAATGTCACTTTTGACAGCTCCAAATTTGTTGAGGGCAGATTTGCAGGAGGCAACCTTGCGGGCGGCAACCTTGCAGGCGGCAACCTTCAGTACAGTTTTTAAGTTTTTCTGTTAGGTTAGGTTAGGTTAGGTTTTTCTTTCCCTAAAATCGAAGTGACATTAATTACCGGCATCCTTGTAGTGGATGACTTTTATACATCAAACTAACATTAAAAAAAATGTTTTAAGTTTTTCTGTTAGGTTAGGTTAGGTCATTTTGACATTTGCAAAACTGCCTTCTGCAAGATTGCCTTCTGCAAAACTGCCGCCTGCAAGAATGCCGTCTGCAAGATTGCCGTCTGCAAATTTGCCTTCTGCAAGTTTGATGGGACCCAAAAAAGTCTGTTTACTGGCAGATTGGATAGATCGATTAAAAAATATGATCGAAATTGACCAGTTACTAGTATTGAAACTAAAAAAATAAACGGCCCGACACTAGTCGGACAAACGACCCATATACGGAGAGGTAAACGTTTTTTCTCGGAACGAAGGAGTTTTATTATCACCAGACAAAATTTTATCATAATCGTAGGAGCCGATTTTTCTTTAAGATTTAATACATCTAATGCCATTTAAATACCACAGACTTTGGCTGACAATACCTGCTACAAAATACCACATTCGCCACCTCAACGATTTCTAAAATTATAAAACGCAATCTACGTAGGTCAAATATTTTTTAACGTTCTAAAGGTGTTAGAGTACTAGGCTACCTAAAAAAACTACCGAAAATGTCCCATACCACAATAATACTACATTAATTATAAAATAATAAAATACTTGGTAGTCCAATTATTACAACGTCTGACTATATGGAATGAATAGGCTCCTTTCTAAAAGCGAGAACAGTACTTTCTTACCTAAATAAATCATGTAAGTGTTGACTATGTCCAAAATCCACTTTTATAACAGAAAATAGGTTTAAAAATATAAATAGCCTGTGATTTTCTAAACTCACTCACGTTCACATCCTGACTTTCGCAACCAGCATAGCATAGCAAGACGGCGAAAGCCGTATTATTCGGCCCAGTCGTTCCTCAGCTGTCAAACTGTCAAAGTGGTTGGTGTGTCATTTTCGATTTCTCTTGTGCTTCGTCGCTTTTTTCTAAGTAAAATTAATAAAGATCTCATTATGGCCGATCCAAAATACGAAAATCTCCCCGGAATCGTAAGTCGCCATAGTTATTTGCTAAAAGGATCGGATGTAATCTGTTTAAACGTTACTTTACAGGCGTATGACCAGCCTGATGTTTACGAATCTGGCGATCTGCCTGAAGCGGATCAATTGGACGAAGGAATATCGGACGATGAGAACGAGTGTATAGAGAAACTGCACCTTTCGGTGAAGGATTCTTTTGAGAGATTTAAAGGGAAGAGTTTGACGGGAAGTGTCGATTTCTCGGATAGACTGAGTAGGAAGATTCGGACTGGGTATAGGTTTGTAAAATTTTATTTTTTTACCCTGAGTAGGTAGTCTTGTAAACTTTTTTACACTTCCAATCTCGCTTCGCTGAACACAGGAAATTCGACAAGGTTTTTCATGAATAATACCATAGAGCAGCAACTTTAAAAGTCAACCTGTAGCTCAAGTATAAATAAATGAACATTTTTTGAGAACCAGCACAAATTTGCCCAATATCCATGCTATCTTTTTTAACTACATAAAATTGCAATATCTTGAAAAAGAAACACCATAAGTATTCTTATATCTTCAAACCACATCAGTCAATGGAGGGCTTCAATTGGCGAGGATGTTAAGGAACAGATAGCACCAGGGTCCCATGCCCCCTATACCACCTGGCCTACTCTCAACAGACTGAGCATGGGTGTCCCAAGAGGCTGAGGCAATCTTGTCCGCTCCGGATAAACATTGAATCCAATATGCGACTGTGGAACGCTGCTGGATGAAGACCACCTCCTATTCTGCCCGCAGTTGTCAACCTCCATCACACACCAGGACCTTCAGGAGGCGAACGACAAAGCCATCTACGTTGCATATTTTTGGAAGGATATGTCCTAACCTGGCCCGGACGCTTTATCGAACGAACATAAGTTTTAAACATTATTTTAATAGGTCGCAGTAAACAATTTCACCACATCACTTATGAAGATTTTTTGGTAGCTTATTATACTTTTAAAACTCTAGAACATGTTAAATATAGATTTAACTTCAGAAAATTGTATTTTATAATTTTTGAAAAATGATTAAGATCGCACATATTTCAAAACCATACGCTATTACAAATAAAACGAGTAAAAAACTCACTCAGCAATGTCTATCGTTAGGAAATTAATAACTGTAAAAAATGTTAAACGGGAGAAAACGGCATGAATATGTGATGTAAAAGTTCCCATTTTCGTGACTAAAAAATATTGTCAACAATCCTAAAAACTAATAGAAAATATCAATTTTCCACATTTTTCATTGAAATAATTTCGCTCTCACGATCTCGTCATGCGACTGTCAAATCACCTACAAATCAGCACTGCGTCTGATCCTAATACAATACAATACAATCAACTACTCCAGTAGATAGGCATTCCTACACTTGGAAGCGTCACAAAATTAAATGCTTAAAATTTAATTATTAAAAACATAACTATCATGATAGTTGTCATGACTGTAATATTATATTCAATATTATAACCTACTAACAAATAATCAAAATATACTAATGTCATTAAATAGTAAGAGAGAATATCTATAAAAACAAATGGAGCTGCCATGGAATTCACCGACCGGAGTCGGGCCCATCATAATACTAATTTTTTTTTACACTTCTGGGGGGGTGAGCAGTGGATTCCAGACTTACGAACCGTCTGTGGTAGGTTTAGGACAGCTGTCTTGCCACATGTGAGCGTTCACCTTACCACCCATTCACTCCCCCTTCGAAGCCATAGAATTTGAGATGCGCAAATCGCAGTTTTAGATAATTTTTCTAAGAAAGAGTTGATTATTTTTCTGGAAAGGCCAAGATCTTTAAAGAGGTGAAATAGAGATTTAGCTGGCAGGCCACGAGATTTAGCTGACAGGTCACGCGGTGGCCAAATTCCACCGCGTGAAGGTGAACAGTGAAGCCGTTCCGGGTTACGGCATTTGCAAGATCATGGTATTTATTTAATTTGTACTCGTGGTCTTTTGGGATATTTGATTCCCATGGAACAGTTAATTCTACAATAAGAGCCACCTTCCGAGATAGAGAGTAAAGAGTTATATCTGGACGGAGGGCTGTGCATCCGAGACTTTCAGGGAATTTATACTGCTTAGAGACCGAATCAACCTCCAGAATCCAATCTGTAGCTTTCTCGATTATTGAGAAAGGTTTTGTAGTTAAATGTTTTTTGCCTTTAGAGCCATCCCACACAAACTGTATTGGGGGTTTGGAGGATACTGTCAAACCCTTGTTGGCACGAGCCACTGAGAGACTAATTACCTCGCGAATAACAGCGAGAACTTTGTCATGGCGGTAAGTGTACCGTCCTTGATCTAAGGCCACCTTGCAGCCAGCTAGAATGTGTCTAGCTGTGCAAGGGGTATTGCTACAGAGGGGACAAGAACTATCCTCGGCAAAGCTCCAACGAGCGAGGTTACTGGGGTTACGAGGTTACTGAGGATATATTAAAATAGAATCAACGTATTTTATGTAATCAACGTAAAATAATTTTATTGTCAATCCAGCAATAGCTATGCCTTTGTAGTTTTTAAACATAAATAGATGTATACTAAATTATATGAGAATTAGAATATCAGCTATCATAATACCGTTATGTTTAAAATTTTACTAATTATCAACATGGAAAATAAACTCGGAATTTTCAAACTCTTTTATACCATAAATTGGGTTTCTTACCAAATTATTTATAATTATATTTTTTAATTGGTCCTCCAAGGCTTTTCATTTGCTCTGGAATCTTATTATAGAAGGACAAATTTTGGTGAATAAAACTGTATCGCACATTTTTATTCACCAAAATTTGTCCTTGTAGTATAAGTAAAAGTACGTCTTCCTCGTCGAAACTCATTTTGATATCTACACAAAATGTTTGTTTGAACATGAAACATTTCTATTAGTAGGAGATAGCTTGTGTATGAAAACTGTTTTTGTGTATTGTTTCGAAAAAACACACGTAGGAGACCCGACTTTCGACTACCCTACATGTACATTTATATCTAACCTAATTGGCAATACACTACATACCCCCCCTCCCCCCCAAGCTAGTACATAACAACACTTCACTTAATGTTCGAACTAGGTGGTATTTTCAGATATATCGAGGGAGTGAATGAGTGGTAAGGTGAACGCTCACATGTGGCCTAGACAGCTGTTCTAAACCTACCACAGCCTGCCGTTAGTCAGGAATCCACCGCTCACCCCCCAGAAGTGTAATAATAATATATGATGTCCTAAACCTACTACAGCCAGTCGTTACTCCGGAGTATACATATAATTTATTTTAGATCTGGAGATTGGGAGCTGTCTGGCGAAGGAGAAGCAGAAACACCATTTCAAAAATACCTCCGCCTCAAATTGGAAACATCGGAACTATTGGAGCAAATTGTCGAGGAGCAGACCAAAACTGCAGAAGATGACAAGGTAAATAATTATGATGATGCTTTCCCAACAATTTTTCTGTTTCCCGTAATAGTCGCCTATCAAATGTACATCCGTGTGCTCCTTCAGTATGCAAGTTTGGAAGTAGTCTTAATCTCTTCGTTTGACCATGGAGAAACATAATTTTGATGGTGGCACTCTCAAAAATGGTGCGTTTGGGCGCTGCGGGCCAAAAACAAAATGGCCGCCATCAAAAACATGTTTTCCTATTTATATCAGTAACCGTTGAAGATACGAAAAATGTTGTTGAATAAAAAATGTAGCCTGACAGATTGTGCATAGAAAAGGTCCATACAACTTTCTTTGTATAACTAACCGTTTTCTCAAAAAAATTACTTTTGTAAAAAGAAATATTAAGAAATGAAAAAATCGAAGTTTTAGGGATTTGCAAGCACATATTTAAAGTTTTTGAAATTTTTTACATGTTTCCTGATTTATTACAATAATAACTGTATTAAACTTTAATAAATTAACAAATATACCATTTTTATATTTTTTTTTATGTAGGAATTGGAAAGAGGAAAGAGACATTTCTTGAAAAGCTCTAATTTGTAATAACAATACTGTTGAAGAAATACAATATTACATTTGTTAAATTTTCAAATACAATCAATATCACTGTCAATGCCAATTTCACTTAAACCTAGATCTTCATCATTGTCTTCCTCGCATTCTCCCGTATTGTCGCAATGGTCAGGATCACCTTCGCACTTGCACATTTCAGTACACCGGAGTCCATTTGACTGACACGTACATGGAGGACAGCAACGTCTTTTTGAGCATGAGCAGCGGCAAAGCTCCAAGATAAGCTTTGGTGCACAGGGGTTGGTACAAGCAACAGGCTCGTATGCACTACCTATTTTCTGCCATCCAAAATCTGAGGGTGACGGGTTATTAGGATGCTGAATTAGGTCCTGATTCCACTCAAAACATTGAAGGTGAGCCCGTAGCAATGCTGGATTTAGTGCTGATTTTGTTGGAGGAAGGTTCTCATCTTGATGTTGTTTTTTAGTAAACAAGAACCATCGCACTGCTCCTATGTCTGTCAATGATGTTTTGGGGATGTATAGCTGACAAATGAGTGCTTCCAAGTTAGCCCTCACATCTTCAGTGAGTAACAGTGTTGTCCCCAATTTAGCCAAAGCTTCTATCATCGTATCACTTGCTGAATTAAAAGCTTACCACCACTTTATTTTTTCTTTGCCAGCAAATGACCCTGTTACATCAGCTCCTGAAAGTGCATGTAGTCCAGGGAGTGCAGAGGCTTTCAGAGGTCCAAGTGCTCTGTAAATTGACCCTATCTGAACAAACCTTTTCATACCATGTCCAAGATAGAAAGCAAAATCTTTAGAAAGTTGTGGATATCGCCTTAGTGCTAGAATAAGGACGTCAGTATCAGGGGAGAACACGTGAGTAGTTTTAATTCCTTTCTGTGCTAAATAAGCTGCATGTAATATAATCTTTGTGTCGGCCTCCTCTTGCGTGCTTGAAAGACAGGATACATCATCCCCATGTGATGACGCTGCCTTGTCCCTCCAACTGAGTACGAACTTCTTGTTGTTGGTCTCACCGAATTTGAGTATTTGATTGGAAAGGAACTCGGTTAGTTCGTCTTTCGTCTTATCATGGGCCAATAGTTTGTGCATTGGTATGCTTTCAATTTTTGTTTCTGGCCTGACTTTGTATTGGATTGGATCAGAGCCTTTTTGCCGTATGTCTCGCATCGCTTTCTTCAATGAGTTTTCTTTGTACGAGTCAAAAACTATATGTACCTCACTATAGTTATTGAATTTTTGTCCGATCCATTGGCTGAATTTCACACCGAGGTCATTACATGTCTTCACTGTTGTAGGTTTGTGGTAGGTATGAAGAAGTGCCATGCCATCTACTATTACAGATTTTCCATGTAGCTCGTCATTATGTACTGGAACATCATGAGCTGTAGACGTATTATCATCTTCGTTTTCTTCAGCAGGTTTCTCTTGGATTGATTCTAGAGCATCTGTAAGTTTGTACTTAGCCAGACAATGGTGCATACTCCCGTCAATTGCAAACAACGACTTTGGTAGTGCTGAAAACTCGTAGTTGCTTAAATTGTGCCTCAAATCTATGTCAGGTCTGCTTCTGGAAGCTATCAACAATCTTGAAATGAGAGATAAGTCTGTCTTAATGGCAACGGTTTTGTCTTTGATGGTAATTTTAATCTTCTTAGCTACAGATTTACACGTTTTTATGACATTCTTTTTCATGGGAGCCCAGAACGTAATTGTGTTTGAACGAATTCGTTGATCTAAGAAAATATTATGGAGATCTTTACCAACTTCGGCAACACTGTCTAAAGACACTTTTACTTCTTGAGGAAAGACTCGCTGAGTGAGGATATGAATGAGGTCATCACTTTTATATTGGAAGGGATTTGTTGAGTTTTTAAATGCTTCCATTAGTGTAAGCACATTATCGCCCTGGCGCTGTTGGAGTTTTACTGACACTTCGTGATGTTGACTTCGTTCTGTACTTTTTAATCCAATCATTTTCTCAGTTTCACATGCAATTCTAGTTAGTTCCGAATTAGCAAGGAAGAATCGATTTCGAGCATTCTCATTGAGTGTTATACCCACAAGTCCTCCATGTACCTTTAGTTTTCGATTTTGGTGTTCCAGAGCCTCATCCGCACCTAGAGAACAAAATGGTACTTTACTTCTGTTCACTACCCAATTACCTTCCATAAACTGTTTCCAGATTTCTGGATCTGTTGATTTCAAGTTTTCCATCTCTGAAAGATATAAGGTGATCATTCTAGCATAGTTAAGTCTATTAAATGTAAAGAAGTATTTAACAAACTCGTGGACGGATGCTAAATACAGTTTCCAATCAGATGTTCTTACAGCTCTTATGAAATTCATCATTACTTGCACCATATCCATATACGTGCAAGCAGTTTGAAAACAGGATGCTTTTGCTTTTTTGTTGCTGAAAAGTTTTCAATATTTTGAATAATCTTTCTTTCTTGTAGGGAAGAAACTATTGTGGAATTTACCCTTTTCAGCTCTTTTTTATCACTAGTTGTTAATGTTTCTACTAGTTCTTGGAGATGAGGCTTCAAACAGTCTAGCTGCCCTGGAAATTCTTTTTGAAATTCTTCTAAGAGTAGGTTAGTTAGTGTAGAGGCAGTAGATATATGAGCTTCAATTCCTCTTCTGATGTGTTTACCGTCTAGAATTTGTTTCATTGTTGCTGCTGAATATAATCCACATTCAACCCACAATTCAGGTATACCTGAACCTTCAATGAGCTCTCCTATTGTCCGGAGCTGAGCAATTATGATATGTAGCTCACCAGGCTTCAGAAGCCATCCCTCCTTATATTCATTTACAGCCATTTCCAGCTGTTTTATTGGTTTGTAAAGAGCCATGTCAACTGTGACAACTACCTTTTTCTTAGTGGCTTCTACATCGGGACTTGTATAGTGGACTGAACTATTTAGTTTCTCCAGTTGTTTCATCACAGTAAGCTGCACTGATTGATTAGTTGGTGACTCTGGGATCATAGGTAGCATGGTAACTCCTGACACAGGCTTCTGCTGATCTATCAAGAGGCTGTTATAGCCAGCCCAAGTTGGAAAATGTGTAGTAGGCTTCTCGTTCATTGACGTACATATGATTATTCACTTGCAAAACCCTAAAATTTATATTTTTTGATTATTCTTTTTACAAAAGTATTTTTTTTGAGACAACGGTTAGTTGTAAGGACAAAGAAAGTTGTAAGGACCTTTTCTATGTATAATTTGTGAAGCTACATTTTTTGTAAAAAACATTTTTTCGTATCTTCAACGGTTACTGATATAAATAGGAAAACATGTTTTTGATGGCGGCCATTTTGTTTTTGGCCCGCAGCGCCCAAACGCACCATTTTTGAGAGTGCCACCATCAAAATTATGTTTCTACATGGTCAAACGAAGAGATTAAGACTACTTCCACACTTGCATACTGAAGGAGCACACGGGAGCCTATATTTGTACATTTGAAAGGGGACTATAATCCTCTCTCTGTGTCTCTCTTTTTTGAATATATACACTATATCGAATTTGTAAATAGATACACTATTCTTTTACCAACAATTTAACTGTATTACTCTAAATTTTATCTTAATATTTGGTCACGGCAATGGAAACTCAAAAATGCACAATGTATTCGACAAATATAATATCATGCCGAAAAATGGCCAAAACATGTCCCAGAATTATTTCCTCAATAATATGGTAAAAATCATAGTAACGGTATTAATAGGGAATTGAATTTTGTCAAATATCAAAGGACATAATTTAAGAATGTTTTTGAAATATTTATTTATTTATTTATTTGCAGCTGTTATAAAAAACATATACAAAAAAAAAAAAAAACAAGAACACACAGATTTAAAGTTAAAACTATAAATAGACAAAGACTATGAAATAAAGCTACAAACGCTGCAAATTAGAGGTATCCTCAGGATATCTCTTATCCTGGTTTCCAGGACACACCTATTAATTATTGATACATAGGTATATGATTTTTAAAATAAAATAACCAAATCAAATAAATCTTAAAACAAAAAATCCAAATAATCATAATCAAATAAATACACAAATCGAAATAATCAAAATCAAGATATTTAACATCAAATGATATTAAAAGAAAATAACGTAATTACATAAATTTAATAATCTACATATAGTAAATCAAAAATAATCAAAATCAAAATATTTAACATTAAATTATCAGGTTACAAATTAATAAATAAACGAAGACAATAGTAATAATCCAATTAGCAATAGTTATTTTAAAATAAAATCAAATTATGACATCTAAATATCTTCCTTTAATAATAAACTTTTAAAGTGGTCCTTAAATACAGCAATTGATTTCGATCGCAAACCCATTCCCAACCGATTCCATACAACCGCAGAATAATACGAAAAGCTGCACTGGAAATGTGTAGTTTTGTGCTTGGGTATTATAGCAAGTTGTTCACGTGCCCGTGTTGAATGGACATGCCGGTTACGGGACCACGTCATAATCGAGTAAAGATATCGCGGCTGTTTATTGCGTACTACCTTGAGTACAAGGGTCGCAAGATGGAGCTGCCTTCTTTTACTCATATTCAACATGGAAGCTTTCGCAAGGAATGGTGACACATGATGACATGGAGGAATCCTAAAGCAAAATCTTGCGCAGGCATTTTGCAGTCTCTGAAGTCTCCGCTCAGTCTTCCTATATAGACAGGGGCCGTACACACAGTCGCCATAGTCCATTATAGACAATATAAGGGCATTTACAAGTAGTATTCTGATTCTGACGCTGAGGTACTCCCGAATTCTGTATAAGGCCTTTAGACGAGAGAAACCCCACCCAACGCTTTTGCTGACATGTTCCTCAAACCGTAATTTTCCATCAAATAGAATACCCAGATTTTTAGCCGTAGTGACCAGTGGTATTGGCAAATTGTCCACCATTATAGGAAGAGAGCCATAGTTAGCAATTTTAGTCCTGCCCTGTTTCGACCCAATAATCATAAAACATGACTTCGAAGGGTTGATTTGTAAGCCATGTTTATTGGACCAAGCGGATAACCTTTCAAGATCGGCATTGATTAGGCTGACTGCTGAAAATGGACAATTCGTGTCTATGGAATGCATTAATTGAGTGTCGTCGGCATATAGATGATAGCGACAGTTTTCAAAATTTGCAGCTATGTCAGAAGTTATAGTGCAAATAAGACCGGGCCCAGTATCGATCCCTGTGGTACGCCCGTTTTAACTTCACGAAGAGAGGAAATCGATTGACGGCCAGATACATCTTTCAAAATTACTTTTTGAAAACGCTCTGACAGATAACTACGTATCAATTCGCATGCTGACCCAGAAAAGCCTAGATGTAAAAGTTTTGCCACCAGAAGAGAGTGATCCAGAGAATCAAAAGCCTTGCTGTAATCTAAAAGTATGAGGGCAGTAGCTTTGCCTTTATCCATGTTGGATAGACATAAATTTGTGACGTGCGCCAGCGCAGTAGAGGTGCTATGATTGCGGCGAAAGCCAGACTGGTAATCAGGAAGCAGATTATTTTTCGCAATAAAAGGAATCATTTGTGAATAAATAGCCTTCTCCAGGATTTTTGAAAAGCAAGGAAGAATACTGATAGGGCGGAGATCTTTAAAACTAGAAACAGGTGTTTTCTTTGGAATCGGGCGAATCAGTGAAATTTTCCACTCACGTGGCACTTGACAGGTTTCGATGCACTTGTTTATTAAAGCGGTAATGTACTCAATTATATATGGCAAACAGATTTTTAATATTTTGATAGAAATGCCATCATTCCCAATCGCATTTGAGCTAATTTCATTTATATATTTCGTGACTTCCCTGTAAGACACCTTATTAAACTGCAAGGTATTGATGTTGCAGTTTAATATATGTAGTATATCTTTTCCATTAATTTAATTCATTGGCTGTACCATTGATTTTATAGTGTAATAGATAACGCCATTCCATACTGCAAAATGGAAGTCGCAATTTAATACAAAAAACGGCAGGTAGATGGCCATCGTAGTTTTCAAACTCGATTTAATGCGCTTCCATCTTCAATAAACCAATATTTGGCCGATAGATGGCGTTCAAACATATTATCGGACGCGTCCGTAAGCCGCGGCTTACGAACGTGTGCCTAGTCGTCCGCGACTGACGTCCTATAATGTGCACCGCTCAATAGAAATTCATTACACAGATCGCGTGCATAAGCCACAGGCATAAGCCGCGGCTGACGGACGCGTCCAATAATGTGTTTGCCCCTTTGTTTGCCCCTAAGCGTGTGCCGTTAGAGTATTAATATTAAAATAGAGCGCGAGCGCGCGAGTGTGAACAGTAGACACGGGTGTGAACAATGCAGCGACCGCCCGGCTAAGGCCCGCAGTCGTTCGCGAGCGCTTGTGAAGTGATATAGTTGGGAATTTGTAGAGCATTTTTATTGTTTTTAAGAAGAAAGATGGTTAAATGTGCAATCGATCATTGTAAAAATGATACTAGAAAACACACAAAACACAAATCTAGTGTCACATATCATCGATAAGCAATTTTGAATTACTTTTCAACCAAATAAAAGTTATCCATTACGGGGGTGAAGCGAGGAGCGCGACGTAAGCGGATGAGGAACACACTGCCCCACCCTTCCTTCGTCTTGCTCGACCGCAATCGGTCGCAATTGGTGTTCACTAATCGAGAATCGAGATATTTTAAAAGCGAAATCGATAATCGATAATATTTTTTTATAAAAATTGACAAATCACTTTTTTTAATTATAGGTAGTAATGGTAAAAAAATCTTATGTTAATATAAGTATAGAGTATATATGGAATATGATAAATAATCCATAATAAGGCCAATAAGGGATTCATTTTTGACCACTCACATAGGTTTATCCAATTGCTTCAGATGGAGCGTAGATGTTTTTAGGGCGTACCTTTATATGCTGATATTATGCATGTATGAGTGTCTGAACGTAGAGAACGAACGTCTTGACGGGTTTTGACGTAAGTATGAGGTGTCGTTGGATTCGACGTGATACGGTGGTGCGAATACGTTATATTAAAAACCGACCAAAAAATTATTTTAATAATATTATTATTATTAACTTAGAAACTTACCTTACTTTTAGGTTTCCAAAAGACAAAACAAATATGATGAAGTAGATTGATGCTGTAAAGAAGACCAATTGGGAACCAAACTTTTGGAGTAGAATCTGTTCAGTACATTTTCCGGATTCAAACATGTATGAAACCAAAAATGGAATCCGTAGATTAACAAACGACGCTGTACCTTCGCTTTTTCTACAACAATCTCCATTTTCCGGTCAACAGTCGGAGGTTGCAGGGCTTTCCAATTCAGGACTGGTACACGACACTCCAAGGAAACGAAAGTTAAAAACAGAAATTATCCGTTTAAAAGACATTGCAAAACGCCGACGTATGCGGGGCAAGGCACTACACGCTGCTAATCGGCGTTTGAAAAAGAAAGTTGACAATTTATCTAAGGTATTAAAAGAACTGAAGCAAAAAAGACTGATCAACCAAGAACAAGTGGATATTCTGGAAGTGTGCCGGCTTTCTACAGCAGCTCTTTTGAAAAGGATGACTCATAAAGGGAGAGAATATCCACCTGAACTGCGTACATTTGCGCTAACCCTCCATTTCTATTCTCCAAAGGCCTACTCTTACGTACGTAGTACCTTTAACACATGTCTACCACATACAAGCAGCATAAGAAAATGGTACCAATGCATAAACGCCACGCCAGGTTTCACTGCAGAAGCTTTTAAAGCACTTGATCAAAAGGTCAAGTCTTCTGACAAGAAAATTCTATGCAATTTGGTAATAGACGAGATGTCGATTCGACAATTAAAGGAATTTGACGGTAATGCAGTCCAAGGATATGTAGATTTTGGTGCTGGGTTTGATGTTACCGGAGTTTCAATGCACCATGCAAACAAGCTCTGGTGTTCCTTTTAGTTGCCATTAACGAGCAGTGGAAAATTCCAGTAGGATATTTTCTGGTAATCGGCGTAACAGGTGAGCAAAGAGCCAATCTAGTAAGGATATGCCTTTCTAATTGCCACGATGTAGGCGTGGTAGTTGTATCTATGACATTTGATGGTTGCCCAGCAAATATAGCCATGGCTCAAGAGCTTGGCTGTTCGTTTAACTACCAACGTCAACTAAAAACCTATTTCGAACATCCTGCAACAAAAGAACCAGTTTTTGTATTTTTTGACCCATGTCACATGGTGAAACTGGTCAGAAATACATTACAAAGTAAAAAGGTTCTTAGAGATAATAACGGCGGCCTAATCAAATGGCAATATTTTGAAGAATTAAACACGCTCCAACTAAATGAAAATTTTCACTAGGGAAATAAATTATCGACACAACACATCAACTTTCAAAATCAAATAATGAAAGTAAAGCTAGCAATACAGCTGTTAAGTGCCAGTGTTGCGAACGCTATTGAATTTTGCGACAAAAAATTACGTATACTTAATTTTGCTCACTCACAACCAACAGTGAATTTCATCAACACAATGAACAATCTGACTGACATTCTTAATTCAAGAAAGTTTCCTGGCATTGACTTTAAAGCACCAATCAATGAGAAAAACGAAACGAAGTATCTAACGTTCATGGATAATGCAAAAACTTATTTGGAACATCTAGTTTTGATGGACAATGAAACACCGATCATGAATACCAGAAATAAAGTAGGTTTCCTTGGATTGTGCGTGTGCATAGACAGCATGAAAGGATTGTACAACGAGCTCGTTAAACAAGAAAAAACATTGGATTTTTTACCAATGTACAAGTTAAGCCAAGACCACTTAGAGATATTTTTTTCAGTAGTACGGTCCCACGGCGGGTTCAACAATAATCCATCGGCCCTGCAATTTATGGCAACTTACAAAAAGCTCTTGGTTCACATGGAGTTAAAAGAGAATTTCAGGGGAAACTGTGCTCCTCTGGAACACATAACTTTGTTAACGTGTTCGTCGTCAACTGAGCATATTAACTTGACAACGAAGGGTTATAGATCAGGATCACAAGTGGATATGGTCGACGAACAATTCATGAGCAATTTGAAGGAGGAAGATCTGAGTTTACCTGCCGGTTTCCATTCAGTATTTTCACAACATGTTGTGGCATACGTTGCCGGGTATGTTGTTAGATATTTACTATCTAGACTAAATTGCACTGATTGCTTGGGAGCATTAGTCGCAAACACACCTAAACAAGCTCATTTATTTATTGTGTTTAAAGACAGAAGTGGACTTATCTATCCATCAAATGATGTAATCCGAATTTGTAATGCCGCAGAATCGGTAGTAAGGGTTAATTTTGACAAAAGTAATAAATCCGATCGCGATCCTATAAATATGGTTACAAAAACGTTAAAATTATTCATCGGATCCGATATTTTCACGATCCTTCATGCCCATTTATTTGAGCAGGAACCGTGCAGTAATCATTTGCTTCATCTGCTAAGGGCCGTTATCCAAAAATATGTCGATATACGGATAAAATATTTAGTTTGTAAGTCAAATGTAAAACAAACCAAGAGGCAACTATACAACAAGCTCACTCTTTTAAAAGGGCAATAACGGATACTTAAGGGTTTGGATCCTCCAAGCGGGCGATCTGAATACAGTCTAGTCGAATACTATCTGACTGCGCTTAGACCAGATTCTATGATTCTACCTACGTCTGAGGTTTTAGTTATTATTGCTCAATGGAAGCTGTAATTTTTGAGAACAGAATTGTATTTCTGTTATCAAAATTACATCTTCCTGTACCTTTGTATTTTCCACTAAAATAAACCTTAGGCATACATCCAATCATATAAAACTACATTGCTTGTCCTATTTTATCGTGAACACTGAAGATCGAGTAGATATAATTTGTTGATTTGAATAATTTTCGACAAAAAAATAATGGCGGCCTTATAAGAGCCTTAATTAGAATATTATTTTGTAGATATTCTAAAATGTGATTAAAATAAACACGTTTAAAACATCATGAACTATTTTTTTTATTTCTTACCTTTATGGCATATTGGGGTCAAATGGTTACAAACCAATAAACATTTTTATAAATGTATATACATTTCTTATGTTTTAAAAAATAATTTTAAGCTTTTCTTTACTACACTAGATTTTTGTCGCCGCCACTGACAGGGAGTGTTTTTATTCATCTATGAGATGGCAAAATACAGCATCGCCGCACAGCACTCATATCTTCTCTTTCCTGCGCAAGAAATTATGGGAGGCGGAGCGACGTTGGTTGACATCCTTACGAGAAGACGACGTAATTGAGCGTGTATGTCAGTAAACTGTTACAATGTCAACAATTACAATGTACAACAATTTACAATGTCGAGTCGAGTGAGTGCTATCCGTAATCGACTAGTCGATTGGCGAGCGCGTGGTCACTCCCTATTTCTCGCATCCCATCAATATACGGTATAAACATCTATAGCACACCTGTCTACTTTCGGCTCCAAGCGACCCGTTTGAAGCGCGCGCTAATTGTTGGAAAGGCGTAGCCTGAAATAGCACGCCATCTATTATTTTCTTCATTGAACATGTGATTTGTAGCGTAGAAGGAAATGCAATAGATAGCGCTAATAATTGAATACTAATTTCGTTGAAACTGCTTGAATTATTGGGTTTTTAGAATCAATCGATCCTTTATAATTAAAACTTAATTATCAATGTTAATATAGATATCCAAATAAATTCCTATACTTTTCGACGTCAGCACTACCAGTGCCATCTGCGTAGTGACGGCGAGAAATATGCTGCCATTTTCTTGTATGAGATGGTGCTATCTATTACACTATAAAATCAATGGCTGTACTAAGCAAATTCTGTAATTATACTCACTAAAGAATAATGTTTTATTTATATTTGCAGGTGGAATTGAAAAAGTTGGAAGAACAGGTAGCGATAACGAAGAAGGTATTAGAAGGCTTGAATCTCACCGAAAACGGAAACTCCAACAATGAGAAACTTAAGTAAGATCACTTTTAGTGTTTCGACAACTTACACTTTTCTTTCTGTAGTCTCGGGTCCTTTGATAGCGAGTCCAATCTTGCAGATGACGTATTTTCCATAAATATTGAAGAGATTAAACAATAATATGCATCCTTATCTGCGCTTAGTAAATGTAAACTTAAGATAACTTAGAATTTGACATTTATGGTATCCAAACTGGAAATTCCACACTCAAACGAAGTACCACAATGACGTAGTCCTAAGTCCAGTCCAGAATAGAGGATCCTATTCGTTAATCAGATATCCTCTTATAACTGATATTAAGAAACCAGCTGCTACTAACCCAAAATTCGATTAATTCTTCATTACATAATGCGTAACGCATGCATTCCTGCTTGCATGTTTAACTTTATGGCGCCTCGCCCAAAGGATCTCTTCAGAGTCCCTTTAACAATGCTACTTTGTATTTGTCCGCACCTTACCGATATGTGGGATGGAGATTTGTGATATGTGGCAGAATTTGTATGAAAAAATATGGATTGTTTCCAAACAAATCCGAGTATCCACTCTTACCTGACAAGACACAGGAAAGCTTTGCATTCGATGTCACAAACTAACAAAGTCAGAGCAGTCGATGTATGTGATTGGGCCTTCTTGGGACTGTCTTCAACAAGCTCAATCTTAAGATTAAGGATGCAAAATCAATCCCAATATTTAAATGAGATTGTTTGATCGATACAATTGAGAAAATATCTGGTCAATCCATTTCATCCAGTCCAGTCCATTTATCCAGTTTACTCAATTAATGTTCTGAAAAGTACTGGAGAATAACAACCTACTTAGCATTGTTGTGAACTAATATGATAACATGTGGCTAATATGATTAAGTATTGATATATTATTTTTTATACAAATATCTGTAGATGGGATGGATATATTTAACTCTACTATTTACGAGGTGTGTTCAGAAAATAACAGGAATTTTTAAAATTCGAGGGTTTGGAGAGTCCAATTGACAATTTTTTATTATGTTGGTATACATGCCCCTGAAGTATGATAAAAAATTCAGCTGTATTCATTATTTACTTTGTCTGTAGCAGCCGCTAAGGTTAGACATGTTTTTATGAGCTTGGCGATTTTCAATCGGACTCTCCAAACCCACGAAATTTAAAAATTACCATTATTTTCTGAACACACCTCGTATATTCGAAATGCACCATGTTATTATGTGACTTGCATTCATTCAAATTTACAAAAAAAAACTGAACTGTAAACATGTCTTTTTGTATTGCAGGGAACTACTCTTGAGAGTCGGTGATAAAAAACCTGCAAGTAGTAAAGGAACTGCCCATATCAAAATGAAGGCCGATTCGTATAGTTTGCAACAGTCGACGCATATAGCTCAACTTGAGCATAGGTATTCCATTACTCTTTTCTAACCCCTTATGTGACGTGTACATTATAGGGTATGGAAAATTACTAGTAATGCCTGCGACCTGCACCCTATGGGGAACAGCCTGTCGGCCGTGCAAAGCAATATTAACTATAATTCCTTGCCCGTGAACCAACCGTTCTGAACATACTACATTCAATGAATAATATTAAGAGAGACCTGAGTAATCATATTTCAAAGTGTTAACCGCCCGCTGCTTGTAAACGAGTTAGCCTCGCGAGGACAAATGCCGTTATTTTTATGATATTGGAATCCAAAATAGAAAAGGTTGGTACATTTTCATTATATTATTGACTTAAATGGACCAGAAATATACAAAAATAGAGTTATAACAGTGATTATGCCGGTACTCAAAATTGGCACAGTCTTGTGTGTCTTTGGCAAATTTGGTATTGAAATATTAGTACAAAGCATTCATAGTTACTGTTAAATTTAATAATAATAAGTATATAGTGAATATTCCTTAAAGGCTTATTGTTGTTGATATTGTCAGTAAAGTTTGACGCAGCGTATTTCTAAATTGTACTTTAGAGGGCTGCAAAAATCATTACATATCGAGAAGTATTTATTTCAACGGACTCAACACTGTTAGCATTTAACACATTTTATTTTGTCTTGTAGAAAACTTTTCAAATGTCAAAAAGGAAACGAGTCAAATGAAACAACATTGCTTAGTCATAGATTTATTTTACGTATTTTATTCACTTTTGGGGTAAAAGAAGAAACATATTGTTATTATTTATTCTGGACAGGCAGATTTTCCAGATGAAATCTTGTAAAGCTAGTCATAAACAATATAAACAAGTTTTTAAGGTAGAGCTTGCACTAATTACTTAAATTTCACATGTCCACCACTCTATTTTGCAGAACATTCTAAGATTAGAAGTAAATTTTGCACGGTTGAGTTTTTTGCTGTGACCTCAAAGATTTGTATTGATGTTGAATTTGAAAATATATGTAATACCAGGTATATGATAATAATTTGTGACCATTTCAGATGTCTTAATCAGGTCCCCTCTTTGTCTGCTTTGTTCGAGACTAGTCCAAGTATTATCTAGTTAGTAGCTGTATTGGGTAAAATTTTGATAAATGTGTAAATACTAAATAGCTTATTAGGTAGTGATGGGTGTGATCACGAATAGCAATAACAATAACGTGTGATATTTGCAATCACGAAGAACGCGTTACGAGAATTTGAAAGAACATGCTATTTGAATCACGGCTACGAACAGCACCGCGTTGCCATCACTCGGCGCCGCTACGACGCGACCGATCACTGATCAGTGATTGGCCGTTCTCACTGATCGCCGTCGAACGACCGCACGGCGCGCCACTGGACGATGATCGGTGAGCGCCTAATTGAACCGTTCACTTAGTTTCGTTCATTCTTAGATCACTAGTGATCGGCGATCAGTGGATCAGTGATATGATCAGTGGATCAGTGATCCGCCGTTCGTTCTGGCGAACGCCCGCGCCGGCTGGACGATGACTGATGAGTGGGCGTTCATTTCGTAAGTAACGTGAATTTGGACACTGTTATCGTATGAATTTGGACACTGTTATCGCTCGCGTCGTAATCGTTCGTGTAAATGAGTTTGCTTATGATTTATTAAAGCAATAAAATAACTTTTGGGGACAAGTGGCTTACATTATTTCAGAAAGACGAACTCGGCTTAGCGCCAAAAGAGCGAGAGAGTTAATCTTTCTGAACGCTAATTCTACTAATTACTAATAAATATTAAGCAAATATAATGCGCGTTTCTGTTATTAGTTATCAAATTGACGAAACTTTGTTACTTAACGTTTCACAGTACATTTCAGTATAATCACGAAAATCACGAGTAGCAGTTATTGTCACGCGTGATAAAATACCAGTAACGTGATCGTCGCGTGATTTAAAATTGAGAATCACGCCCATCACTATTATTAGGTAGTAATGCCGTAAATTACAAAACGTGATCTCTTGTTTATTATTAATGTAAAATCGAATGATTCACAAAAAAAACGTACAGCATAGATCACAAAAAAATATGCGCACTGAACCTGACCACTAGCGTGCGGCCGACCACTAACATACACGAAACGTTAACCCCTGGTATTCTTAATGCTTTCCAATGTCTATAATTTTTTTTTGTTACTTAGATTACATGCGCTCGAAAAGGTAGCGGGTCTCCGGGACGAGGAGTCATTACGACGAATCAAGCAGGCGACGGGAGAGGTTTGTATTTCATTGCTAAAATCTTCATGTTCAACCTACGCTTTGCCCACGACAAGGGGGTTTCTAATGGTTCGAATCTCTGACCAGCCTAGAGTCCAGTTAGGGCGCTAAATCGGCCCACTGGGTAAGTTTTCACAGCACCTTGCGATGAGGCGTTGCGCTGTTGGCGTAGCTTGACTGGATTGTATTGTCCGAAAAGTATTTACGTTCACGCCATGGGCGACAGAATGGCTCAATGTTATTATAACGCCCTGGGGTGGCGGGTGCCCTGGAGTAATGGACACCCCTCGATGCCCACCGCAGGGATGACTCCTATCTGCCCTTAATCTTGATCACAGTTATTCAGGTGACATTGTTTAAAAAGCGTGAAATAGAGTTATGATAGCAGACTTAGGGCTCGATTGCGGTTCTTCGTGAACTAAAATCGGAAATTAGTCCGTGTGAACGAGACGGGGCAATACGCTAAAGCGGAGTGTGAGATGACCGGTTGTCACTTTTCGCATTAAAACTGCCCGCCAAGGTCAAATCTTACACCGCACGAAATATGCTCGAATTTATTCGGACGCGTATAAGTTCGACAGGTAGTATTTATCGACGATCGTTCGTGTCATATTCCGCTCTAACCTATCGCTCTGTCTCGTTCGCTTGGACTAATTTTAGTTTTAGTTCACAAAGAAACGCAATCGGGCCCTTAAATGACATAAAAATGTAAGGTGTATGCATTGCTAGTGCTCATACGATAATGTCATTGGGTAAGCTGTAAACAAGTGTCAAAATTCTGCTATCGTAAATGGCAACATCAAAGCAAAATCAGAAATTATTGGGTGAGTAATGGAGAGGTGTTTATGAATTGTTACTTTTTTGGATACTTCGTGCATTTTGAGGAATATTTGGTAGGTATTATTAACACGTTGACTGCCAAGGTAGTTTTCAGGATTCTGGTCTGAAAAGCCAATCTTATGATATTATTGATATTCTCCTCATCGTGATCCGACGACGGCGACCTCTTCGTTGACAGGACTTCTTCGAATATGCGCGCGGAAGTGACTCGTGAATCCCAGTTTGTTTTTGAAGGTCCGATTACAACGACTACAGTAGAGTTCACCGCAGTCGTTGTAAGTATATATGTAATTGGGCTTCGGACGAGTTTTGCGCTGTTGGCGGTTCGAGTCGAGGTTTTCAAGCTGGGCTTCCTCAAACTCTTTAATTTTTGTGGTCACCGTGGAGCGCCACTCGCTGCGTTTGTGAGCAGCCCTCTCCCAGCTCCCAGGTGGAATACCACTGGCGGTTAGGTGCCTTTTTAACACATCTTTATAGCGTAGGTGCTGTCCGCCGACTTTGCGTGCGCCTTTTGAGAGTTAGGCATAAAACACGGCTTTCGGGAGGCGGTCGTCTTTCATACGCACTATATGCCACACCACCTCAGCTGAACTTTCATGAGCATAGCTTCCATGCCCTGCATTTTCGTCCGTCGTAACACTTCTGTGTTTGACACACGGTCTTCCCATGTTATCCTCAGGATGTTTCGGAGGCACCTGATGTGGAAGACGTCTAATTTCTTAATCTCTTTCCTGTAGAGGCCCCACGTTTCGGAGGCATATAACAATATGGGTAGGATAATCGCTTTGTAGACGGCCAGCTTTGTTTTAGATCATGCGATTTCCAGACATGTTGGTTTAGTTTGCCGAAGGCGGAGGCAACTCTGGCTATGCGTACTGGGATTTCAGTGTCCAGACGGTTATCATTCCTAATCTCACTGCCAAGGTAGCGAAAGTGGGATACTACCTCTAAGACACCGTTACCCAGGAAAATGTTAGGTTCTTCAGGTGGGCTTCCTCGCGGAGGCTGAGCCATTACCTGGGTCTTGTAAGTGCTGATTGTCAAACCGAATTTATTGCAGGATTCGTAAAGATGGTTAAGGTACGACTGGAGTGCGCTAGAACTGTCAGCCATGAAGCAGGCGTCGTCAGCATATAGGGCGTCGAGGATTCTAAGTTGACGGGATTTAGTCTTTGCGCGGAACCTTGACAGGTCAAAGACTCCTTTGTCACTGCGTACTGTTACAGAGATAGGGTCGACACAGTTTTGGGCAGCATGAGAGATAACGGCTCCAAAGAAGATGCCAAAAAGTGTAGGGGCCATTATGCAACCTTGTATTACACCGCATGTAACCGGAAAACCCTCAGAAAGGCTGTCATCGAACTGCACCCTAGCCAACATGGAGTCGTGAAAATTGCGAATGATGTTCACAAATTTTGCGGGGCAGCCAGATCGCTTTAGAACTTCCCAGAGAGCCTCCCGCGGAACGCGGTCTAAAGCCTTCACAAGATCAATGAAGCAGAGGTAAAGTGGACGGTGCTGCTCGAGGCTTTTCTCCATGCTATTATTAAAGCTATAATAATAGTGTATACTGATCATTAAAAATCATAACGAATGTGTTTTTTCAATAAACTAATTACGAATCATGTCATAAATTAACTGTGTAACAAAATCTTTTTACTAAAGCCATCTAAGAGTTATCTCGTAGTTGGCAGTCAATGTGTTAATATCTAACAGAACAACACAAGGGAATCTAATTAATGGAACAACTGACAAGAAACCACAGTATGATTTGAACTGGAAGAAAATGTCAGTCGCACTGCACAAACCAGTGACTGAATTGACTGAGAAACGGACAATCATAACCGCTTGCTCTGGCAATGCATTCCAAGCATCCACTACGCAATTTGTCAAAAAGTGTTTCCTGGGGTTCCATGCTGCAATTGCCTTATTCAACTTCTGCGATTGTCCACGCAGTTGCTTGTTAGCCCTTGCGCGCACTGAAAACCTGGCTGCGGCAGCCAACGAGATACTACCAAATGTATGAAAACACCAAACGTCGACGGCGTTTCCATACTTGTATGCCTGGGCTTTGTGTTCATGGTATACGTGTTCTTGAGGTTGTGCACACTATAATAATTGTGAAGCAATTTTTTAAGTTTCTATTAGATCTCCTCGCTGCCTACGTTTCTCTAATGTTGTCAGGCGAATTTCTTTCCGTCGTACTTTGTAGTTTGTTCCTCAGTTTATTATAGCAGCAACTTCCTTGCTCTTCTCTGGTCTTTTCAGATGCTCTATATCCTTCCTAAAGCATGGATGGACCCTACCTGGTAGGAGTATTGGAGGAGTGGGCGAATGTAGGTTTTATAGAGCTTGAGGAAAAGAATGCTGGAAAAATATTTTTAGTCTTGGGGATGGGGTTGAGATGGGGAGTCTTCGGAAAACTGAAAATCGGGTTGTGGGGATTAGAAACGTAGACCTTAATAAGAGTAAAGTAAACTGTTTGTTTCCATTGCAGAATACTTTATCAGGAGCGGCGGCCATTTTGGCGGGTCAGGCGTCCATGTTGCGACCAGCCGACGTCGCCTCGGCTGAAACTAGAGTCGCTACTCTTCTATCCAATATGGACGCTTTAAAGGCGGCTAGTAATATAGACCAAGAAAGGACTAAAAAGGTTTGATAATTAATTTTAACCAGACTTCAAATAGTTATGTTAAGAAAAGTCTCTGAAGTGTATCCAAATTTAGGATTCTTGTGAAATTAAATGTGCTTTTCAACATAACATCACATGTCAACATCACATAACATCACTTTCACCCATAAAATCAATGGAAGCTCGTCTTTCGACCTATTATGGTTATATATATCCATATCTGTTATGATATGAAATATGGAATTATAATGTGGGGAAATTCCACAGATGTGGAAAAAATATTCAAATTACAAAATGCATGCATCAGACTTCTTTACGGAGTAGCACCCGATGAAACCTCTATTTCCCAACATGTCGATGCTAACTATGCCTTTTTTTTATTACGTATACTGGAGTGTTGCAAATTTATAAAAAACAATCTGGATATTTATAAATTACAAAGTGATGTGCACAAAAAGTCTACGAGAAATAAGCACATTGTCAACTGTCCATTAATAAGGACTGAATTAAGCAGGAAGGGATCGAAATTCTCTCGCATTAGATATTATAACAGTCTTTAGATAAATATGCAATCAATGACACAGCTAGCATTAGCAGCAGCTAGCAAAAATGGCTAAAAGAGAAATTCTATTATAGCGTAAAAGAATTTTTGACCGACAATGGAAATATAATATGACCTTTCTTTCGTTACTCAATATTTTAAATATTTATTTTATTTATGTGTTATTTTCAAATATATTTTACGATCTGACAAATGGAAGAAATAAATTGTTGATATTATACTGTTGCGGTATTAAAGATTTTTTTTTTTGTTTTTATTCTTGGACTATTTTAATATTATTTTTTTACAATTGAATTACTTTTAAATGTATGTTGATTATTTCTTAGACTCCTATTTTTTTCTGTTTACTTTTTAATTTCCTAGACTCATATTTAAAATATATAAGTAATAAGCACGAAAGTTCTGTGCTTATAAACAAGAAATTGAAATTGCACGCCCTGTGGGCAAACTGTATAGAACCATATTGTACAAAAACGTTTGTACCTCTGTACCATACAGCTATGCAATAAAGATCTATTCTATAATCCCGACGACGGGATGTTGGAAGCGCGGTGAGAGCGGCCGCCAAGCGGCTTGTTTGATAAAGTTTTATTTTTATATATATTTTTTTTTTTTAAGGAATATCTACTCTTGGTTTTGTCTAATTTATTTTACATGATTTACCTTATATAGTAAATTACTATTTTGATTGCCACATTCAAACCCCCCCCCCCCCCCCCCCCCCACCCTTCGCCGCCAATGCTTGCACACCCTTGCATATAGCTTCCTGGCTGTTCTGACATACCACTGCATATAACTTCCTGGTTGCCTACGCCTGTATATAAAAAGTGCTCATGGGGCCCGGTTATGTAACGGCCTAGGGCCCACCATAACCAAAATATGGAGCTCGGTTATGTAAGGGCCTAGGGTCCACCCTGACCAAAAAAGGCACTGGGTAGTGCTTATCCATAATGAGTTGTTTCGATGGTTATGTTACTGGTTACACCACACATTTATTTCGGAGGGGTATCCACTGCAGGGGAGAGCAGGTAGGCTTCGTACACGGGGAGCATTCGTACAATGGAGAAATCTACGCTATCCAATACATTAACGTGTTCGCGTTTGTGTGCGTGACTCGCGCTCGTATGAGCGCGACTCATACGGGCGCGAGTCACGCACACAAACGCGAACTTGTATTGAAAAGCAGATTTCTCCACTGTACGAATGCTCCCCTTGTAAGAAGCCTACCTGCTCTCCCCAAATGCTATCCTTTTTATAGTTAGAGAGTATACCTCATTTGGAACCCTTGCATAATCTTTTATATAATCTTGTGTTACAGATCAACGAACTTTATGACATGCTGCGAAAAGTAGAAGGCATCTCACATGTTGAAATTCTCGAGAGAATGGAGGCATTGGAGGCACTTCACAATCAAGGTATATGCAGTTCATTTTAATGATACAGACGAGTTTCTGCCAGTCAAGGTTGTTTGTTGTACTCACTCATTCTTCTCTCTTCTCTCTGTTTCCTGTGGGGCGGGGGCTGATGGTGTTGCCACCGCCTGATAGCTGCGGCGTCTGAGGAGATTGAGGACAGCTGTCCTCAATCCAGCCCCATAGTCCACTCTTCTCGAAGAGGCGAAGTAGTAACCTTAAATTACAGTTTAGCGCCTTAAGCAGTTAGGATTTAGATAAGAAACTCACAATAGTTTTGTCTTAAATTGGCTCAAGATATGAAGAAGAGCAGTCACATCTTTCTCTCCACATTTCCTGCAAAGAGAATCAGTCATCTTTCCGGTGGTTGTGAGCTGTTTGTTGAGAGCAATATGTCCTGTCATTAGTTATAACACTATTTATTCGGGGTTCGCCTAGTATGAGCAGTGCTTTAGGTATATTTCAAAGGGAGACTTTATAAGTGCTTTAGATTGCCTCATTCCGGGCACTTTTTAGTGCCCAATTTTACTAGTCTCATTTGTCTATGGCTGGTTCTGGTCCCAGGAAGGGTTTCGAAGATCCTTCTCTGGCCAAGGTATAAGTCATTACATTTCCTTGTACCTATATTGCTGTGTCCAGGTACCCATGCAGTCACCATATTTATAGGACAGTTTAATGAGGATTCTGAGGCTATCCCAGACTAGTTGTGTGACTCTCCTCGCATTTAGTGCTTTCACAGCCGCTTAGCTGTCTGTGCATTATATACAGGTGAGTTAATTATTAGTAACATCCTTGTAGTGGGTGAATCAGTTAAAGCAAGTAAGGAACTTCAAAAAAAAAATTACAAAAACAATTTTAAAATGTTTTTTTTTTTGTCAAATTTGTAAATTTTATGTATTGAAAAGTTTGAGAAGCGCTAATACCCAAATGTATAGTCGAGTATTGATCATAACTTGAGTACCGAGCAGTACTCGAGTAATACTTGTGTATCAGTTTTCATTTTAGTCGAGTATTAAGAAGGCGAGTAATAATCGAGTATTACTCAGAACCAAGTATCCGTCTGGCGATACTTGAGAGCTACTTCGCTTGGAGCTGTCAAAACTTTTCGTTTATATGCGTTGGTGCATGTGTTATTGTATTTACGTATTATTTCGTGAAATAGCAGAGTTTCTACAACAGCTGGAGGAAGTTGACAGAATATTCGTGGTCGGCGCCACGGCAGCACACTCTCGAGGGCACAATTTGTTTTCTTCATATGTCGAAGTTCAAATAAAACAAAGTACCCAAAAAAAGGCAGAAGCCGATATGAGGGCGTTACACGAAAAACCAGGATAGATAATTTTTACACGCGCTTTAAAAGAATTCATGATGTTCGAATCGAACTGTCAAATCGTGGCGACAACAAACTGGCATTTTTTTAAATCACCGACTATAAATTAAAATTAACAATTCAATTCATATTTCATAGAAAAACAACAATAAAGTGGGATGCTCTCTGTAAATCATCATAATTTTAGATGTAAAAATAAAAGATTAGTAATTTGTTTTCAAATAAATTACGAAGTATTGTATTTTCCTCATGTTTTCCCCTCTACTCGAGTATTACTCAGCTGAGTCGATGAATATTCGACTATAGAACGCATCCAATACTTAAGTACTATTTGGCACCTGAGTAATACTTGGTTGAGTAAAGACTCAAGTAATGATCAATACTCGACTATAGATTCGAGTGTAAGTGCGCTGCACCATGTAGCAGTAGTTGAAATATTGCAAATAAACAATATTCGCAATATTTTACCTACCGCTAGATGGTGCAACACGGTCAACTCTTTTTATAGTATTTTTCAACACATTTTTTTTATTTATTTTTTTTTTACGTTTTTTCCACAAAAAAAAAATGAAGTTGCTTAAGATGTATTTAAAAAAACTCACCTGTGTAGTCTGGTTGCTGCATTTCCTCTTCAGGTTTTTTCAGACACACAAATACTCACTCGTACATACTAACGTATGTCCTATGACTGTGGACCAGACCTAAATATTTTAAACGAAAAGTCGGATTAGACGGACTTTATTTAGGGTCTAATTTTCTTTTCTACTTTTGTCTCCAGCAAGCAACTTCGGCAAATCCCTCTCGGACTTGGAAGCGCTCCAGAACAACATATCGTCCAGCGTCCAGAGCAACAAGACGCTACTGCAAGGCGTTCAGGAAGTGTTTGTGCACAGCCTCGAACAGATAAAGCTGGAAATCAACAAACTGGAAGAACGGATCGACAAAATGACCAAGAAATAACCATTATCTATTAGTAATTTGAATAGGCTTTGCTCTAATTATCGTAAATTAATAATTTATTAAGATATATTATTTTTCTCACAAGTGCTTGGCGGTAAATATATTATAAAGTGTAATAATGCAGTTTTTTTTGTAATAATGCAGTTTTTTTTGTATAATATTTAACTCGTTGACTGCCAACTATGATATAACTCAGAGTTGGCTTTAGCAAGAAGCCCTTTTGTTATGATAGAAAATTATGAGACAATTCAGAATCACTTTACTGCAAAATTGCAAAAGCACATTCTTTATGCCTTTTAATGATTATTTAATGTGATTTAAATTTGGCAGTTAATCTTTTAATTTTATGCAATTAAAAAAATCGTTTGTCACCCCAAGATTTTTGCTTCAATCTGTAAATGATGTCATCTCATTCAATTTAAAAATCGAATTACAAGTGCGCTACGCTGTAAAACGAGGATTTAAATTTCAAACCTACAACCCGACAATGTCAAATGCACGACGCTGCAACTTTAAATATTTGATTCCCCCATACATTTGTATGGCGGACTCAAAATATTATTGGTGATGCTTGTACAGGTGAGTTTTTAATTAGTGACATCCTTGTGGGTGTATCAGTAAGACGACAAACTAAGCGACTTTTGATTAAAAACATTTTGAGAATCAATTTTTAAAAATTTGACAAAAAAAACAACTTTTTTTTGAAAACTACTATAAAAAGCTATGAGCACCAGGCGCTATCTAGCGGTAGGCAAAATATCCCTAATATTGTTTATAAGGGATATTTTAGAAAAGAAAAAAAACAAGATATTTTACCTGAAGCTATAGGTCGTGCAGCCACCTCTAGCTGTCCACAACACCAGCAGAAAAAAAAGCAGACTCAATCGAGGATTGTTTTATTTTTTTTAGTAATAATTATGTATATTACGCCTTAGAACCTAAGCTTTTGGAAGAACCACTTGTTCTTGCCGGCCTTGTATCTCTCCTCCAGCTTGACTCGGGTGGCGAAGCGCAGCTTCTTCCTCTTCACGGGGTCCTTCAGGTCCTTCACGCTGAACTTGTCCACGGGGAACTCCACCGTGTAGCGAGTGGGCATCAAGTGGTTGTAGTTCACGACCTGCAAAGAACGGCGGGATTTATTTCAAAGGTTACAGAATATAAACAAGAGCTCAAGATGAAAACCATGAAACTATGAAAATGAGGGGAGAGACCGCAATGTGTCATGCCAGACGAGGTTAAAAATTGGAGAAATCGAGAGACAAAACTTGCAAAATGATCAGTTTAAATTCATCCATATCTACTTCAAATGCGATTCGAAATATCAGATGATATTAAACGAGAAGGTATCGATCTGATCCATTAGAGCGGATTTGATCTCCCTCCATTGAAGTCCTTCAAAAATATTTCGCCTTAAGAGTTAAATTTCTGTTTAAAAAAACGGTGGTTTTATGATACTTTTCAATATAAATACGCAGTCATTGTAAAAACGCAAATAGAAATAATGTTTTGTGCAGGGGGATTTCGCGTGAAATACCTAAAAAAAATTGTCTTTGGCGCTAGATTCCTGTTTTGTTTCAAGATATTTTTTGACAAAAATAGGTAGTCATTGAAAAAAACCTCGCAAACTAATCCCTTTTTTTTTAATATCTCAAATTTATATTTTTTCAAGATTACTTTCTGATAAAACTACCCTGTGATTGAAAAAACTTTTCACTTTTTCTGTAATATTGCAAACCATCGATATAAAAATAAGCAGACCTTGACTTACCAAGATGGCTTCGCGATTGCTTATCGAATGTCTGTTGACAGTCAGGCTGTTGAAGCTTATGTTTCTCATGCAGCTAGGTCATTAAAACCTGCTTGTTACTTCTGGTCGGTTCATTTCACAGTTAGCTCCTATCTAGAAGACTCCCCGAAGAGGGTGGACCCGAAAAGGACTCATACTACAGCAGGTGGATCAGTTTCCCCTGGGTGACATCGTTCGGGTGCAGCTGGTCGTTTTACCCGATGTGCGGCATCAGCCAATCGACTGTGCACTCCGATGAATAACTGGACGAGTCTAGATTCAATCTTATACGTTTCCTAAGCAGCGGGTGGATGTTCAACTGATGTCACCCACTCTTGAAACAACCCGTTAAGCTACCCGATCCCGAGTGAACAGACAGGTGAAAGGACGCCATGGTCCGCGATAAATTTAAACAGAATTATTGCAGTACTAACAAAAGGCAGAGGCCGCCGCAAGGGACTTCAGGCCCGTGACCAAACAAGAGGTTGGAGAAATCTGATCAAATTTGGTAGAGGGCGCGAGGCTGCCTTCTGGGTCAACTTCCCAATGCCACACGGTAATGCGTTGTACTACCGGGCGAGTTGCCGTAGCTAGACGGTGAAAGTTTCTACGTTCACTTCAGGTTGAGGTTCACTTCAGGTTATCATCATCGTTATACCTGCCTGGGATGATGGGTTCACCCATTGTAGGTAAGAGTGAAGTGTTGACGCCATATTTGCCAATTTTAAATGCCTATATTTTCGGAAAGATTCGGAAACAGTGTGGTCAATATAGCGAGGTGACATTAAAACATCTTTAATGTAGAAGTCGTACCTAAACTACAATAGAAATAGAATCATGGCTTTCTGGCTTTCGGTTTCTCAGTTATCTCAGTCAAAATACCAATGGAAACTCTCCTGTTTTACGGCTCCACAAAACGACAAACACTCATCGGCAACAGTACAGGACCAACACCACTCAAGGTTCTACAAATGTTGTTTTTTTTCAGTTTAGTGAAATTTATGCAGTTTAGCTAACTGCCATATAATTTTGAAAAACCGACAACCTACCGCTAAATAGGTGTTTATAAAACTTTGTTTCTTTTTTTTTTTTACTTTTTTAAAAACATATTGGAATTATTGCAGTATAGGTACCTTTCTCAGAAATCGAAAAAACAAAGAAATACTACTAGGTTAGATCATTGTAATGCTAAATGTGAAAGAAAAAAGCTTCGGACGTGTAAATTTTCAAAACCAAATTTACATACAAAAAAAAAAATTTTTTTTTTACCTCAGTTTTTAAGGTTGTTTTAAAAAAACCTAACCTAACCTAACCTACCGCCAAATAGGTGTTTATGTATTATTTATTTTTTAAACTACCGAAATGTATGGGTTTGGCGCTTTTTTGAATGCCTATATCTCGCTTATTTATTGAGACCGAATAAATATTATTGCAGATTCGGAATCAGCGTGGTGAATATAGTCTGGTGACGTTAAAAAATCAACAATCTAGAAGAGGTACCTATACTGCAATAATACCAACATATTTTTAAATGCCTATATCTTGCTTTTTTATGGATTTTTTAATGAAGATTTTTACGAATTTGGAGTCAGTGGTGAATATAATTAGAATATCTGCATTATAGGAACCTTTATCATAAATCGAAAAAAAAAACTACTAGATTTCATCATTGTAATGCTAAATGTGATAGGAAAGCATTGGACAAACAATATTTCGACAAGAAAAGACAAGAAAATAGATATTTAGATACTAAACTGTTTTTAAGATTGCTCGAAAACACTAACCCCCACCTACTGCCCTATAAGTGTAATTATTTAAAAAAGCTAACAATCTACCAGAATGTATGGGTTTGACGCTTTTTTGAATGCCTATATCTCGCTTATTTAGGCCGAATAAGGATTATTGGATTCAGAAAAATATCAACAACGTAGAACAGGTTCCTATAATGCGTTAATAGCAAACATCTTCAATGTGGAATAGTTTAATATGCATGTTCTTCTTCTTCCTCCTCTCCTATTCCCATTATTCGGGATCGGGTCTCCTCACAAAGAGTTTGCTATGCATAAATACCCAAAATGGGATGTTTAAGCAAGCAGTGGTCGTTTAACGACCGAAATAAAGGTCCGTTAGTGCTCATGAGTTCTCCCATTCTGTACATAAGGAGAGAACCGTGACTCGAAAGTCGAATGACACTTTACAAACTAACCTCAAAGCAAATGACCCGTAAACATAGGTTAAATGTTTCACTCACTTTGACGAAGGGCTTTATCTTGGAGCGCTTATGGAGACGGCCCTTTCCCATGCGCTTGTGCACTTTGCGAGGATACCTGTCGATGCCGGCGACGAAAGCGTGTCCGTACTGTTTATCCGATGTGCCATCGTCGAAGTTCTTCAGCACAATTGCCTTGCGTCCTGCGTACCGCCCTCCGAGGACGAGCACGACTTTACCGGGTTTCATAATCTTACCCATTTTGGGCTCTGAAATCACAGAAAAGCTTTATACACCAAACGTCACAACGTCGTGCCACAACAGAAAAATTGCAATGTCGATTGGCACTAAACTATTGAAATTCTCTTATGATCACAACACTTTCAAATAGATAAAACACTTCGAAAATAGATTTTTCAATAAAATGTATGTATGAAATGGATGAAAATGGATTACATTTCGTCGAGAAATCGACGGAAACCTACCGAAAAATATGGCGGTTTGACAGAAAAGAACAGCGTTGTTTTTTCGTGCATTATACAGCCAGCGGGAAATATATCACAACAGCCAGTATCCGTTATTAATAATAATAAAAATATATTCGCTTCACACTCGCAGTAAATTGAATTATTTATTAAATGACCAAATAAATTTAAGAAGTCGCTTACTAAATTTAAATTAAATAATTGAATTCGTGTCGTCACTTTGCGCACGGCCATCTGTATTCATTATAACTTGCAAGGCCTAATATAGCAGAAAGCATTGATTTAGCTGCAAATTGACCAAAATTCAACTTTCCGGATCATTAAATCAATTTTGGTCGAAAAATAATATTGGTGTTTGCAACACGCCGACATTCGTTTCAAGAGATACTCTGTAGGTACATGAAACACACTATAAAATCAATGATGAAACTAAACCAGAAAACTGTTTTTTTTTTCGTTGTAAAAACATGTTTTTGAATATTATGAGTTTTTTTTAAGAAGAGATTATTTTACATAAAAACTGAGTTGATCTACAACTTTCCCGATATATGTCTCATTACTAAGAATACACTTTTCCTCAGTAAACAACACTTTTCCTCAGTAAACAATGCCAAAATCAAAAAAAAGTTGAAGGTGGCAACTCAGTTTTCATGTAGAATAATCTGTATACCTTCTGCAATCTGTAAATAAGTCCTTAATATTCAAAAATACCTTTATATTCAAAAATTGTTTCAAAGAGTCTTTGTACACCTGTATAAAGGTCCTTGTTAAAAAACCTTTCTGCGGCAAGAACACAGCTATTTTTGAGATATTTCCGTACGATATTTCGTCTGCTTACTTTAGAAACATTCGGTATTCAAAGTTCGACAAGATAAATTCATATATAAAGTTCCACGCTATAAATTCATGGAAACATTTCTTTATTTATTTATTTTAAGAATTTATTAGTATTAAAAATAGAAAATAAAGGAAAGGAGAATACAACATTTTTTTACCTGTACAAACTTACAACTTTACTTTTAACATAATTTTGAGGTTCACTTACAGGGCACTTACAGGTTATCATTTGTATAAATTATAACCACACAAGAACTTTACATTACTTCCTTGGAAAACGTTATTTAAAAAAACTACTACAGGGTGAGTTTTTAATTAGTGACATCCTTGAAGTGGGTGAATCAGTACTAGCAAATATGTTGCAAAAATATGTTTTTGTTTTTTTATTGGTAAATTTGAAATACGTGACTAATAATGAAAGTTTGACAAGCGTTGAGCCGTGCCATCTAGCAATAGGTAAAATATCGCGAATATTGCTTATTCGCGATTTTACCTACCCCTAGATGGCGCAACGTGCCTAACCCTTTTTATACTATTTTTCAAAAACCTATAATTTTAAGTTTTAAATTTAAAAAAATTAAGTTTTAAATAAAAAAATTTTTTTTTTTTGTTCCTAAAAAAATATTAAAAGTTGCTTATTTGCTCGTACTGATTTTGTTTGGTGGCTCTTTATGAACTCTCTTGTCACAACACAAGTTCACGTTTCTTTTAACATATTTGGAGATATGCAAAGTGTGTTGTGCATGAAATATTGACAAACGAGTATGAAATAATCAATCTCAGGATTTCGGTTGTCTTTCTAATATAATTAGCAAGCATTTCCATTGGCGATTGAACATGTAACATGAACATTCGATGGTAAGAATTTTTTTTACTATTGAAATCACGCTTCCGGTACCTAATGTCTGCATAATTGTTTACGGTCATCCAGAGGAAAAACCTTAAGTCATTAGGGCATTTATCACAAATAGCTGGTTTGGGCAACCTTGCGGATATGATTTTTATCTCATATGGTAAGCCATCTGCTTATCTAGATTTTGATATATTTAGTTGATATCCTGAACAGTTGGCGAAGCGTAATCCTAGAGAAGTGCTGGTAAGAAATAGACAGCCAAGTGTGGATAAAGCCAGGAATTAGAAAAGGAGTACCTTGAAATACCGCTTCTTCCTGGTCTTTCTTGGCCTGGTCTATCTCCAGACCAGTGGCTAATCCGGCACTGGCCCCAGACCAGTGCCGGAATAGCCATAAGGCCAAGTAGGCCCTGGCCCCAGACCAGTGCCGGAATAGCCATAAGGCCAAGTAGGCCCTGGCCTATGGCCTGACACCGTTTAGGGGGACCCCGAACAAGTAATCATTACAATCATATTTTTTGAAATTGTTTCTAATAGGGAAAAAACACTGAAATGAAATTCTAAGCAGAAAATGTTTAATAAACTCTTTGATTGTATAATTGTAAAAAATAGCATAATTGTTGTAAATTATCAACAGTATAAGCCCCAAGATTTTCATGGCTTAAGGGCCTCTACATGGGTTAATCCGACGCAGCCCTAGACGCTGTTGTAGGTCCCGATGATGCCTTCTCGAAGTAGACAGCTCTCGAGAGAAAGACTATTACATTTTTCTCTGTAGCGAACAGAGCGAGAAATCACGGCGTGTTGCGAACACACACGCAATACTGTCAAAATTTTCGAACGCAGATCTTGCTCTTGCGGTAATACATAATGTAGGTACGTACTCAATAAAGGGAGGGGTTGTAACATAGCAGAATTAATAGAATTAGGAAGGGATAGGTTTCATGTGGGTTTCATGATACCCCAGGCGTGCAATATTTACTCTCCAACTTTGAGTCGTCATCGCACCAGATCTTTTTCGACCAAACAGCACACTGCTACATAGAATATCATTCAAAACAGCTTCAATTGTAATGTCGCCTGCTTCTGACATGCTAGACGGTCTATGCTCAATAGTCAACTCATTCATCAAATCAACCTGTATTGAATTAATCACATTTTTGTCTTCCAATGTGTTTGCGTATAACTTGGTTAGTGACAACATGCTAAAAATCCAGCGCCAGCGCGGTCTGCTCAAATCGACTATTGGCAATTAACTTGTTTAATTTGTCACTGACAATGGAATGAATACTCTGCTAAAAACAGCTAATTTACCTAAACTTATTTTAGATGAACATGAGAATACTGAAGTCATGCAACTTGATCAACAGAAGATCAATGTCATCAAGAAATTTATTGTGATTTAATGATTTTTATTGGTAAAGTTTTAAATGAATATGCGGATATATGTGAATGTAAAATGTTTAAGTTATTACAATTGATATATATATTTTATCGTATCACAGAAAATGTATACAAATAAAAATATGCCTAGATTTTTTTTTTATTCAAACAAAAAATCTTTAAAATGCATTTGAGTTTTCCCAAGTATATATTTTCCCATAATCATTTGGTACATCTATCCGGTTTTTATACAAGCTAACTACGCAACTAAAAGGCCGTTCATTGATTGGGTTTTACCAGTCGAAAGACCTAAAAAACCTGTACAAAACTGACTTTCACCCTCTTTTGTCATTTAACTTGTTTTTGAAATAAACGGATGATTTCCCTAGTGGTTATTCAGGTCATGGCATTCAACCGATTTACATTACCCTATCCCAATGTATTCTTTACTATTATGTGCATTTACGCATCCTGGGAAATTCGTCGTTATGCTCTGCCTAATTATATTACATCAGTGGAAAAATATCAGCTTTTCCAAAATTATTGCACTTTAGCTGGCTCCCCAACTTTTATGGACTCAAGATTGAAAATATCGCAAAACGCTACCTTTTCGATGTATTTTTTTTAAATTCAAACAAAAAATTTTTAAAGTGCATTTGACTTTTACTGCGTTTATTTTCACATAATCATTAGGTACATTCTATCCAGTTTTTATATAAGCTAACTTTGCAACTAAAAGGCAGACCATTGATTGGGTTTTACCAGTCGAAAGACATTAAAAACCTGTACAAAACTTACACATTTTTACCCTTTTTCATCATTTAACTTGTTTTTTAGGTAAATCGACGATTTCTTCATTGGCTATTCAGGTCATGGGCATTCAACTATTTTACATTACCGTATCCCAAGGTATTCCTTACTATTCCGTGCGTTTACGAATTCTGGGAAATTCGTCTGCATGCGCTACCTGGTGGTGAACAGTTTTGTGCAGCTTGGGCCACAAGATCCACTTTGTTCTCGGATCGGCTCAACTTACCATTCACGACTACCCCGGACAAGACTCTCAGTGCCAGGCCTCAAAGCTGGTGGACCAGTTTCTCCCGGCGGGATTGCATCCCGGCGCCACTGGACGGTTTGCGCACCGGTCGGCGAAGCCAATCGGTTGTGTATTCTGACTAATTGCTGAAGGGGTCTGGAGACTATGGAAATACACTCTTTCCTAAGCAGCGGGGATGGATGTTGACCTGTTGTCATGCCACTCTTGAAATGACCTTGGGCCACTCGATCCCGTGTGGCACTACGGGCAAAGAACGCCCAGGTCCGCGATAAATTCTAACTGAATTACCGCTGTAATACAACAGGTAGAGGTCGCATAAGCCACATCGGACCTGTAACCAGTCGGAAAGACGAAGGTATCCTGAATGTTAATTGCAGACGGAGATATCCTGCCAAAAGTGGTAGTTAAGGGGTGAGGCTGCCCGCTGGTTACCTTTCCCGGTCTCTAACGGGTTGCTGGTGAACTAGACAGTAGATTGTCTTGTCCCCAAGTCATCTACGCTCATCCCACGACTGAAAGAACGATCATATATCGTTATACCAGCCTGGGGTAACGGGCTCGCCCGTTGTAGTCGACACCGCCCTACTGCATGTGCTGCCTAATTATATTACACCTGATGCAATTCACGCGGTGATTCCCAGCATTGTTCTTTCCACGGTTATTCCCCGGGTTTCTGGACCTGTAACTGAAGGGTATCCAACAAATAAAAGCCGAAATTCTGACGAACGAGTAGAAAATTAATACGGATGTTTTATTATTTTATTATTTTCATCAATTTCGTTTATTCACGACTTACGACAAATACACAAGTGGCGTACAAATTTAAAAAAAAAAGTCAACACTGGAATTTAGATACGTTTAAACATTTATGAAACTTTTTAAATATTAATAATATGAAAAACTGACCACATGCATTTTTTAGTTTTAGCTGCAATAATTTTGCAATAATACACGTTTTGAAAGCACATTTTTTGATATTTTTTCCAAAATGGTCTCTCGAATTTATGCTACATTTAAGAGACATAATTAAAAAACCCTGGTTGTGGATGACCTATCTTATTCTTATGGGTAGACAATAAATATATACAGATCCAACAAACTCTAAACCAAAATTGCAACTTCTATCATTCCACTCCATTAATAACAAATTAGTGAATCTAAATCTAGGCTAATACTTATGTATAACAAATTTACAAAATAAAATTCTTTACAATATTCATGTATTCTAGATAACGAAAAAAATATTATGTAACTTTGTACAAAATTATGGCTAAATAAAGGGTAGTTTGCATTCAATCTGTAACGAAACTTAATGATGTGAAAATAACCCCTTAAGTCTTCTATCTGTTAAGCGTTATTTACTTAAAATATATACTTAATATAAGCACTCTGTCAATGTTAAACACAAAATGCATATTTTCACAATACTATAAAATCGCATTAAACTAATAGTACGAGTTACCCAAATAAAGTGTGTGAATACAATAAAAAGTGTAGCGGTAATGTGAAAAGGGCCAACGCAGACGACCGACTAAGCACGCAGCAGTATATTCACAACTCAAATCAAACACTTCGTTGCCGCACTGAAAGAAGTACACATTCCATCATGATCTGTGCCACCCATAGACAGACATACTAGAATAGACCACGCGATCAGTCCGAGAAATCGATAGAACAATAGAAAGAGAAGGCTGGCCCCATCTATCCTTGTTTAGTCGTGCATGCGCAGGACGTGATTCGGAAATAATTATTATACTCAATTATACAATGATAAACGCGCATGCGTGACTAAACAAGGATAGAGGGGGCACATATGGCAGCTATCTCTTTCTATTCCGCTATCTCATTCACTCACAGTCCACCTTCGTACTCCTGCAGTCTATTCTAGTATCCTGTTGCCCTGTCATTCAGAAGTCATCTGTCATCTATAAGTCATTTAGCCTTCTCTTTTGCTTGCTTGCGTGATTTTCAATTCTTGATTATGCGCAAATTAGTACACATATAAGTACTCCTTGATATAACGAACCTCAATATAACGAATTCCTCGATGTAACAATTTTTTAATTTCCTTGAACTTACCATAAGATCCAATGCGTTCCAATACCTCTAAATAACTAATGCGTTAATAGCCCTGATGTAGCAAAATTTTAATCCTTTCGGGAAATAATTAAACACCTCTAGGCAGCGAAAACCTTAGTATAGCGAATGTCAAACAGTGACTTAGAACAATTAAACGTGTCTCAACATGAGTCCGTAAGAATCAGCGCAAGTGAAGTGATGCGCCATGATTAGGTCAGTGACATTTCACAGTGAAAGATGCCCGTGAAGCTATAAATGTCTTAAACTGTCGTTTACGAAAAAGGGCTGTTTTAGCGACAGTTTTGTAAAATTCTGAACTGGATTGCACACTGGATATAAACATCAACAAATGTAAACAGCCCACAATTATTGTTTTTTTTTCTGTAAAAGTAATGATTAGGCTAGTAGGCTACTGTATTATTCACTGATGTTTTACTGTATTTATTACTCACTCACTTGTTTTTTCTCTTAAGTGCAGTACTGTAATCTTATATATATTTAAGTACAGTATGTATGTAAGTTTATACAGTATTACAAAATAAACTTCCGTGTTTCATATTGGTGCGTTTTTATTGTAAGCTTATAAGACTTGCATCCCATAGCCTTCCATTTTAGGAAACCATTTCAGAAAAATCTATTACTAGCTATACCTCAGCATTCGTCAACTCTTATGTCCAGGTCTTTCGCAGTGCAGACGACCCGACTCTGAAATTCCATGCCTTTGCCCATAAGACAACTTGAAAACCTGAGTGGGTTTAAAAAATCTCTAAAGACATTTCCCTCCCCTAAAGACTCCCCTCCTTTTCTTGTCCATATATTCCGTTCCTCCCTTCGATATCGAGTTGACATGCATTACTAATTACTGTTTTATATTCTTTATTATGACTTACTTTAGAGGATTCATTTATGACTCTTTTTATACATCAATTTGCCCACATACACCTGGAAGATATTGCCACTTGGCAATAGGCCCCCCCACATTGTACTCTTTTGTGTGTGCAATAAAGCTTTTTAAACCAACTCGATTTAGCGAAACCTCGATGTTACAAATGCCTTATTGTTTTTTGAATGTTCCCTTCAAGTTTATTATATTGAGGTTATACTGTATGTAAATGTAACTGGTAATCGGGTATCACATCTGGAACCCATACTTGGTTACGGATATATATAGATCTCGAAAAAGTCCAACATAGAACGACGATTTCAACTGATTTGAGGAAGCTAAACTACGAAGAGAGACTGACTCGATTAAAAAATCCAACGCCGAAAGATTGTTGTTAAATAGGTGACCATATGCAGCATGACTTTTTAATCAGTACAAGCAAATAAGCAACTTTTGAATTTTTTTTTTGGGAAAAACACAAAAAAAAATGTATAGAAAGAGTTGAGTGCCATCTATCGGTCGTTAAAATATTGTAAATATTGTTTATTTGCAATATTTTACCTATTTCTAGATGGCGCAATGCGCTCAACACTTGTCCAACTTTTATTTATCAGTAAGTTTTCAAATTTTCCAAAACAAAACAAAAAATAAAACATTTTTTTTTTGTTAATATTTTTTATAATCAAAAGTAGCTTATTTGCTCATACTGATTTACCCACTTCAAAAATGGCAATAATTAAAAACTCACTCTGTAGAGACCTTAAAAATACTAAGAGACTGTCCTTGCCTCAGTACCATCTTTACATTCAACACTAATCAGCATCTACCTGATCAACCATTCAAGCTGAATAAGAGATCTCTCAAGCAATCCAAGGAAGCACTTTCTAGTGAACAGGATAGTGGATGCATGGAATGGACTGCTGGAACAAGTTGTGGAGGCAGACAATGTCAACTAGTTCAAGAATCATCTGGATAATATCCTTCAAGCAAAGCCACAGATATAGGCGCATAAGTTAAACATAACTGCTTAATATAATAATAAAAAGGTGCTCCCTCACCGGGAGCATTCGCCTGTAATGTAACGTTACAGATTCGAGCATTACATTAGTGAGAGAGGAGATCCGAGCATTACAGTGCGCAATCTGTAATGATACAATCTGTCTACAGGCGAATCTATTTTACATTACAGGCAAATGCTCGCCATTCAGGGAGACAGTATTGTAATGTAATGCTCAAAATTGAATCTAAAATATTACATTACAGGCTAATGCTCCCAGTCAGGGAGCATCTTAAGTTTATTTATACACTTTTGAATCCTCATATCTGTTTCTCGCATACAGCCAAGAGCCAGTGACAAAAAAGTGTGAGTTTTGGAAAAGGATACTTTTAGATCAGACAGTATTTTGGCCATAGAATGCCGGGATACAGTCAGCAGCCCAGATTCCGGGACACTTGGCGCTGGCGTACTAGGAAAGGTGTAATTTTAATTAGTACCCCTAGAGTATTTTGGAAAAGGTGAAAATTCATCAGTAAAGATGCAATAAAGAATTAGAAACATATGGTCAGACTGCTTCATAATCGAACGCGTGGCATCAGCATCTCCATACGTGTTTAGCATCGGTCTATGACGCATCGGTTATGCCGCACAAGATAATGGTCGCAATAGCGCAATATAATGGTATGGAGATGCTGAAGCTCCGCGTTTAATTATGAAACAGTCTTACCATACGTTTCTTAGTGAACGTATGGTAGCTCTTTATTGCATCCACTGTCTACTGATGAATTTTCAGCTTTCGAAAACACTTAGGGGGTACTAATTAAAATTAGAACTTTCCTAGTACGCCTGTGCCAGGTGTTCCGGAATCGGGCCAGCTGATTGTACCCCTGCGTTCTATGGCAAAAATACTGTCCGATCAGCTTTCCCAAAACTCTTGCACTGTTTTGTCGCTGGCTCTCCAACTATTACTCATTTCTGCGGAGTTACGGATTGGAAATATCGCAAAACGCTACCTTTTCGCATGTTTACCAATAGATACCTATTGTCTCTGTCATCCGTCATCTAGATATCATATGCCGCATAGAGGTCGTCCGTTATGGCCCTAAAAGGGACGCAATGACTGTATACATTACATAAAAGCTGCCAGTGTAAGAATACACTTTAAGTACCTGTCGAGTGTAAAATAGTAGGAATGTTTAACGACTAATTGGAAAGACAACTGGAGGAAGACTAACACACCCATTCTAAAGAAACCGAACGGAAAAATCAATATTTACACTATAACATTATCGAATATATGGTTCTATATAGCCTGTTAATTCTTCGTTACTCTGAACCACGTTAGGAAGATACAACTCTAGAATTATTGGCTTACAAGTGTAATATTACAAAACTTTAAAAAAAAAAAGAAATATTCAACCGAGCTAGAATTCTATTATGTACAAATATACATACATTGTCATTATAATATGGAATTCCATTAACTGTGAAGTGTCTGGACCATTATTTGCAAGGAGCAATCTTAGGATTACTATTAACCATTTCTCTACAGCAGACATGATCGCATTTATGATTTTTTTGAATTTCCTCAATATTATGACGAAAATTATGCATTTGAATTTTCCGAATACCGGTAGTAAAAAGATAAATGTGACGAATAAAACTTTAATTATATAAAACTGCAGGTATATCAGTCGGCAGTGCTGATAACGTCGGCGACAGTTTAGGGATATTAATTCCGACTTATACATTTTGCACATTGAAAGAAATTTAATATTCTTTCAAGGCTCGCAGAAGAACACCTTCCCGTTTTGAATTTGTTTAGTATTCGCCTTCGCTGCCATAACATTTGGCAAAATGGATATCGGGCTTCCGTTTTTGTTTTTGATAGGATCGTTTTTCTATTTATTTTGCATTTTGAAACGGGTCATTTAATCAAATATTTTATCGCCGAACTGTCATCGCAGTTTGCAAGTTATGATTTCAAAAAATTATAGATGAGTTGTAGATATCTATCAGCTGGAATTTGTAGGTCAGCATGAATGAATTGCGATTTATAAACGTCGAAGCGGCGTTCGCGGCCAAGTCGAATCGTCTGTCTTCATTTTCTACTTAAGTTAAGCGGCGTCGAACGCGGTCGGCGTTCGGACGGGCGACCGAACGAGAGTCCGACCGCACGACGCTGCAAAAATACCCGTCTAGAAAATGTCGCATTTGGGCGACGATGGGGAATTCGCAAAATACTATCAACTGTGCGGGTGAAAAAAACTTAATTTGGGATATAAAAAATGGACTATAAAGCGATAAACGGCAGGACGGATTCGAAAGAGATCATCGAAAGATTTATCTCGGAAGGCGCTAATAGAAAAAAGCGACTGCTCGGATTTTATAGGTAAGACGGGATGGAAGGGGTCGGGGATCGGGGGGCGTTCGGCGGGGCGGCGGTTAGACGGAGATCTCGTAGTTGCAGTCGTAGAGGGAGGCGCGGTCGGGTGCGTCGGCGCGCGCGTTCGCCGGCGCGGCGGGCGGCGCGGCGTCCAGCGCGTCGCTCACGCGCAGCGCGCGCACGAAGGACAGCGGGCGCGCCGGGCGGGGCCCCGCGGCGCTCGGCGCAGGGGGCGGCGCGGGGGGCGGCGCGGGGCGGCGGCGCGGCGCGGGCGAGGGCGGCCACGCGTAGTTGCCCCCGCGCTGGGGGCTGGCGGCCAGCTCGCGCACGCCGCCCCCCCCCTCGCCCTCCGAGGGGAAGCGGCGGGGGGGCGACGGGTCGCCGCCGTCGCCGCCGCCGAACTCGGGTCGCCGCGTCTGCGTCGGCGTCCCGGGGTTCGACCTGTCGCCGACGGGCAGCGTTAATCTCTCGGGCGTCGCTCCCCTCGCCGCATTTTCTCTCGAAAACTCGGCGAGAGGAAGGTTGCAACGACCGAATTTGTCATTTTGTCCGTGTGGATGAAACCGCGCGGGCTCCGTGCGGGCTCTCCTCGGGCCCGATTCGTCGGCCGCGCGACGACCTATCTCGAAGTCTCCGAGCGATTGAGGAAACGTGAACCCTGAGAAGTAACCCTGACGCTTCGCGATGTCGAAGGACCGTAGAAAAATATGGAACTCGATCGAGACCAGCGCAATACTTTCGGAACGCTTCGGCCGAGCCGATCTTAACCCCTCGAGTACCAGACGGCCCGAAACGTCCAGAATTGATATTTACCGTCGAACCCCAGACGGCCCGAAATGGCCAGGCGAGGCCGAATAGGAACATAAAACAGGTCTTTTTTAGACGATCGGTGTGTCAGTTTCGGAGTAATCGTTTTTTTCTGAAACGCCATCTTTTTTTTGAGACTCGCGAATTTCTTACGGGCCGTAAGGCACACATTAAAATAAAACCGCGGGCCTCGAGGGGTTAAACGACCGTGGAAGTTCAAAATGAGCTCGCATTTCCGAGGGAACGACTCGAAGCCGTCCCTTGAAAGTTCTCGATAAACGTTCGTAAAACATTGACATCATAAATACGAACTGGACAATTTTGACAATTGTAAAAAGACTGTAAACAAATTACTCAATCCGATACAGCCACATCAGCTTATGCCGCTTGGCCGTTTATTATTATTATTGTTATTGTTATTAATAACAATAATAATATTATTATGAATGAAACCTGCATATGACTAATACTGGACTGTTCATAACATATCATATTTTGACGGAAATATCAAGCCGATCGAAAGTGTGCAAAATACAAGTCTACTAAAATATTACAAGGATTTCGCTATTACTAAAATTTTCACAAGCATCGCTTTAAACTCGATAAAGAAAGATTCGAATCCAACCCTGACAAATTCTCCTTGACCGACAAAGCTATCAAATATGGAACAAATTCCCTGATTGTAACGCGAATGCAAAAACAGTGAACGTTTTTAAAAATCTACTGGACAAATTCACAGAATTAGTCAAGCTTAACTGTACTGCCTGTCTATAAGCAGCAATCACACAGGACAGTCCGGATGAAGCAAATATCTCAATTTTCAATTTGGGTCGAGCCAACTTCACAGATGCGGGGTTTTAACAAAATACATAATTATATTATGGGTACGCCAATTAAGAACCGAAGACCTGGCCGAAGAAGAACCCACTGGCTACAAAACCTTGTTGAATGGTTCAATTCAAGCACCACCGAGTTGTTCCGCTCCGCAACATCAAGGGCCCAAGTGGCCATAATGACCTCCGACCTCCGATAGGAGATGGCACTTTAAGAAGAAGTACGGCAATTGAAATCCCATTAAATCAAATTTAAAAAATTAATGCAGTGAAAAATCTTTATAAATTCAATCCTTATCTCCTGCCAGAATATGTAGAGAGAAAAACACCAATTTAAAAACTTCTAGCAGTATTTTATTTTTATTCTATTCTTTTCATAAATTACGAAGATCCTTAGGTCAATTTTCCTCATTCCCAAAATACGAATTAAAAAAAGAATTAATCACCAATAAACACCACAAAATTACTGAAAAGGCTTGTCTACTTATCGATCATTCAATCTAAATATATAAAAAAACTATCAAATTACGAAACGCAGCACAGACACATGTGGTAAAATTTCAAACATGAAAGTGCGTCTAATCACAAAATGAACACTACAGTTATAGCCGATGATTTGCTTTGATATCTTTCATAACAGCGACTGTTCAAAACGCCTCGATGTAAAAGTGATTTAACCATGCATGTACAGATCGATTATATACATATTGATACGGTTGAATGTATTAGTGCTGTGGATGGCCAAAGAGAAACTTTTTCAATTGAAAATATATTCTTCCATATTAACCGCTGGAATGCCAATACCACCGACCGGTGGTTTTTTTGTTGTGACAATTCGCAGGCAGCCAATCTTCGTATTTATACAATTAGGCAATTATATGCGAAGAAAGTCGCCTTCATTGAATAAGCCACCTTTATAAATTAGTATGCATGCACTAACACACCCTACAAACAAATTTTTGAGGGTTGAAAACATTCCGTCGTGAGTTTCATTCCCTTGGCTGGCTTTATAAGGGTTAGAGACCTTATAGTATTTAATAGTATTAATTAAATTTATTTATTTGTCAAAAAATAAATAATTAAGATACGTTGAGACAGTGACTGCGAATTCAGGGGACCATTTGAAATAGTTCTTTCAATCAGCAAGAACTTAAAGCTTTAAGATCATAGCTCAAAAGTTTAATTCTTCATGTTTTCAATGTCGGAAACAATAACTTTTTAATATTAAAAATATTGAAATATTGAAATCGTAATCGCCTGTTGGACCAAGTTATTTATATTTAACAGTTTTTTTTTAGTAAGTTTAATAACATTGATATACCTATTCTTTTTGTGCACTGGTATTTTCAATATACTATGAATCATAGTAATATGAAAAGTGTAGAATTACACATTACAAAATGTAATTTGAGTAAGCCTAACATTTTTTTCTAATTTTTAAAGTATTTTTTTATTAGAGCTACAGGAAACAACTATCCATGATAATTGGTCGCATTTGCGGTCTCTTTTGCTTGCATGCTCGATTGTGTAATCTTCAATTCCTGATTATACCTAACAATAAAATACAAACGGAGCTGCCATGGAATTCACGGACCGGATTCGGGCCCATCATAATACTATTATTACACTTCTGGGGGTGAGCAGTGGACTCTTGACTGCCTGTGGTAGGTTTAGGACGGCTGTCTTGCCAAATGCGAGCGTTCACCTTACCACCCATTCACTCCCCCTTCAAAGCCATAGGATTTGAGATGAGGAAATCGCGGTTTTAGATATTTTTTCTAGGAAGGAGTTGATTTTCCTGGAGAGACCAAGATCTTTAAAGAGGTGAAACAGCAATTTGGCTGGCAGGCCAAGAGCGCCAACTTCCACCGCGCGAAGGTGAACAGTGAAGCCGTTCCGGGGGATGGCATTTGCGAGATCATGGTATTTATTTACTTTGTACTCTAGGTCTTTTGGAATATTTGATTTCCATGAAACAGTGACTTTTACAATAAGGGCTACCTTTCGAGATAGAGAGTAATGAGTTATATCTGGACGGAGGGCTATGCATCCAAGACTTTCAGGGAATTTACACTGCTTAGAGACCGAATCCACCTCCAGAATCCAATCTGAAGCTTTCTCGATTATTGCCAAAAGTTTTGAGGCGAAATGCTTTTTGCCTTTAGAGACAAACTGTATTGGGGGTTTGGAGGGTACTGTTAGATCCTTATTGGCACGAGCCACTGAGAGGCTAATTACCTTGCGAATAACAGCAAGGACTTTGTCATGTCAGTAAGTGTACCGTCCTTGATCTAAGGCCACCTTGCAGCCAGCTAGAGTATGTCTAGCTGTGCAAGGGCTATTGCTTGCTACAAACGGTACATGAAATATCCTCGGAATAGCTTCAAGCGAGGTTACTGGGGTCTGGAAGTGTATGGTGAAAGGCATTTAAATGAAATTTAAGCATCTCTGGCGTTCAGTCATAGAGCATTACTATCCAGTGCATTGGAGGAGGAATGCAAAAGTCCCCAATTATTGTCCAATCAGGCATTCAAGGCCAATAGCATGAGCCATACTGTTGCTGTCATAATTTCCTCGTAAGAGGCTTATAAAACTTACGAGAATTTATATAGATACTTTCCTTCATAAACTTTTCATTCATCGTATCTGTGGTTTTGCTTTTGGACTCGTTTACATATAATCAAGAATTGGCAATAAGGCAAAACACTAGCTTTTGGCACGTTTACCAATGGGAATAACCCCAATTATATCATCAGCAATGTCGTTGATCCATCTTGTGGGGGGGCGTCCTACACTGCATCTGCCCGTTCTTGGTTGCCAATTGAGAACCTTTTTTCTTCAACGGTTATCGGTTCTGCGAGCTATATGGCTTGCCCATTGCCGTTTCAAGTTGATATACGAGCTATATCAATGACCTTGGTTCTTCTGCGGATTTCCTCGTTTTGGATCACGCAGCGACTTTCAGTTTGTGTATAAGGCCAATAGATAACGACCTCGTCAGTGTCAAGTGTCATCACTGGCAACATGCACTGAATACAGACTTTTGTCTTGAGACTGCAGTATTTATGACGGGAAGATATGGCATAGTTTCCCAAATGCTGCCCATCCGAGTTGGATTCATCGGCAGACCTTAACTGCTCAAGATATACGTTCAACTGGATCAAGATGTAATAATCGACCTGTAAGATGAATGATGATAAACTACACAAATCCTGCCAAGTGAACGAGCCGAATTAAAAACAAGCGGCGTAAAAATGTCAGCAGTTAAAAATCACATCACACAGCTAGTAAACGGGAACTATAATTTAGTATAATAAAGCCAAATATAGCAGATATATATCTACGAGTTACCATTATGGTCGCGGGTACGGTCGTTATACGAGTTAGGTCCATCTAACATCATCAGTGGTAAAGCCAAAAACACAAAAGAAAGGAAAAAATCAAACGAACTAAAAGTGGCAATTTTAGATATTTTAATTATATATATATACTTAATTCTCTATTTTTATATCGATGATAATTGGTTAGTTTCATCGAAGGTGGATTAAAAGGTTTATAGCCAGAAATGAACGACGAATTATGAATGTAAAAGGCAGTTATTGGAAATTATGTCTTAATGAAATATATGATGAAATGTTTTGCATTAATTTATATTTGTATATTTATATATGTGTGTATGTATTTAGGTATATATTGAATATAGGTAGGTACGTTTATATAATTAAAAAAATATATATTAAAATTCTAAGAATATATTATAATAATGCCTATGTAGGTAACTATCATTTATTACTACTATTTTAAAAAATAACATTGTCTCTTTTTTATTGAAATTTCCAAATTAAATTATCAATCATTTGAATGAAAATAAGTGTAATATGCAACAAGCATTATTACTCTATAATATGTCTTTAAAGTGTAATATTTATCATTTAAAATAAGGAGGTATTATTACTTACCTATGTATCTATTATTATATTACAATGTTATATGTATAAGTATGTCATTATGTGGGTATATATCGTTGCCTTACAATTATAACTCGATAACTCAAATTTAGTAGAACTGAGATAAACGTGTTTGAATGTTTTTTAAAGTTTCAACTCGTCCACCATTTTAGATTTGTGGAAACTAATAAGTGGACCTAAATACTAACCTAAAACTAGATAAGTGGAGATATCGAGTTGTTGCGCTACGATAGCAGATAGTGCTGCGAACTTTCAGCTAGATAAGTCTACATATAGATTTTTAGTATAACAGCTGGAGCTGATTTTCAACTTATCAACCACTGTTAACTCCTAAGGGTGGGGGTTGATATTTTTACATCTTCTGGCATACTTATCTCAAAAATGCCAATTTTCGAGTTATCAAGTTATAATTGTAAGGGGACAATATGTAGGTATATTAAGCTATTGAGAAACGATACTTAATTTGAAACGATAAGTCAGCCGTTTGCACTAATTAAAAATAGAATTTATGTATTCTTTATTAAAGTTAGTGTCTTAATACAATTTGGCCATTTTCTTTCCTTCGTTCTTTCTTTGAATAAATTATAATACCTACCAATATCACTTCAAAAGAGACAGTGGTCTAGTGGAGTTCATGAAATCCAATAAATCTACACTTTCTTTGCTTTGGAAACAACGTTCAAATATCTGTTTGATTCTACACCTTAATTTAACGCAGCATTGTAAACCTATATTATGGATTTTCCTCATTAACAAAAAAATGGCTGGTGGTTTGATGTTTGACAGGTGAGTGTGATAAAAGAGGCAGATAGATAACGACCATTTCTCATTTCTAAATTTTTCATTCTAGGATACAAACGTTTTAATCAACCCTATTGTAAAATAATGTTAAATCATAATAATATGGAATAAACAACTCGGTATATAATTACCTGCGTACTGGACTGCTCATGGCGATTGGAGTTGGAACTCCAAGGGCCTTTATTCTCTGTTGCATCGTCGGAGACGGTCGAGTCGGGGCGCTGTTCATTCCGCCCATTTCAACTAGTTCATTTACTCCTCCATAGCCTCGCACTGACGGCTCCATTACTCTGCATTTGTAAAACATATAAAATGAAAATTGGTAAACTGTAGTTAAACCTCTTTGTAAATGGACCACCACAAGCATATCAAATATATAAACAATCTCCTAAAATCGTGTGTTTTCCTATGGGTACCATAAAGAGAGAACATTCTAGAAGTGCAGTGTCAAAATAAAAACATCTCTGCTGTAAGAAGACCTGAATCTTGCTTTGTAAATGGTTGGACGCATGTCAAATGCTTTGTTTGCTAATTGTTTAATTATGAAATGAGTAAAATACCCATCTACGTTATACATACTAGGTTCAATAAGTTCCAGAGAGAACATTTAGCACCATCCCTCCCTTGGACGGTTATAGAACTAAGTAGATTAAAGACTTGTTTTGTGGCTGTTGGCAGCACGATGTCTCGTGTGCACGGCATCAGTGTGTCTATATGCGATGTCATTGTTTACAAACTGTAAAGCAAAGTGTTGCCTTTAGCTTTTGTTTTAACCACTGGTAGGCCAAAAACGACAAACGGTGGTTAATAGATCCGCGCGTAGCCATTTCGGCCAGCCTGCTTATATACTATAAAAATATATGATATACATGACTAAGAGATTAATTATTAGGTAACAAGAGGTAATTCATAAAAAAAATTGTATCGGAAGTATTTACATACAAAATCAACCAAAAATGTGGCAGTTTTTGTGCTTGCAGGCCAGCTTCTGAAAGGTTAAAAGCCGTAAACTCATCAGGAATTCTTGCCTCCTGACCTACATGGCAGTCTTAAAATGCACACTAGCTAGCATTCATCGTATCCGACCCAAAGTTCTTGAGTCTAGTTATTGGTGTCTTCTACACGACAATGCGTTGTCCCACACTAGCATTCTTGAGTGTCAATTTTTAACCGAATGAGAGATTTAGATCTTCAAACGTAGTCCATAGTCGCTTGATTTAACCCCAGTGGACCTTATGCTCTCCCCCAATCTCTCAAAACTGCCCTCAAAGACAAGTGTTTAGAGAATGTTTCATCGATGAAAGCGAATAAGATGGTGGTTCTGGACACCATTCTAGTTAAAGATTTTGTCAAGGCATTTCAAAGTCTCTACATCCGGTCTCGGAAGTATACTGCGAGGGAAAAGTTGAAAGTGTGCCTGGGGTATGTTGAAAACTAACACGGTGATATTTTTTTTGGCCATCATTAGACATTTTATTTAGACGTAGAACTTTTCCAAGTAGTTTTATTGCTTTGACTTTATTTCTTAAATTAAGGCTTTTTCTCATAAAATTTATAAAAACGCGAAGACTCATTATTCCATATTTTATGTAAATAAATATTACACATTGGTACATAATAAATTCATACCTGCATAGTATCACAATAAACAAATTGTAATGCAATAAATATGCAATTTTTATATCTCTTTTTACTCAGAAATAACTATAAATATTAACCTTACGAATTCGCTTATTTCCTTTACGAAACTGAAAATGAATAAATAAATTTTTGCAAGCGACGCTCTATGCAAAAGGGCTATTGGGGCAATAGAAAGGCGGCTCACCTGGTGCGCGCGTGCGGACTGAGGCGGGGGTAGGAGAAGAGCGCAGGGTGCGGCGGGGGGGGCTGCGCCTGGGGCACGTAGGCGAATGGGCGGCGGAAGGGCGGGGGCTGCGGGGGGCGCGCGGCGGGGGGCGTGGCCTCGCAGTCCGCCGACTGGGAGGCCCCCGGCGCCTCCGTGTCCCCCGCCCCATCGGCCTCGCCCCCCGGGCCCTCCGCGTCCCGGCCCAGCGACAGCTGAAACGCCACCGCAATGCACCTTTAGCCTCTTCTACTTTACTGCCCGCACTCCACCATCGTCGACTCAGGGGTTATCTCGTTGAAACTAACCAAATCCTCATCGGATGTCATATTTGCCCCCATTTTGTTCAATTTCACGCAACAGTTGCTAGAACACGACTACAAACTAGAAAAAATGGAATTCTATAAGATTTAACGTAAGATAACGCTATAGTGATAAGTCCGTCATTGAAGCATTTAAAACTTTAACACCGGTGTAATGTTTTTTATGTAATATTCTAATATTTTTTAAAGCAGAATAAAGTTATTATATTTATCTATTTTTACACCAATCCCAGAAAAATCTTTCTATCCATCCAGATTATCGACTAAAGTGTGTAGTGTCAATACATTTAATATAAACTGGGCATGTATTTTTTAAAATTACTGTAAATATATTCAGACATATCAGCAATCGAGCAGCCGCTTCATGCTTTAAATGTTTCAATCGTAATAATATTAAATAATAATTCAAAACTGTCTTTAGAGACGACCCGAAGATAAGAGCAGGCAATGCAGGACCGACCGGCCTGAAGACGGCCGGAAGAAAAAGGAGCCGAATATAAAAGGTGAGGAAACCTTAAGACGATTCTAAAAATACAATTAAGCCCAGACAGCTAAATAGTTGCCCACCGCCTTCGTTTCATCTTCAACATAAAACACAACATTCATAGAAAAAATGACAAAGGTTAACTGATCCTATTTAATAATGCACAAAGCCAATGCATGGTGAATAATGAAGTATGAATTCCGGATATGTAAATCATATTTTGTAGACATGTTCAAGGCAATGAAACATCGACTGAGAAATCTACACATTTCTAATCATTCAAAATATTGACAAACCGCAAAAAACTTCCAAACAATGGAGTGACTGATTAAAGGAATGAGGAGCATCAATTCAACAACCCTAATTATGCACGATATTACATAGCGTTTTAGATCTACGATTTTGCAGCTAGGATTTTACTACAAAACAAAACGTGTAGATGGCACTCATAGTTCCAAACATTTATTAATCTTCCTTTTTTTTTCAATATGGCAGCATTCAAGGTAAAGCAGAATGGCGACGCGCTATACCATCGATGGCGCTCTAAATGCGCCTATACGGAATCCTATCTCGAAATAAAATAACAATATATTGACTAACTAATTTTAAAATCAAAAGTTTTGTTATTTTAATATTATTTACATAAATATGTCAATTTTTAATTTGGTTCACAGGCTTCAACACGCAATAATTACTCACTTTAAAGTTTTGAGAGACAAATAGATGGCATTCGTATTATTTCTGTAATATAATCAGCCTATATAAAAAATGCGAGCAATGGCACTTATAATTGAATGTTATTATTGTTATCATCTGTTAAATTATTGAGTTTTTATAATCAATCAGTCCTCCATAAAAAAATCATTCATTATCAGTGTTAACCCCTTGAGTATGATACGACCAAATCTGGTTCTGAAACAATTATCCGTTGAGTATGATACGACCAGATCTGGTTCCGCGTTTTTTTCACTTCTTTGACGTTCTCATATTTATTCATAATTATCTAATTGTTTTACAAAATGATATTTCAATATTTTATATTCGAAATTTCAATGCAATCATTGTGCAGTTGTTCTTTTTATGATTGGTGTAGTAGTTTCGTAGTTATAGTACTTTAAGGTCGATGTCGCCGAAAATCCTGCAAAAGAGACAGATGCATCCATGAAAATACCCATTTACTCCAAGGGTTAATATTATTTAAGATGTCAGTTTTAATTTAGTATACAAGTTTCAATACATAATAATTATACTTAAGTTCAGATAGACTGATGGATGGCATTCTATCTCTCCGTATTATTTCTGTGATGTAATCAACCTATATAAAGAAATTGATAGATAGCCCTAATAATTGAATATTATTATTGTTATCATTGGTTAAAGAGTTATTGTTTTTTAGATTATTATATAGTTATAGGGTTTTTATGATCAATCAGTCCTTTATAAAAAAAACTTTTATTATCAATGTTATTATGGATGGCCAAAAGAATTTCTATTAGTTTCGCCGTACAACGCCATCAGTGCCACCTGCATGGCGCCGGCGCAGAAGGGTTTCCAAAATGTACTATGACCTTGAGCAATCTAAAATCATGTATAATCAATGGCAATACCTGCCTAATACAATAAGTAAAACACAAGATAAAACAAACCCTTTCGCTGCTATGCCTGCCAACGTCAGTAAAACGCAATCTACATCTACAACATGCAATTCAAATCAAATAAATTTTCGAAAACTTATGTAGCGTATAACTCCTGCGTTCAACTTAAAACTTCACATAAGCATTGCGTACATACACATAAATAAATGCAAAGAATCATCGCTTGACAATGTAGTCTTTTGAAAAGACAGGAGTTCGCATCAGTTACGCCATTGATTATATAGAGTATTAGATTGCTCAATGCCACAGGATGTTTTGGCAACCCTTTTACGCAAGCGGCATGCATGTGGCGCTGATGGCAATGTCCAGCAAAACTAATAGCAATTTATGTGGCCATTTATAATAACATTGATAATAATTTTTTTTGTTACAAAAATATTTTGTTTTTTGTAATAATCACAATTATGAACAAGCACGCACAAAATTAAACGGTCACCTTAGAACAGGTCCCGGCCTAGTTAGGTGGCGTTGTCACTGGACTTTGCTATGTATTCATTTTCTGCTATTTGTTTAAAATAGAATAAAATTTCCAATGTTTAAAATATTTAATGCATAGTTCCTAAGATAAAATTGTTTTAAATTATTCCTGAATTACCTTAATAAATAAATAAAAATAAATAACATTGCTAATGAATGGTTTCTTTATAAAGGACTGATTCATTATAAAAAAAACAATAATTTAAGCAATGATAATAATAACAACATTCAATTATTAAGCCCGGCGCGCACTTGCAGCCTGGCTGCGGCGACCAACAAGATCCTACGAAATGTATGGAATCGCCGTCGACCACGCGCACTTAAGCCGTGCGGCCAAGTGCGCGTGGCTGATGGCGTTTTCATACGTCGTAGTATCTTGTTGGCCGCCGCGGCCAGGCCGCGAATGCGCGACTGGCCTTAGTGTCATCTATCGCCTTTCTTATAGGCTAATTATATCACAGAAAAATGCGGAGAGACAGACTGCTATTAATTAGTCTGAACATTCAAGTGTGTAATTATTATGTCTTGAAACCTGTATACCAAATTAAAAATTGACATCTTTATTAATTGAATAATGATATCTATATAAATTTAATAAGAGCTATGATGTAAAACTTCATTTGTTATTAAATTATGATTTTATTTTGAGATACGATACGGTATAGGCGTGTTTAGAGCGGCAGCTATAATGCGCCGCCATACTGCCATACCACGAACGCTGCCATATTGAACATAAGAGAAGATTATTGGAACATGAGTGCCATCTACACATTGCGTTTCGTAGTAAAATCCTAGCTGCCAAAACACATTATGGCATTGAGAAATCTAATACCGTGTATAATCAATGACCTCGCCACCAATGCATGGAGAATTATTTGCAAACTCCCCTCTTAAAAAAACAATGATAAAAGACGAAATAGCCTAACCAAAATTCAGCACACAAAAAAGGCAAAATCATTCCTAAAATAGCGGAAAAACAGTTAAAACTAACCTTTTCGTTAGCCTGATAAAAACAAACAGAATTTCAAGTCATTAAAGTTATTCAGAAACTTATTAGTCGTGAAAAGACTATCAATTGCGAGACGTAAGAAGAGTAAAAGAGTGAAATTGACAAATCAAAATGTGTAAAAATCGCTAATATAAAAGCCGTCATTCATCATCGTTCGCTATCATCAGTTTTTGACAAACACAAGCATTGCAAATGAATTCGCAGTGAAATTTCAAACCGATAATAAAAGTATAGAAGATAGATCTAACTAAAGCGTAACAATTGTGTGCAGTAGTGAAGAAGGCAAATTCTAAGATACATATTTGTTCAACACCAAACCTTGTGCCTATTATGTCTTATAAAATTTGTATTTGTTCTATGGAAAAATTGATCTCGTCGATTGGTTTTATATGCTAAGTTACCTTGTTATAGTGAGCGTGCGGGCCGGCGGCCGTCGGCCGTAGAGCAGTCCCGTTGTTGTCGGCTGTATATGTTTTGACATGCGGCGCGGCGATAGTGCTTATCCCGGCACCCCCTCCTCCCCCATTCGCGCCGCCCAGCAGAATGTCCGCCCGCTCCGATTTGTGCGGTTTCGATGCTCTCGCCAAGCTGATGCAAAAATCGAAAACAAGTTATTTCCAGTTAAACATTACATACATAGGTGATTTTGCTATGGGGGGAGTGGAGGCAGGAGAGTATTGGAGGGCAAGGATAAGGGAGAGGGGGCGGTTACATATGAGACAGAAGAGAGGTGTTAGAAAATACAATTGATATACAGAATGTAAACCGAGTAGTGGACTTGGACTGACTACTTTCAAACAAAGAAGACAAAGAGGGGACCTGATTCAGACATAAATTTTCACAAATTATTACGATTTACCTGTGAAGAGAATATTCCAATATTTGATAAATATAAATACCTTGGCCCCTGGCTTACACAAAACTGGGACAGTGAAGTGGAGATCAAGACTCCAAGATCCTATGCAATCGAAGCCTGAAAATCCCACTTCAAATACGCCTTCTCCAGTGCTACATCTGGCCCACACTTCTATACGGATGTGAGGCCTGGACCATTAAGGAAGATCTCAGGAAACGTATAGAAGTTATAAATAGGATAGAAAACGAATTTACCGCGTGAAATTTGTAGGGCCCGACGTTTCGGTGACGTTGCAGCCGCCGTTGTCTAGGGTAGACTGTCTACCCTAGACAACGGCGGCTGCAACAACACCGAAACGTCAGGTCCTACAAATTTCACGCGGTAAATTCGTTTTCTATCCTATTTATAATGTCAAACAACCGCGATAGTCTTCGATTTTATAACGTATAGAAGCTTTCGAGATGTGGGCATACAGATGCATTAAGTCGATAGTCTGGACTCAGTTACCAATAAGGAAGTTCTGCGTGTCGGCTAAAAATGCAAGCTATGGCAGACCATCAAATGGCGCAAAACTGCATACCTGGGTCACGTGCTTAAGCACGACAGGTACGGACTCATGCACACATTATGATGGGAAAAGTTGCAGGGAAGAGGAGACCAGGCCGTAGATGGAAATATTAGTTGCGGAACATTCGAGAATGGACCGGGATTACGAGTGTGGCCGAATTCTTTTGCCTGGCGAAGTATAAAAAGAAATATGCAGAGCTGACTGCCAACCTTCACTAGTTGGAGAGGCAGCTTAAGAAGAAGAAGATAATATTTACAAACTCAACACAAATCATCGGTCAAGACAAAAAAACTGAACCGTGCAAAATTTAAATCTAATCCTCTTAAGAACATTCTGCAAATTAGAGTGGTGGACATATGGAATAAATTGATTAGTGCAAGCTCTTTCAATCAATTTAGGAACATACTCGACTTGCAAATAAAAAATTGTTAATATTGTTTACAGTTCAGAGCTTTACAAGATCTGAGCTGGATTTATCAGAACAGCTGCCTGTCCAGAATAAATAATAATAATATCGCAAAAGATTTTAACTGCTGATTGACATATAGGGGGAACAAAAAAAGTCTTTAAAGAAACCTCTATTGGGACTTTTTTAAAAACATTAACCACATGCAGGTTGGCCTAGAAATGTTTGTACTTTTGAAAGCTAATTTAAAAAAGTTTTTTTATAAATTAAATTAACATACATATTTGGAGAATTTATTGTCTACAAATAATGTTATCAAAATGCCGGCCTTCAATGAATTTATCGGGAACCAAGGCGCCCTTGGCCCGTCAATCTCACATGGGATTGGGTGGCCAATGAATTGTTTCAAAGGTGGCTGGCATCAGGTGAGTAACCATCCCCACAGCTTAGGAAATGTAAGTTTCCAGACTCCCCCAGTTATTCGCAGAAAAGCACAGAGGATTGGCTAACGCAACACGATGCGAAAGACGCCCAGCACCGCTCAAGGTCCACCACTAAGCTTAGAGCCGAAGGCAAGGTTCACAGAGTCCTCTACAGGTTAGTCCTTCATCGCAGAGGCTACCGGATGGGAGCTCAATCGTGAGTTGAGCCAACCTAAGATAACGAACAGGTCATCAGGCCCAAGCTGCACAGAATTATTAGCCACCTGTCCACGACTGAGCTTACAGCCGCAGGCAGGGTTCACAGAGTCCTCTTTCGGTTAGTCCCTCTTTGAGGAGGCTACTGGACCGGAGCTGAACCGTGAGTAGAACAGGTCATCAGCTGCACAGAACCATTAGATGTCCCATGCATTCTAACAACAAAAATTGACATACCTAGGATACTGCGGTCCGAATTGCGTATAGCAGCAGTTATACCAACAACCTCGAGAAAAAGGATTGTAGCCTCCTTTAAACTTGCCCGTCACTTGTTCGTTGGTAGTCCGCCCCCGAGACACCAACACCATATGAAAGCCCGTCAGTCCAAATATTGGGATGGCAAGCAATGCGACTATGCCCATTATTACCATACTTTAAATATACATTAAGGAAAAATCACACCTTTATATAGTTGTTCTGAACACATTGTGTTAAAAATAGTTGCGTAAATTCATTCAAAAAGGATACGCCATAATAGGTTCGACGTTTGTCAGCTTCTCTTTACTGTGGAGTACGTACACGAGACTCAGGCTGAATATGCTAATCATATGTATTGATAGTGAAAGAAGGAAGAAGAAGAAAAATCGATAATTTCTCCTTCCGATACAGTTATTGACCCACGGACAATGGTGGTCAAATGTCTGAAAAAATAGAAAAATATATATCATTATTAATCTCTCAAACGAGACCCCGAGTGAATTCTAGTTAGTCTAGTTTGAGATATATCAGCAAAAAAAAGCTGCAGCTTGGGTATGGTATCCAATCAGTAAGTATATTCTGAAGACTGCTGGCAATTTTCTGTGGATGTTGCCGTAAATGACGTCGGAAATAAATTAAAATTCAGTTTTTAATGGGAACTAAAATAGAAACTTAGTTCAACCGAACGAGACAGACCAATATGTTAGAATAGAATATGAAGTGAACTATCGTTGCACCAACACTACCTGTCGAACTTATAGACTCCCGAATAAGTTTGAACACATTTCGTGCGGTGTTAGATTTAGCTACTTTATCTTCTCATGACAACGTGAAAAGTGACAACCGTTCATTTCACATTCCGCTCTGACGTACTGCTCTGTCTCGTTCACATGAACTAATTTCCGATTTTAGTTTAAGATAAACGCAATCGAGCCCATTTCATACCTCTAAATACTAGGTCGTTCAATAGAAAGTGGTAATGAGTATTGTAAAGTTAACTTTTATTAACTATTCTTTTATTTTTGGACAATCACCTTTTAGGTTTATACACTTGACATTTTTTTCCTAAACATAAAATACCCTTCCCAAGAACTTTTTATTTCAATCACCTAAAAATTACTGCACTGCCAACTACTACCACGTTCATCTTCAAATATTCAAACTCTCAGATATTCTTTTAATATCGGAAATAGATAGAAATCACCAGGGTCAAGGTCCGGTGAGTATTAGGGTTGTTCCAGTACTTCAAAGTTAGCTTTTTCAATGACTGCCATCGCAACTATAGACTTGTGTGCTGGGGCGTTATCTTGAAAAAAACATTTTTTTTTGCGATTTTGCCTCTTAAGTTTTTCATTTATTTTGTTTTGCGATTGTTTTATTTGTTCAGCATATTATACAGCCCCTGTTATAGTAGCTCCATGATCAAGGTATTCTATCATCACAACCTCTTGATTGTCCCAGAAGTGAGCCCATGATTTTATCGGTGGATAGAATGGCCTTGAATTTCTAAGGAGTTGGAGATGATGGTCCTTTCTAGGTCATGGACTGTTGTTTTGTTTCAGAATCGTAATGGTGAAGTCATGTTTTGTCCTCCACATATATGAATCAACCCAAAAACGGTCAGGATCCTGTTGCAACAAATGCAAAGAGTGTTGCGAAATCTTCAGTCTTGTTTTTTTCTGCGCATCCGTAAACATTCTAGGTAGCCAGCGTGCGGATACCTTCTTCATGCCTATGCGATCATATACGATACTATGTGCACTACCTATAGAAATCTTCACCTCTTTAGCAATAAAACTTAACCATTTCTTCACCACTTTCTTAACCATTTGACTGCCGTCGTAGGGGGACCCGAGCGAGGGTCATCATTACTTGAAGTTCTACCCTTAAACTTAGGACACCAACGCAACCATAAAATATAGGGGAGCATCAACCCCTAATCTATCTCGTAAGTCTTGAAATACTGGCTTCGAACAATTTTTTGCAAGCAAGTCTTTAAATACCGTGCGAAATTCTGTTTTTTCCATTTTAGCCCAAACTCTTTGATGCAATGCAATTAAATGACTCTTATTTTGAACAAACAAAAGAAAATCAGTTTTTGTTTTTTTAGACCATAATGACAGATGTGACTGCCAGGATTTATTTATATATTGTTCCAAAAAGTTTGTAACCCAATTATCACTCTTTTTTAAATGACCCTTGTATCTTGTAAATATGCAATTTAACCGCCCTACCTACACGAATGTACGAGATACGTCCGCTATATTCATATAGAAAATAAAAAAAAATAAAAAAATATATACAAATGTATATAAAAACGCTATATAAAAACAGCTAATATAAACCGATATATATTATGTTTGTCTGGTATATTTTAAACAAGTATTAATCTTGAGAAATCTAATGAAAAAAAACAAGGATTTACCTACTTTTTGAATAACTCAAAGGTAGGGCGGTTAAAACATTTAAAAATTTAGTAAAATCATAAACAGTATCTTGCGCTCTTTTTTTAGCCAGTTAACTGAAAGTCTAATAAATCCATTAATAAGTCTGTAATAAGCCAGTTAATCGAACCTGTAATAAAATAACAATAAACAATTATCCAAGCGAGAGAACAAATGCGAAGATATAAGAGGGATGTGAAAGCTGAAAGATGAGAAAGTATGAAAAATGAGAAGATAGTGAAAGCTAGAGTAGCTATGAATGAGAGAGATAGAATCTGTCTGTCACTCCAATGTAGCACAGCATCATCTTACAAACTATACAAATAAGTCAATATTATTAATAGCAGACTTCGTATTACCTCAATACAGTGATTGCACACGGAGCAGTGGGAACATCGTGGCGGTCGATAAAATTTACAAGTAACGCACCATTTCATGCGCACCATAATTCCGTTTATTTCAACGCTTTTATAAAGCGGCGCCCGGAAGTCATCTTCCCGGTCTTCGTCTGGAGGAGCTGCAAGGAAATTAGGACAACGAAATATTAGCAATAAGAAATTAAATACAAACGGAGCCTCAGCCATGCAACTCATCGACAGGAGTCGGATTCATTGTAATATAATTACACTTCTGGAAAATTAAAGGTGAACTCTTATTAACGACTGACTGATAAGTTTAGGGCAGCTATCTTGCCGCATGCAAGCATTCACTATATTTGAAACAGATATATGGCTATCAGGTGAGTGCCAAGTTCCACAACGTCAAGGTAAAGCCGTTCCGGGTGATGTTAATTATAATATCATAGTATTTATTTAGTACTTGCAGGCAATGGGGATATTAATTCATTCCTATGGATTATGGAACTGTTAATTCTACAATAAGAGTGATCTTTTGAGACAGGTAGTAAAGAATTTATCTGGATGGAAGACTTTGCATCCGAGACTTTCAGGGAAATGATACCGATTAGAGGCCAAACCACCTGAAGAATCTAGTCGGAGCTTTCTCAATTATTGACAATTTGGGGTGCAATGTTTTCTGCCTTTTAAGCAGTCCCACACAAACTGTATGTGAGGCTTGGAGGGTACTGTGAAACCCTTGTTGGCCCGAGTCATTAAGAAGCTAAGTTGCCTTGCAAATAATGCTGAGGATAGGCATGTAGCAGATGAGACAATGTAGACATTTCTATAACAGAATTCCTCAGGGAAATATGTAGAGTTAGCATTAAAACAATTTAACCCGTTGAGTATGATACGACCAAATCTGGTTCTGAAACAATTATCCGTTGAGTATGATACGACCAGATCTGGTTCCGCGTTTTTTTCACTTCTTTGAAGTTCTCATATTTATTCATAATTATCTAATTGTTTTACAAAATGATATTTCAATATTCTATATTCGAAATTTCAATGCAATCATTGTGCAGTTGTTCTTTTTATGATTGGTGTAGTAGTTTCGTAGTTATAGTACTTTAAGTCGATGTCGCCGAAAATCCTGCAAAAGAGACAGATGCATCCATGAAAATACCCATTTACTCCAAGGGTTAAGCACCACATTAAAACATACTTTGTAAAAAAACAAACTACTTGAATGACAAATATGCCTGGTGTTAATAAAACTTATTTTTCATATTCACTTGCTCAAATATATAATTCTACGAAAACTGGAGGTTTTTTCGGATACCTTACCTATTTTTCTTTTCTTTTCTTACTCTATTCGTTCTGTATTATGTGTTCAACGACCTTGGAAAAACGGATTGCATCTTGACAATAATGGTATCAAAAAAGTGACCAGCTGATTTTCTTTGATGGTTATTTCCAGTGAAGCTCATAGGATTTGTTTTTTTTTTACATTATAAAGTATAAAGTCATTATCGTGACGCTCAGCATATATACACAATATGATTGCGTTAAATAAATAGATTATATTAGGTTTATAACTTATTTTTTACATATTTTTTCTTCGAGCTTAAAATTATATTTAAAATAGAAATATTTCCGTATTCTATTGCAGTTTTGAAAGGAGCGGAAGCAAGGTGTACACCGAACGACAAGTCTATGTGAGTTACATAACCTTTCAGAATAGCAGAGTTTACCATGGCAACTGATAAACTGCACATTCGGCACTGCATTTTATATGAATTTCAACAAGGAAAAAATACTTCTAAAGTACGGGAATCAATTTGTAGTCTTCTTGATGCCGATATTATGTCCGATGAAACTTGTAATTATTGGTAAAACTCTTTAAAAGTGGTGATTTTGATTTTAGTGCCCAGCCGCGCCCCGGACAGCCTGAAAAGTTTGATGATGCGGAATTGTAAGCTCTACTGGATGAAAACGCAACAAGAGCTTGCAGCTCATTTAGGAGTCACCCAACTAGCTATTTCCAAGTGTCAGCATCAAATAGGAAAAAATCAAAAGCTTGGATGTTGGATCCCACGTGTGTTGACCGAACACAACCTAGGTCAACGTATAAACAATGCCTTTCACTGGTTGCCTGGCAACAAAAACACACTTCTTGTGGCAATTTGTAACGGGTGATGACACATATCTTTTTACGAGAATACCACATGTAAATATTCATGGGTAGATCCCGGGCAACCCAGTACATTGACGCCAAAACAAGACATCCTCTTGAAGAAGGTTAATCTGTGTAGCTAGTGAGACGTGAAGGGTGTACTTTATTAAGGACTCCTGGAAACTGGGCAGACGGTGACTCCAGAACGCTACAGCTGATAATTTAACAAATTGAGCGAATAACTTGATCAGAAAACGTCATTTACTGGGCAAGTAAGCAGGCAAGTCATACTGCTGCACAGCAATGCTCGACCTCACCTTGCTTGCGCGATTCAGAAGACCCTCTTAAACTTGGGATGGGAATTTCTCCCACACGCGGCAAATTCACCAGACTTGAGCCCATCCGACTACCATTTGTTACGGTCAATACAGTGCGCATTAGTGGATAAACGGTCCAAAACGCTGGACGATGTGCTTAAATTCGTCGATGACTTTGATGCCTCGAAGCCTAAAAGTTTCTTTCGCAACGGAATTCGTATGTTACCTGAGAGATGGCGCAAAGTCATAGATCACGATGGACATAATTTCCATGATTAAATTCGTTGTTCTCTAATTTTTTATGTTAAATAAAATTTTTGGAAAATCTGTAAAAATTACATTATACACCTAATATATTTGCGTTTAATAAGTTGATGAATAACGTTAATTGGTTTGATTTGATGTACTGACTATGAAGCTTACAGCAAACTAATGTCTCGCTATGCATGAATGAACGAATGCAAAAACTATTGTATTTTTCAATTTTAGCCCATTGACTTCTACCGCTCTCCTCTATAACCAGCTCTCTTCGTTATATGAGGACAAAAAAATCTAGCTGATCATCCTCCAACATTCCATCTCCTTGATCTCAGATGCTACCTCGATTTCAAAACTTAGCAACTGATGTACTGATTTAAATTACAATGGGCTAGACCTTGTATGGGTCTCATTCTTCCCCTTTGTGGGGCCTCATTATTCGGAGCTTTCCTAATTGAATAATTTCACAATAGTCAGACAACAAAGAGGCCACAAGGTTATAGCATAGAAAAATATAATTTTATCAGAATAGTTTAGAAATTTCAACTTGTAAATTACATGATAATAATTGTTATAAATCATATTTATACTAACAATAAAATTACAACCTTAACTGTACATCATTTTGCAAACGTCAACTTATCATGAACGTTATTTATTACGATAAATTTAATTTATAAGATAACAATAAAATGTAAGGCCATAGAATGCATTCATAATATTTATGCCCTTGAAATATGTAGGTATAACAAAAACTCAGATATTGATTAATAGAGTATATACATATTTTGTAGTTGTAGATAGAACCAACTAAAAAAGAATATTACATATAACAAACATACTTCATACTACCAAATAAAGGAGCAAAATATGCGGAAATAATCATTTCGGAAATGTTTTTTAGAAAGGAATTAAAATCTATTACGTAAGAAACATGATTTGCCTAAAAAGCCACAAACAACATGCTTCACATCAGAAACAAGGTCTTCCGAAACTTTTAGGGAACTGATTCTGTTTATAGGTTGAAAAAACCTCAAGGACGTAGTGATAAGCTGCCTAAATTATTGAGTTAAAAATGGTTTTGAGGTGAAATTTTTAAGCCGCTATCACCCGAGCGAGCAATTTGACAGGATAGAATAGTAAGGCTTCCCAAATGCAACATTGTGATTGAGTCACTGAAAAGTAAGGACATTATATTTAAATATTGTGAAGAAATAAAGATGTAACTAATCGCATGAGTTGAGACAATGGGCTCGATTGCGTTACTTCGTGAACTAAAATCTGAAATCAATTTGTGTGAACGAGACAGGGCTAGAGCGGAATGTGAAATGAACGGTTGTCAATTTTTTGCATTAAACTACTCACCAAAAATAAAGCCTTTGCCGCACGAAAGTTCGACAGGTAGTTTTTATCAACGATCGTTCGTTTCATATTCCACTCTAACGTATTGCTCTATCTCGTTCGCTTGAACTAATTTCAGTTTAAGTTCACAAAGAAAGGTAATCGGGCCCAATCTTTTTTTCTACACATCATGTTTAAAAAAAAAGTAATAATTATTGTTTTAAATCGTAAACCTTGTATTATAACTCGTATTTTACTTTATAACTCGTAAACCACTCCGCCGTCGTCTGGTCCCCAATTCAGGGTGCGAAAGGAGGTGGGTGGTCGGCCTGCCCCGTCAACCAGAATCGGGTAACCGAGGAAACCAGGCAAGAAACCAATAGGTAGTACAATTAATCATTCACGAAATAATGCTACCGCATCTGGGACAGCCGATGCACATGCTCCGGGGACCAGGGATGCTGGTGAGAAATTGGCAACTGGCCGAAAACCCAAATATTTTACACCGAAATCGGACATTCGAATCGCCTATGTCAAAAGTCGTAAGGGCTTGGATATGGCTGCCAGATGTCCCGCTACTTGGGCCACACAGATATCCAAACGTTAGAAAAGGTCACCAGCCTATACCTGTGCGTAATGCTAACCAAAGGCGTCTGTCGGGATGTACCCCTGCCCCACATTCCTCGCACCCTCTTCCCGCAATGCCCTGTAGCTCGAGAGTAAATCTACTGGTTGGTATACTGTGCTCAAGGAGTATATTAGGAGCACAGTAGTGTTAACCTTATCACTGTGAGACATTTTGAGACTTTGTGCTCGCTGTGCGCTCATAATTCAGTGGTTGCGTTTATTCATGTTGACCAGTTTGACAAATTTATATGCAGCGAGTTTGTTTGTGTAGAAGCAGTTAAAAATTATTTTTTGAAAAATTAATTTTAAAACAAGACACAAAAATACTTCCTTGGAGCATATGGGGAACACATTTTTTTTACGAGTACGTTTAGACCAGCAAAAGGGTTAAATAAAAGCACACACTAAAGTTTAGACCTCTGTCCATAAGCTTCAATTCAAGGTACTATAACTTAATCGCAAACAATAGACAACGGATAGGCATTTTTTAAAAACCACTTTTTTCCACTATGCTTGCCCGACTGTCGTTATAATTACTTTTCTCGCCTAAAATGATTTCCCGTTTAATATGTGCCATTTATGTTGTCGATTATAACCTTTCTGAATAAATAAAACACTTGCTTACCCTTTGGTATGACCCCTGGGTCCATGAAAGTGGCCAATGTGAAATTGGCAAGGACGAAGAATGTTATTACTCCTTGATATACTGGTACCCATGGTTGTCGAAATAAATAATATTGACATCTAAAATAAAACAAAAAAACATTACAACTTAGTCACCCACTGACCACTATAATCGATTCATCAATTGACTTCTAAGAATAAAAACGTTATCCCACAAATCGAGTTGTACCAATGACAAAAGAACCTATTTCACGCTATTCCAGAGCAACACGAAAACCACAACTACCAGAATTCCAACCGCAAAATGAAGCATTCTAGCTCCAGCGGAGATATAAATAGAAAATCGTGTTCAAAATCGTACAAAACATGTCAAAAGATTCGAAAAAATCGCACAATTTTCAGCGACGACTGACTTACGGAAAATAGAAAAATAATATAGTCGTGCCCAAGAGCAGGGTCCAGGCGAACGTGGCGGGGAAGTATCTTGTCTTGATGTCGCATGTGGGCATATTGCATCCAAATAAATACCCAAAATAGTTAGATTCCAATTCCTACACTACGGAGCAACATGGCGGCACCACCCGATTTTGACGACTGACAGCGACCTCGTAGATAACTTCAGACTAGTTGCACCGGGTGTTGCCTGCCGGAGACGGCCGGGGGGGCGCCAGTTTTGCATGCGGCAAACTTGCACAAATGTCACTTTTGACAGCTCCAAATTTGTTGACGGCAGATTTGCAGGAGGCAACCTTGCAGGCGGCAACCTTCAGTAGTTTTTAAGTTTTTCTGTTAGGTTAGGTTAGGTTTTTCTTTCCCTAAAATCGAAGTGACATTAATTACCGGCATCCTTGTAGTGGATGACTTTTATACATCAAACTAAACATTTAAAAAAATGTTTTAAGTTTTTCTGTTAGGTTAGGTTAGGTTCTCGAAACGTCAGTTTGACATTTGCAAAACTGCCTTCTGCAAGATTGCCTTCTGCAAGATTGCCTTCTGCAAAACTGCCGCCTGCAAGAATGCCGTCTGCAAGATTGCCGTCTGCAAATTTGCCTTCTGGGGGCCCATCAAACTTGCAGAAGGCAAATTTGCAGACGGCAATCTTGCAGACGGCATTCTTGCAGGTGGCAGTTTTGCAGAAGGCAATCTTGCAGAAGGCAGTTTTGCAAGTGTCAAAATGACCTAACCTAACCTAACAGAAAAACTTAAAACATTTTTTTAAATGTTTAGTTTGATGTATAAAAGTCATCCACTACAAGGATGCCGGTAATTAATGTCACTTCGATTTTAGGGAAAGAAAAACCTAACCTAACAGAAAAACTTAAAAACTGTACTGAAGGTTGCCGCCTGCAAGGTTGCCGCCTGCAAGGTTGCTTCCTGCAAATCTGCCCTGAACAAATTTGGAGCCGTCAAAAGTGACATTTGTGCAAAATTGCCGCATGCAAGGGTCCCATCAAACTTGCAGAAGGCAAATTTGCAGACGGCAATCTTGCAGACGGCATTCTTGCAGGCGGCAGTTTTGCAGAAGGCAATCTTGCAGAAGGCAGTTTTGCAAATGTCAAAATGACCTAACCTAACCTAACAGAAAAACTTAAAACATTTTTTTTAATGTTTAGTTTGATGTATAAAAGTCATCCACTACAAGGATGCCGGTAATTAATGTCACTTCGATTTTAGGGAAAGAAAAACCTAACCTAACAGAAAAACTTAAAAACTGTACTGAAGGTTGCCGCCTGCAAGGTTGCTTCCTGCAAGGTTGCCTCCTGCAAATCTGCCCTCAACAAATTTGGACCTGTCAAAAGTGACATTTGTGCAAAATTGCCGCATGCAAAACTGGCGCCCCCCGTCGCCGAATTGCACATTGCGACCATGACTAATTTTCTAGTCTGGCAATCGATGGGTTGTGTCTAAAAGGCTCAAGGTCGATACTTTTGGTATCGAGTAATAACGAAACGAAACAATCGATAGTACATATCTGAAAGAATCGGTCTCGAAAATTAATACTTACAATATCTAGTATTTTTTAAATATGTGGGTAAATAAATTTAATAATGTAGTCTATATATTTTAGGAACTCTTCATTTATCAAAAGAAAACTAATAGATTAGACCATTTTAATGCTAAATCTAATAAAAAATAGCATCAGACACGCAATGTTTAGAAAGAAAAAAAAACAAATTACACCAATTGTGTGGAAAAATATTTTTTTGTTTTATTTTTTAAGATGGGTCACTCCTTTTAAAGATTCCATACATAGGTCACTAACTATCGGCGATACGGGGCATCCCATTGCTACTCCGTCGAATTGTTTGTAATGATCGCCGTTCCATAGAAAGTAGCAGGATGTCAGGCAATGTTGAAGCATGTCGGCGTAGCTAATAGGGAGGTCCTCAGACCTTAGTTTATCTCTCACCACCGTAAGACACTCCGAAATGGGCAAATTCGTAAATAGAGATTCGACGTCAAAGCTCACCATTATTTCGTCTTCGGCCAGTTTTAAGCTTTTAATAATGCTTACGAAATGTCGCGAGTCTTTCACGTAAGACGTCGTTTTGCCCGTAAGCGGTTGGAGGACACCAGCCAAGTGTTTTGACAGACGAAACTCAAAAACCGAGCAGATCAAGAGCATTCTTACCATACGTCAAGGGCGTGACTGATCGAATAAGTAAGAAACAGATTCGATATAAAAACTATCTTCAAACCGACCCAAAATATAGCTCGATTTTTGAGGCCTGTAAAGGATGTAATACCACTGCAAACCCCGGGTGTGTATAAAGTCGAATGCAGCTGCGGTCTAGCCTACGTTGGACAAACGAAACGGCCCATAGCCACGCGACTGACGGAACACATCGAAGCTGTTAAAAACGTTCAGCGAGAAAAATCGGCGATCTGCGAACATATATTGGATAGCGGAAGTAACCACTGGATGCAGTTTCAAAATCCCATTGTTCTATCCAAGGAACAATTCTACTTTCCTCGCATGATCCGGGAAGCCATTGAAATAAGAAGAACTCCGAACTTCAATAGAGACGACGGCTACAAACTCTCTTCTACGTGGAACCCTCTTCTTAAAATGTTCCCGCCGCCGAACGCCGAACGCAAAGACGTAAAACAGGATACAGTGAGTGTTGTGTGCAAGACGGATTTTCAAAATTCCCGCGCTCCGAGCCCGGCCCCCCACCACCGTTATAACCTACGCAGTGGCGGCAGCGGTTTGCGGCCTACCCTCAAAACAACGGACTGACAGCTCTTCAGTCTACCCTAGACAACGGTGGCTGCAACGTCACCGAAACGTCGGGTCCTACAAATTTCACGCGGTAAATTCGTTTTCTATCCTATTTATAACAAAAAGAATGTTCCAAATCGCTTCATAAATGACGGAGATCTGTAGTAACAAACATTTAAAAAAAAAAAAAAAAAAACATTCAACCGAATTGAGAACCTCCTCCTTTTATTGAAGTCGGTTAAAAAGAGAATATATCCACCTTCTTTAGCTGTATGGAGTGAAACATAAGAATTGGTGATGGTTTTAAAAGACTAATTAGAGATTAAATCAAGCAAGTTTTATTTTCCTTGCCTTTATTTTAGCAAAAGTGGAAACGATCTCCTTTAAATCTATTGTTTGAGCTATTTCTTGTTCTCAGATCGCCTCGCCGCATCGCCCCCCAAAATACGAGCGCCCTAGGCAATTGCCTAGTTTGCCTATATGGACGGGCCGGCCCTGAGGAAACAATGCCATTACATTGAGTAACGCTTACCGTGCACTTCGGTAAAATTCCATGTATTTTATTTTCGGAAAATCTGTGAACTATAGAATCACATGAAAGCGCGCGCACTACGGAAAAACTCGGTCTGGATATAAATTCTGTGGATTGCTGCAGATTCACTGCGGTGCGTAACCGGTCGAATTTTTCCACACTATTCTTATATAGAACCACACTATGTGAGATTTATTCCACTGGTAGCTGGCAAAGATTTGCGTAGACAACGGATGACTAATAATTCCGAAAATTCCACCGTAGTGCACGGACTGCAAAATTGCAGTCTTTTTCCTGATCGGCGTAGAAAACGTACCGCAACTCACCGTACCGCAGTGCGCGCCTGGCGTAAGTGTCGTATCCGGACGGACTACTCATATGAGTAAAAACTATCGAACTCATTATCGTATCAGCTTACAAATACTCAGTATCGAGTACAAATAAACTAGAAAATGCTACAATAGTATCGATACCTGGATTCACTATAAGTTTCATCCCTAGCTGCGCGCCGCCGCGGCGTCGTCAGTTTCTGTCATTATTTGTCGGTTTGCTTGCAATTATCTCGGTAGTAAATAAATAATAAAATGACAGCTGTAAACGCCGCTGATGTTATAGAAGAAGACGCAGCAGATCTACAATTCCCGAAAGGTATAATTTGGGACTCCAACGTAGGTACTATAAAAATGTTTTAAATTCTAACCTATTTCAGAGTTTGAAAACGCCGAAACGCTGCTTATATCCGAGGTTCACATGTTGCTGGAGCATAGGAAGGCGCAGAATGAATCCGCGGAAGAGGAGCAAGAGTTCTCGGAAGTTTTCATGAAGACTTTAACGTACACAAATAGATTCAGGAAATTCAAGAATAAGGAGACCATAAGCAGCGTTCGAAGGTGCGATTTTGACTGGATTCTCGGCTGGGAATTTTGCTTTAGGCGCAGTATGGACTGTTGGGGTGGGGGCTATATACGTTTGGGTTTCACTAAATAAGACCAAAGGTGAAACCTTGGTATTTGTGCAGTTTAAGCTAACTCTTCTACATTGAAGATGTTTTAGACACCTCACTATATTCATCACACTGATTCCAAATCTGTAAAAACCTTTGTTCTATCTCTATAAATAAGAGGCCTTTAACCCCTGGGTGGCCACGCACACCGATCGGCATTTTTCGTTCTATATTATATCCGTATTTATTCAATTATTGGCTCTATTTCTCCCTCCACTGCGGTAAAAGCCTGTCATTGAAGCCTGCCATTAAATAAGCCACCTTCATATATTAGTATGCTTGCACTCACCTTCTACAAACAAATTTTTGAGGGATTTGAAAATTTTGCATGGAATGACTGGTTTCTAAAAGGTTAAAGAATCATCAAACACCTACATTTCGGTAGGTTATTAGTTTAAAAAAAAAAAAACAAACACCTAATTGGCGAGAGGTAAAGTTAGTTTTTTTAATGGCAGTTAGCTAAACTGCATATATTACATGAATTCGAAGATTATCACGGTTGTTTGACATAAATAGGATAGAAACGAATTTACCGCATGAAGTTTGTAGCACCCGATGTTCCGGCGACGTTGCAGCCGCCGTTGTTTAGGGTAGACTGCGGGTAAACGTCGGGAGTTACAAACTTCCTGCGGTAAATTCATTTCTATCCTATTTATATGCATATATTACAGCTCAATTGCACAGTATCAGGAATGCATGTTTTATAAGAAGTGTCTCCTAATCTTCCATACAATCGCTATCACTGAGCCTGCTTTTCAAATTTGGAACATTCTTCAATGTCTCTTTCGTTCTTATAATTACCCTGTCTCTCTTGTAAGAGTCAATAAACAACCGGCATGGCCTGAATACCAATGCATCTCCTAATGCCTCATATACTCCTAATAACATGAAATCTTCTCGGGACTTTATCTCAGGAACTACCACACCAACTTCGAGCAGAGTTTCTCCTCTGGCCGCAGTGGAGATAAAACATTATTAAATTATTATTTTTCGCATGATACCTTAACATAACCTAAGAACCGTCTTGGAAGAGCACTCATTTGGCGCATTGTTCTAAAAAAAGGTACTTTGCCTGAAAGCAGACAATTAGTATGTATTTTCCTCGAATAGGGTCAAGTATTCCTCGAATATTCCTCGAAATGCATCCTAGAATAGGGTCATGCCTGGAAAGGACATTTTCCCCTGTTACAGCAGGTAGATCAGATCCTCTTGGGATGACCTTCGGGCGATGCTGGGCCGTTTGCACATCGTGTGCCGCCAGCCAATCGACTGCACTCCGGTTAATAACCGGGGGGGGGGGGTCTGGAAATAGAGTCTTATACGTCTCCTGAGACGCAGCAGGATAGTTGTTGACCTGGCATCTGCTACACTTGAAACACCCATTGGTCACCCGATTCCGTGTGTAAGGCGGGCAAAGGGCGCAACGGTCCGCGATAAATTCGAACTGAATTAATGCAAACACTAGGTAGAGACTTCGCAAGCGACTTTGAATCTGTGAACGGAAGCTTTCGTGAAGCGTTCGTCAAAGAGTTTACACTATTCCACATCATGTTCGAGTTCGTCTGTGTTTCTCTGACTCATCAGTTGCAAAACTGAGGTCTGTAGACGAAGGTGTGGCGTGTGTGTGCAATTTTAGCGTTTATTATAGTGCAACGTTTGATCAGAAACAAAATAAAGAAAAAAAAACATTAAAGAACTGTATCGATAAGGAAATGGATAAGTAGACATGAACATTTTGGAGCTTCAAATACGTTGTGCCGAGAATTAGGAAATGAAGACCAAAGATCATACCAAAATTTATTTAGAATGGGACCTGATAACTTTGATTCTTTATTGGAAAAAGTACGACCAGTATCAGAAAGTACAATCACGAAAGTCATTTGTATTGAAATTTAGTATTTGCATAGAAGCCACTATGTTTTCTAGGGCACTTTGTCGCATCTCCCTGTTTTTATATTCCACCGAGTCGAACTTCCACAAGCTTGGGTTTTCTTCATATAGTTCGACAAACTTAATCATTTGTAAATCAGTCCACTTAGTCATGGTTCTGTCAAACAACCAAAAACCACAAAAAAATACTAAAAGAAAACTTTTTCACACCTGTGCGAGACGCCTCTCGAACGCCAACTAATAAACATGAATAAACTCGTTCGCGCGCCAACGGCCTTGTTCGTGCGCGCATGCGAGCTTTCGAGAACCGTCTACACGATACGTGAATGCGTTCAAGAAGCATTTCTCGTGCATGAACTCGCATCAAGTCAACCGGACTTAAGTCTGCATTCACCCCACGGTTAAAGGAATGATTATATATCGTTATAACTTCCTGTGTTGGTGGGTTCGGCCATATTAGCTGACAACTCAACTGCTATTGGTTTCAGGTTCCTAATGTTTCCGTATAGCTTAGGTGGGGATGGCTTTTTTTGTGTTACCTTAGTTGGCTTAGCTCACGGATCCCAACTCATTTTACCCTCTCTAACTTAGCAGTTTGTAGATTACTAAATTCAGATATTTTAACCCTTTTCATTTTCAGTCTCCTAATGCAGAAGAAACTCCATAAATTTGAAATTGCAAGCCTCGCCAACTTATGCCCGGAAACGCCTGAAGAGGCAAAGGCCCTCTTACCATCCTTGGAAGGCAGATTTGAGGACGAGGAACTAAGGATAATGCTCGATGATATTCAGACGAAAAGAAGCTTGCAATACTAAACGACAATTTATTTAATAAATTACAAAAAAAAGGTGTGGTTTTATTTACAAAACTGCTGCTGACTATGCTCCTCCGTGCTGTTAATTCTCTTCAATGTGCGATTTAAGATGACCCTGAAAACGACATTATTTGTAAGCGCCAACATTGCTCTCTCCGCAGCTCGGAGTTCAAAATTTACGTACCACCAAATCGTTATTTCCCAGGAAGGACTGTCCACACATTCCACACTCAAATTCAACTCCATCTGCCAAATCCTGTATCGCTTGCAGTTGCACCGTTTCTTCAGAAGGATGCGTTCGCATATGGGCCGTCAAACGGTCCATGGTTTGGAAACCTACAAATTTAAATATGATAAGAATCAGCTGATGAGTTAGTTAGGGCATATGGAGAGAAGAGGTCTGTTATAACTGACAAGTTAGATAAATATCTGTCATATTTGTCATATAGTTGGATAAATATCTCATATTCATTGTGATCATTTATACCTTATTTATGCCAATTTGAAAAAAAGAACTAAATCAAACTCAGATCTAAATCAAACCTAAAGAACTAATCAGATCTAAAGTACTAAATCAAAATCAAATTCCGCAGGCCTGAAAAGGGATAATTAAATCGCCTGGTGCGGATGCTTTATGTAGCATTATTTAAGGACCTGTTTACTTGTATTTTTAATAGGGACAACCCTAACACAAGACGACTGGAGAATGTGGCGGTACTGAAAGCTACAAAGGGACCGAACATTGGTTGCAATTAATAAACTGACAAAACGGAGAAACGTTAGGGAGAAAAATAAAATAGGAAAAGGTGAAGCAGTACTACAACTTTTTTAAAAAATAAAATAAAATACAAACAGAGCTGCCATGGAATTCACCAACAGAGGTCAGGCCCATCATATAGTATTATTACACTTCTGGGTGGTGAGCAGTGGATTCCGGACTAACGATCGGCTGTGGTAGGTTTAGGACAGCTGTCTTGCCACGTGAGCGTTCACCTTACCACCCATTTACTCCCCCCTTCAAAGCCAAAGAATTTGAGATGCGCAAATCGCTGTTTTAGATAATTTTTCTAAGAAGGAGTTGATTATTTTTACTGGAGAGACCAAGATCTTTAGAAAGGTGAAACAGAGATTTAGCTGGCAGGCTACGAGCGCCAACTTCCACCGCGTGAAGGTGAACAGTAAAGCCGTTCCGGGTGATGGCATTTGCGAGATCATGGTATTTATTTAATTTGTACTCATGGTCTTTTGGGATATTTGATTCCCATGGAACAGTTAATTCTACGATAAGGGCCATATTCCGAGATAGAGAGTAAAGAGTTATATCTGGATGCAGGGCCCTGCATCCGAGACTTTCAGGGATTTTATACTGCTTAGAGACCGAATCGACCTCCAGAATCCAATCTGAAGCTTTCTCGATTATTGAGAAAGGTTTTGTAGTGAAATGTTTTTTGCCTTCAGAGCCATCCTGCACAAACTGTATTGGGGGTTTGGAGAGTACTGTCAAACCCTTGTTGGCAGGAGCCACTGAGAGGCTAAGTACCTCGCGAATAACAGCAAGGACTTTGTCGTGGCGGTAAGTGTACCGTCCTTGATCCAAGGCCACCTTGCAGCCAGCTAGAATATGTCTAGCTGTGCAAGGGGTGTTGCTACAAAGGGGACATGAACTATCCTCGGCATAGCTCCAACGAGCGAGGTTACTGGGGTCTGGAAGTGTATGCTGAAAGGCATTTAAATAAAATTTCAGCATCTCTGGCGTCCAGTCATACAACATTACTTTCCAGTGCATTGGATGAGGAATCCAAAAGTCTCCAATTGTTGTCCAATCATTCTGGCATTGAAGGCCAATAGCGTGAGCCATACTATTGCTGTCGTAATCTCCCCGCAAGAGAGACTTCTTCAAGTCCACATCGCTCATGGTTGTACTGCCATACCCCAACCAGTGCCATTCTGGCTGATTCCAGTAAGGAACTTATAGAAATGCAATAAAATGGTAATAAAATAAAATAAAATGTAAAATTAAAATATATTAATTTAAAATTCTCATTAACTCCGAAAAAAACCGAAATTCCCCAAAAAAGCCCGAAAAAACCCGAAATAACCCAGTGGGCAGATATTTTTTGATAAAACCCGGGTTTTTGCCAACCCTGAACTCTTTACTCTCTATCTCGGAAGATGGTTCTTATCGTAGAGTTAACTGTTCCATGGAAATCAAATATCCCAAAAGACCACGAGTACAAATTAAATAAATACCATGACCTCGCAAATACCGTCACCCGGAACGGCTTCACTGTTCACCTTCACGCGGTGGAAGTAGGCACTCGTGGCCTGCCACCTAAATCTTTGTTTCACCTTTTTAAAGATCTTGGTCTCTCCAGGAAAATAATCAACTCCTTTCTAGAAAAATTATCTAAAACCGCGATTTCTGCATCTCAAATTCTATGGCTTCGAAGGGGGAGTGAATGGGTGGTAAGGTAAACGCTCACATGTGGCAAGACAGCTGTCCTAAACCTACCACTGCCGGTCGTAAGTCCGGAATCCACCCTTCACCTCCCAGAAGTGTAATAATTATATATGATGGGCCCGATTTTTGGTCGGTGAATTCCATGGCAGCTCCGTTTGTATTTTATTGTACACTGCAAACACCGAACTAACAAGTACAAAGACGCCGAAACCTTATTACTTCATAGACATAGAATATTTACCTTTTCCACAAGACAGGCAAATATGTTTGTTTTGATTTTGTGAACACTTGTGATTCTCAAGTGCTTCTTGAGTCGCAAACATTTTTTGGCAGTTTGCGCATGGTAAGGTCTTCTTGTGTATCCTCTTGTGGCTGTTTAGTATACTCCAACTCGTAAAACCTGCAAAAGAGTACATTTTGTAAAACTCAGAATATTACTCCAGTACGTAACTCAAAATATATTTTAAAAAGAGAGCCCAGCTGTTCACCCATCGGTCATCGCCAGCTGAAATCCTTTTGTGTTTCTTATCTAATGCACTGGAAGATAATGTTGTATCACTGGACACCAGGAATGCGGAAATTTTTAGCATACACTTCCAGACATCAGTTAGCTCGCGTGACCCTTGCGCAGCTACTCAACAAGCAAGCACAAAAGCCATATCAGAAGTGCCGAATATAGCTTTAACCCCTCAGGCCCCGATTGGCCGATATCGGCCACAACACGATTCAGCATGACGGCCCTGTTTTAATTTTATTTTTATTTAATTTGTTTTATTTTATTATGTTTTATTATGTTAATATGTTTCATTTTAATTATGGGTACAGTGGTTTGGCAGTAATTAATGTTTTGGTGAGACAGTGTCGTAATTCAATTTTTTTACTAATTTTTACTAATTTTTTTTGGGACAGCAACTTGTTAATCGGCTGAGGGGCCGAGGCCTGAAGGGTTAAGCTGATTAAAAGTCATCTAAAGGCATTCATATTAACTCTGAGCATTGTAAAGGTATCATTTTAAGCAATTTGGCTTATATTACCTTTTTTGATATAATTTTGTTGTATAAAGGTTTATTCAGCTTTTCTTATATAACGAGCGAGTAATGGATTCTCGACATTGCACTATAAGCGCTTATTCAGCTATGTTATACAGTGTTTTAGCTGTATAAGCCTTTTAGTGGCATAAGGGTGGTATAAATGCTATAAAATGTACTAATTTATAACCATTTTATAACCGAAAGCTATATAGTAGTCCAATAAATAACCTTTATAGAACAAACAAAACAAAAGCTACTAAATTACCATTACTCCACCAAAGGCTGTATATTGGTTACAAGAACCACCCTTATACAGCTGATAGTCATATTGAAATGCAGTAATTGATTTACAAAGAGTTAAAGCTGTAAATATGTCACTAGGACCTCACTTACGCAGCTTATAGATAAGTGTAAAGCGGATAAGCGTTACACTGTAAAATATCGTAAATAATGTAATGTATTTAAATAAGACATACCTTTATTACAAACTTTACAAACGTACGGCTTCTCGCCGGTATGTATCCTCATATGGACGGCAACATAGCTCTGTTGGGAAAAGGACCTGGAGCAGACGCTGCATGAAAAGGGCTTTTCGCCCGTGTGCACTCGCATGTGCTTCTCGAGACTGCACTTTTGTGTGAAGCCGTTTCCGCACTCCGTACAGACGTACGGACGCTCGCCGGTGTGCGAGCGAATATGTATATTATACGATTGCGCCTCCGCGTACTCCTTTGAACAGTACTGACACTTGTACAGTTTGTGGCCGGTGTGGTATTTAAAATGTTTCGTGAGGGAGCTCGCCCATTTGAATTGTTTGCCTGAAAGAGAAAAAACATGACAGATTTCTGTAAAAAAAAGTACGTATTTCACTTGCACGCCGGTACCTTATTTAACGTACCTTAGTTAATGAAAAATTAGTGATAATGTTTTGAAATCAGCAAAATAAGCCTTTTTGAATAGTTTAAGAGCCAGTGACAAAAAAGTGCAAGTTTTGGAAAAACTGATATTTTCAGATCAGACATTACTTTGGCCATAGAATGCCAGGGTAGAGTCAGCAGGCCAGATTCAGGAACACCTGGTACTGGCATACTAGGAAAGGCATACTAAGAATGGCATTTTAATTAGTACCCCAAAGTGTTTTGGAAAAGCTGAAAATTCATCAGTAGACAGTGGATGCAATAAAGAACTCGAAACATATGATCAGACAGCTTTATAATTGAACACAAGGTGTCAGCAACTCTATACACGGCCCGGTGGCATAGTGGTTAGGACACGGCCCAGTGGCATAGTGGTTAGGTCGCCTGATCTTACATTGTAAGGTCCCGGGTTCGATTCCCGGCTGGGTCACCATTTTCCGTTGGGATCAAATTAACGGAATTGCATTTTCAATTTTGTTGATCGAATGCAATAACAAGACACACACTTACAGACATGTTACACGCACACATACATATAACACGTCATAGTAGAGTTGGTTGTAAGATATTGTCATATGACAATAAATCCGCCCATTGTGACAGTTTCACAATGAAGAGTGTAAACAAACAAACAAACAAACAAACATATCGGTCTATGACTCATCGGTCGACTGTGCCGCGCAATATAATGGTATGGAGATGCTGACGCCACGCATTCCATTATGAAGCAGTCTGATCACATCTTTCGAGTTCTTTTTTGCATCCACTGTTTACTGATGAATTTTCAGCTCTTCCAAAACACTTTGGGAGGTACAAATTAAAATTACACCTTTACTATTACGCCAGCGCCAAAAACTTTTCCAAGGCCTTTAGAGCCATCCCGTACAAACTGTTTTGGGGGTTTGGAGGGTAATGTCAAACTCTTGTTGGCAAGCGCCACAAAGAGGAAGCAAGCTAATAAAAGCAAGGACTTTATCATGGCGGTAAATGTACCATCCTTGATCTAAGGCCATCTTGCAGCCAGCTAGAATATGTCTAGCTGTGCAAGGGGTCCTGCTACAAAGGCGACATGAACTATCCTCGGCATAGCTCCAACGAGCGAGGTTACTAGGGTCTGGAATTGTATGCTGGAAGGTATTAAAATAAAATTTTAGCATCTCTGGCGTCCAGTCATAGACATTACCTTCCAGTGCATTGGAGGCGGAATGAAAAAGTCAACAATTGTTGTCCAATCATTCTGGCATTGAAAGCCAATAGCATGAGCCACAGTATGGCAACAGTATTGCTGTTGTAATCTCCTCGCAAGAGAGACTTCTTCAAGTCCACATCGCTCATGGTTGTACTGCTGTACCCCAGACCAGTGCTATTTTGGCTGATGATTCCAATAAGGAACTTTTTGTGAAAGTCTACGCGGGCTTGTAGATCATTTGAATCACTACGACCACTTATTACGTGCTTCGATATTGCCGGATCTTTGGAATTGCAAAGAATTGAATTTTTGGTTATTTTTGAGTTGGCGTAGAGCAGAGAGGACAGTTTTAGCGCTAGCCCAAAATTGTGTTTGGACCTGAACAGCGCATCTAGATGGGACAGTTGGGTTTAGGTGAAATCGTAAATAAGAAAGGGCCACAACAAATGTTGCGTTTTAAGATTACCGTAACTTACCGCACACGCTGCAGAGGTTATATTTCCCTTTCGCCTTTTTCATTTCCCCCGTATGTTTCCTGAAGTGCTTCTTAAGGTTCGACTTATCAGCAAATGAATGATTGCACAGATCACAAAGGTACGGCTTAACCTCGAGGTGAGTCTTGAGATGGCGCTTGAGTGCAGTGTCTGTGTATTTTTTGCCGCATACATGACAAGCGGACGAATGAACAGTAGATGTGTGAATCTGTAATATGTATAGATAAAATAAACGGAGCTTTCATGGAATTTACCAGCTGGAATTGGGTCCATCGTAATACTATTATTACACTTCTGGGGGGTGAGCGGTGGACTCGGGACTAAGTACATATAAAAGACGATATTAGAATATATAAAAAAAAAGAAATGAACTATATTTTCTTTCTCCATTTATCTTTTACATCAGTTTTACCACTGCTGCCACCGAAAATGCTTTATCTTGTACATGCCTTATTGCCGATATATGCGGTTAAAGTCGTATTGCCAATATATGCGATATATGCAGATTCTAATATTAAATATTATCCTTAACTATTCACATTATTATCCTTGACTTTTTACTATTTTCTATTGTTTAATTTTGGTTATTATTTAACATTTTATTTAATTTTACACGATTATCTATTTTCCATATTCTATTTTAATTTATCTATTTTCCGTATACCATTTTAACCCCTTGAGTGGCAAACGGGACAATTGTCCCATAAATGAAATTACCGTAGAGCGGCAAAGGGGACATCTGTCCCAGCGAGATCGGCGCCGATGTTTTTCAATTATTTACTCTTGATACCTCACATAAATTATACGGCCTGTGGTATGTGCGAAAAGAGGAGAAGATTCTCTGTCGTTAACTCGTTGGTTCATTATTTTTCATACAGTCGCCATTTATTAGTCTATGATTGAACCAAACCAAACCAAAAACTTCAATATTCATGTTGATTTTCAACACCGAATATTTTTTTATTTTTGTATGGGTATAAGTAAAACGAAGTCATAGGTTGAATGAAGCATATTATAATTATTATAAAAGTATTCACAATTTCTTGCATAGGGTGATTAATTTCCAGAAAAAACAGAAATGTTGGACAAGGCAGTTTCTTTTCTGTACCACAACTTTGACAGATAATTCTGAATAATGCTTATTATTTTACAAAACGATGTTACACTTATCTAATAGCAAATTTCAACAGGAACATAAAACAGGTCTTCTTTATACGATCCATATAGTAGTTTCGGAGTAATCGTCGTTTTCCTGAAAAGCTATATTTTTGTTGTGATGTATTCTTCTTCTTCGCGTTCTCTAAGAGAAACTACAATTCAAACTTCAGCGCTCGAGGTATTAATTATTACCTATTGTTATTATTAGTTCGTCATTATTAGTTATAACTTAATTGTAATGACTATGGTACTATAAATGTTTTTTTAATTCTTTATTTGAACTTGCCGTTTATAAGTAATGCGTGCATAAAAACTAAAGAGCTTGCTGCCCTGGTACAAGTCATATATGCTAATGCTTATATCGGCTCTGTTCATTTAAAAAAAAAAATATATGAATAAATGTAATAATTATTAATAATCATAAATTTTAGTAAGACAAATATGTTTCGAAAATGTATTGATTAATTAATTAAATAAATATATAAATTTTTTGACATTTCTAATAAAATTACAAATTGAAATTTTTATTTCTACATCTTGTATCTAAAGAAAAGATTGTCTTGCAAGCGTCTTCTCCAAAAAGACAGAAACTTCAAATAAACTTACTTGCAGTTGCAGAGACGACTCGAATGTGCACTGACATTTTTGACAAACGATATGCGAATGATCATTGCCCAAATCGCACTCAGTCAATTCGCTCAAACAATCGAGGTTATTGAAATTCGAATCAAATATTTCATCTCTTCTATCTCTAGCGGGTATAGCGGACTGATGGATTTCCACCGGTACTTGGGATGATTCTATAAAAAAAAAACATTAGATTTATAGGCGGTAGCTATGACTGATAGGCTTATATCGGTGGCACTGCAGTTAAGTGGGTAGCCGGACGATTTATTTACTCGATATATCTTGCTTCAACAACTTATTCTAGTAATATGTTCCATGAATCCACTACCCTGTTGGACAAAAAGTGCTGTCTTGAAATGTTTGCAAAAAGAGAATGAGTAATTTTATACCCACTTGCAAAGGTTGTTGTAACACTTTGCTACATAATTATACCAAACGAAAACTTATTACAAGCTGAAATACGTGGATGAAAAATGTCAAAGTTGAAATTGCAAAATATTTTATTCAGTATTTACACCTTATTTATTTCGTTTTAATTAAACAAAGCAGTTGCTTATATTATTTATATAGAAGGTATAATAAAAATAAAATACAAACGGAGCTGCCATAGAATTCACCGACCAAAAATCGGGCCCATCATATATAATTATTACACTTCTGGGAGGTCAAGGGTGGATTCCGGACTAACGACCGGCTGTGATAGGTTTAGGACAGCTGTCTTGCCACATATGAGCGTTCACTTTAGCACCCATTCACTCCCCCTTCGAAGCCCTTCATGCCGGTTATTTAAAACTCACCCGAAGGGCGAGTTTTAAATAACCGGCATACCTCAAGGGGTGAATCAGTACGAACAGGTAAGAAACTTTATATTGAAAAATTGTTTTTTTTGATTTGAAAATTTTAAGATACTGACTGTTATATAAAATTTTGACAAGCATTTGAACGCGCTGCACCATCTAGCGGTTGGTAAAATATCGATAATAAACAATATTAGCGATAATTTACCTACTGCTAGATAGCGCATTGTGCTCAACTTTTTTATATAATAAAAAACAACTAATTTTAAATCAATAAAAAACTTTTAAAAAATATATAATTTATTTTAAACTTTTTCCCACATTTTTTTATCAAAGTTCCTTAGTTGATTGTTTCTCGATCCACCCCCTTCAAGGATGTCTGTTAATAAAACTCACCCTTTACATAAATATATATATGGAAAATATCACAAACTATAAACCTATATAAATGTCAAGTATAAATAGTAAAAATAACTGCTTAGTACTGAGTGAGTACTTATCTTATTCCGAAAGCTAAGGCGGTAAATAAGTTTATGGATGTGAGAGAAACAGCCAATTAGTAAAATAGAGATAGATAATCAGTGTGCGGGTGTCAGGTAAGATTTTGCACCTGGGCTGACGGCATTCTTTTGTTTCATGTTAAGGTTTTCTAAACAAGTTTATGTATGAAAGAGACACAGTAAGACAGAGATATATACTCAGTGTATGAGTGGCAGGTAGGATTTTGACCCTGAGCTGTGGTCATTCCTTCGTTTTACGATAGGGTGTTCTGAGTGTTTTCTGTTTTCTTGTGATTTCATTTTTAATTTCTGGCTGTGATACTGGACTTGGTGTGATGATTGATTTTTGCTGAACTGTTGGATTTCGCTGAATGATTGGATTTTAGTTGGACTGCTGTCCGGACTGAGCTGGATTTTAGTTGGACTTTGCTGAATGATTGGATTTTAGTGGAACTGCTGAATGATTGGATTTTAGTTGAACTGTTGGTTCAAATAACGATTTATATTTTTATAGGTTTGGGGTTTATATCCGTATTTATATAATAAACCCTATTTAACAAGATTTAATAACTAGTTTATTTCACAAAATCATCCAGATATACGAAACTTCAGATGTGTATAATATTTCTTCAGATGTGTATATAATTTCTGGCCCTCGTAGGGCTTGGATCTATGACAACTATCTAACTTCACATTTGTCATGGCCCTTTCTTATTTATGATTTCACCAAAACCCAACTGTCTCGCCTGGATGCACTGGTGACAGCTAGTTTAAAATCCTGCTTGTCCTTAGCCAAAACAGCTGACCCCTCGACTCTCTTCAGGTCCAAACACAGTTTTGGGCTAGCTCTATAACTGCCCTCTCTGCTCTATGCCAACTCCAGAATAACCAAAATTCGATTCTAAACAATTCTAAGGATCCGGCAATATCGAAGCACGTAGTACGTGGCCGTAGTGAGTCAAATGATCTACAAGCCCGCGTAGACTTCCACAAAAAGTTTACTGGAATCAGCCAGAATGGCACTGGTCTGGGGTATAGCAGAACAACTATGAGCGATGTGGACTTGAAGAAGTCTCTCTTGCGGGGAGATTACGACAGCAATAGTATGGCTCACGCTATTGGCCTTCAATGCCAGAATGATTGCACAACAATTGGAGACTTTTGCATTCCTCCTCCAAAGCACTGGAAAGTAATGTTGTATGATTGGACGCCAGAGATGCTGAAATTTTATTTAAATGCCTTTCAGCATACACTTCCAGACCACAGTAACCTTGCTCGTTGGAGCTATGCCGAGGATAGTTCATATCCCCTTTGTAGCAACACCCCTTGCACAGCTAGACATATTCTAGCTGGTTTCAAGGTGGCCTTGGATCAAGGACGGTACCCTTATTGCCACGACAAAGTCCTTGCTGTTATTCGCGAGGTACTTATCCTCTCAGTGGCTCATGCCAATAAGGGTTCCACAGTATCCTCCAAACCCCCAATACAGTTTGTGCGGGTTGGCTCTAAAGGCAAAAAACATCTCACTGCAAAACTTGAACTTGAATTTGAACTGTGATATTATAACTTCTTTACACAAGCACAATTAACTGTTTTAAGTCCCTAGATGTCTGGGTACACTTCTCATTCAAAAATTCCTATTCTTCTTTATATTGCTCAACTTGAATCAGCGACGACGCAAATGTTGATAGTTGTTGGGGGAAAAAAAGAACTGTGGAATGGGCAATCACAGTGTCTTCATTATTATGAACGTCTTCATTATTTTGAACGTCTTAATGAGATCACCACTTGCCCGGCGAGCTTTTAGTATTGGCAAATGCAACCCAGTCAGCATCCGTTACGCGAATTTCAGGAGAGCTCTTATGTAAGTCTTATGCAAGGTTACACAACAGTTTCAGCGCCAAACATTGAAAAGCCTTACGAATGATATACTTGTATACCAATGTTGTCATAATTGCTATTTTCAAAACTGAATTTATGAGTTTGCTCTATTTTAAATCATGTAACACATGGGCGCCGGCAGAAGGGTTCAAGGGGGTGCACTTGCGCCCCCCTGTCAGGAAAAAATACACATAAAATATTATTATTATTTTTTAAATTAAGTTACTGTTTGAATAAAAACAGTCGTCTAGGGTGCTGTCCAAATTTGTTCATCACCTTGTCATCAAAGTTAGAGTCCTCCTCTACACTTTTCTATTTAATTAGTTAACAGTAGTGTGTATAGATGCAGATGCACCTCCCTAAAAGTAATCCTGGCGGCGCCCATGAAGTAACACGATAATTCCCAAATCCTTCTGTTGCATCACTGGTTTCATGCAAGTTTAGCCATCATGACATTTATAGAGGGACTCCGACCCCCTTAATATAATAATCGATCTCGAGCACCCTTAAGCCCAATGGAAAGCGCCGCTGCTCCTGACTATCAAGTTTAGTTGGGAAACTTGTACTCTTCTACTGGTCGAGGTTATGAAAATGTGAGTTGATGCTAATTATGTTATGATAACACTCTCCAATCAAAAATTATGCACCAAAATTTATTATACAGCCTATTAGATTGCTCAATGCCGTACTACGATTTGGCAGCTATGGTTTACTACAAAGCGCAATGTTTAGATGGCACTGTTATTTCCAAAAATTGATTAATCTTCTCTTATTATGTTCAATATGGCGGCGTTCGTAGTATGACAGTATGGCAGTGTACTTTAAATGGCGCTCTAAACACGCCTATATGGTATCCTATCTCGAAATAAAATAATAATATTATAACAAACCAATTTTTAAATAATGGGCTCGATTGCGTTGCTTTGTTAACTAAAAGTGAAATTAGTTCGAAGCGAACGTGATAGAGCAATACGTTAGAGCCTAATATGAAACGAACGATCGTCGATAAAATCTACCTGTCGAACTTATACTCGTTCGAATAAATTTGAACACATTTCGTGCGGTGTTAGATTCAGATGCTTTATCTTTTGTGGGTAGTTTTAATGCGAAAAAAGTGACAACCAATCTTTTCACATTCCGCTCTAGCGTATTGTGCCCTGTCTCGTTCACACGGACTATTTTCCGATTTTAGTTCTAGAAGAAACACAATCAAGCCCAATGGCTCTTAGGTTGGCCTTACACGGGCAGCTTAAAGCAGTCAAGACCGAACGCTTTAAGCTGCGACTTCATAGCGAACTACAATCTTCTATTCATTGGAATAACCGAGACCGCTCAAGCAGTGGCGACCGCTCCGGGCGGTCAGCAGCTTGATGTAATTGCATCGTGCGGTCGAGCAGTTGCAAGACATACGCTGACTGCTCGAGCGGTCGACTGCTCCAGCGACCTTCACCCCTCCGCCCGGCGTCGCGTTTGCCACCGCCTGCTCAGTGTTACAGCTAGTCTTTCTACTGGTGGGATACTCCTCCTCCTCTAATGGTGTCTTGACGTTTAATTTTGTGCTTCAGTATAATGTTTTATTCGTCAAACTAAAATATAGACATTCTAAAATAATTTTAAATTGTGTCATCATCACTTCCAAGTTCCATAAACAAATGATAAAATTGTCTATGTCTTTGTTCCAAAATTAGATGAACCCACTTTTTTTTTATCTTTCTACGCCGTCGTCTGCGCCTGATCAAAAGCAGCAACAGTAGTGCTTCTTCATCAAAATCCATATTGCAATTGACTTATCAACTGCTCAAGCTGTTGAAAACAACTGCTTGAGCAGTTGATAATAACTGCTCGAGCGGTCCGTGTATGTTGTTCAATGATTTAACTACTCGAGCTGCCCGTGTATGGTCGGCCTTATTATTTTATTATTATTTACATAAATACAGTATATAGGTTTCAAGCACTTTAATGTTCAAATAGACTACTAGATGGCATTCCATCTCTATGTATTATTTCTGTGATATATTCAGCCCATGTAAAAAATGCAATAGATGGCACTAACAACTGAATGTTATCATTGGTTAAATTATTAGGTTTATAAATTCATTCTGTCATTTATAAAAAAAACACTCATTATCAATGTTACTACAGATAGCCAAATAAAATGCCATTAGTTTCGCCGCCAATGTTATCAGCGCCAGCTGCATTTCACTGGCCCAGAAAGGTAGCCAAAATGTACTATGGAGTTGAGCAATCTAATACTATATATAAACAATTTCAAAATCTACTCACCGTACCGACCATAGCAGTGATCGTTGGGTACCATCTTTTGTGAATTTTCTAAAACGATGGTATCAAAACTATCTGCACCTATTACACCAGCTTCTTTGAAATGTTGTCCTTGGTTAGAAATCTCAACTGAAATGTAATTATTAAAAGGTCAGTATTTATAAGGGGTCATGAAGTAAAACAATAATCAACTCACTTATAATAGGCATATTTGTAGAATTATTTAAAATAGGGTGACTATTCGCTTGACGAGATGTGGTTTGGGTTGCTTCAGCTGCTTTAATGGCTTTTCTTCTCTGAAAATTTGATAGAAATAGCATCATTACTTTAGCATCTAAAAAACATTCGTTTGTATAATAGACTAGCTAAACCTGGCCACCCTTTTCTGTGGCTAAAACTGATATGAAATGAATAGAATCATCAATGTCAAAGCGCACTGAAGATTTTACCGTTGCGGAAAGACTTTTGTCACGCATATTCGAATGCAACAATGAGTACAAATTTCATTTTAATATAAAAACATGGGCGTATTTCAATGCAACATTGTGTCAAAATTTCAAGTCAATCGATCGACTACTTTCGAGTTTAGCGAGCACAAAAATACACAGGATGAATTTTTATATATAAAGATAACGTCGATACAGTAACCACAAAGCGAGTTTAATTTTGCTTATTGTAGTGTCATATCAAAAGCTTTTAAAATTCTATTTGGAAAAAATAGTAAAATGTCAGCTGCCTATTTTCGTTAAAAGATCAATTTGGGATAAACAGCAAGTTTCATGAAATTTATTTCCAGGTGCCAATAAAAATCAGCAGCAATTATACTCAATAATTACTTTTTTCATTTTTGTGCAATGCAAGGAGTTATTTTGCACACATGGCAAGCGCGCGGGTCCCATCAAACTTGCAGAAGGCAAATTTGCAGACGGCAATCTTGCAGACGGCAGTTTTGCAGAAGGCAATCTTGCAGAAGGCAGTTTTGCAAATGTCAAAATGACCTAACCTAACCTAACAGAAAAACTTAAAACATTTTTTTTAATGTTTAGTTTGATGTATAAAAGTCATCCACTACAAGGATGCCGGTAATTAATGTCACTTCGATTTTAGGGAAAGAAAAACCTAACCTAACCTAACCTAACAGAAAAACTTAAAAACGGTACTGAAGGTTGCCGCCTGCAAGGTTGCCGCCTGCAAGGTTGCCTCCTGCAAATCTGCCCTCAACAAATTTGGAACTGTCAAAAGTGACATTTGTGCAAAATTGCCGCATGCAAAACTGGCGCCCCCCAGGCGCGCAAACTGCGACTTAAAAAGGTAAAAGACCATTAACTTAATGGACAGACTGACATTGATGTCTGTACCCTTGAATTTGCATAAAAGATGAATTATCATACGCAACGCTGTCACATGCGTCTCACAAAACGTCGTTCTGCGATCTCCAGATTGGCATGGGACGGTAGAGGGGAAGGACAGTATGCCATCCTACGCGTAAGACCAGTGAGTTTCTAGAACTTACGTTCTCAACACGTTAGACACACATAAAACATCGGCGCATGCACATAGATAAGAAATGCGGATGTACATAACGAATCGTTCTTCATCGTATTCCAATTTATGCATTAGCCGATCCGATCGGAAGCCAGTCTTTACGCGCAAAAAGCTGCGTCGCAACTTTTTGATCGATTTTGTAAATAAATGCTAACATTATCGTTTTTTCATAATTTCCCTCTTGTTACCTAATAATTAATCTTGTTAGTCATGTATATCTACATACTACCGATACTGCCCTCGCGAGAACCACATAATTTAATAAAACTCACCAACAGCTGAGCTCTCAAAATCGCATCGGACTTGATACAATTCTGCTTGAAAGTGTACGATCTACTAATTTGCAAGACACACTGAACGCAGAGCTTCTGAGGTAATTCGTCTCCCTCTTGAACCTATAAAAGTGTTTAAAAATTCAGTTTCGTTGTCGCGGTTCGATATTCACATTTACTTCGATTCTGTCCAATTAAATGTCCAATTACTTCGATTCTGGTAACGGCTGTAAGCATGTCGTTCAAACTCGCGCCGAAAATCGGTTGGAGACCGGGCTTAGCGCTCAAACAGGCGCGGCAGACGTTATCAAAGTTGATTTCTTGTGCATTTGCAACGAATGAAGCAGCTGAAGACATTTTAAACACGAATCGAAGAACATAAACAACAGCACCGTAAGCACCGACCTTTTACGGACTTTTTACACCAGCAAAGATAATATAATAAGAAACACAAGCTTTGACCGAAGACACCTGACAGTTGATGACAGCCACATGACAGCCATCAGTGACAGCTATACATCTTCTTCTTCTTTCTTTTCCTTGTGGCAATTCCACGCAGCTAGGGTGCTGGTGATTTTGTGCCAGTTTGTATGTATTGTTGACGGGAGGATGACTACTGTTAATGTTAGTACCTACAAAAAAAAAACAAAAAGGAAGGGACATCACAATTGCATACACAGAAGACAACATAGAGACTAAAAACATAACAGAATATTAGGGGAATATTTTGGAGGAAGAAAAAGGAGAAGGGTCAAGGTAATAGAGAAGTGCTTCTGGGGGCAGCGCCGCTCCCCACCGCCCCCCGAGAGCAGCCCCCCCCCCCCCGGCATCGGCCGCACCGGGAATGTGTCGTCCATTGACCGCAAGCTACTGCCAAAAACTCGCCCTATTCAGCGACTTTTTCCACAGCCAACCTCGACAACGGGGCCACATTTCCATCGGCCTGTCGTCACAAGGCGGGTCCGATCCCGGAGCAGCGAACGGAAGCGGCCACCCCCAGAAGGCATTTCGGAATATGGGTTAAATGGCTAAATGATTTAGGTTAACGAATTTAGCGATGACTCGATAAATTTTAATGGAATTGGACGCCAGAAGGATATCGATTTTGGTAGGGAGTTCGATTTTCAATTGAATGAGATTAGGAATGAATGAAGGAAAGTTGTTAAGGAGAGGGCAATTAAAGAAGAGGTGATCCACGGTGCAGATATCAAATCCACAATCACACTGTGGGGACGGAATTACTTTTATACGATATAGGTGTGCGGGCGTTGAGCAGTGGCCTATGCGCATTCTGCAAATTGTGGAGATCTCTTTCCGCCTGAAAGGTTTTTTAAAATACCAAGGTTTGTTGTGAAGGTGGGGATTTATAAGAAAATAATGTTGACCTTTAGACTTGCAAGAAGAAAGATAACTCTTCTTCCAGCAGTCCTTCGTTTCTTCTTCTATTTGGGGGAGGATGTCCGACGCAGGGATTTTGATACGGAGGAGGGCTCCCCTGGAGCGGGCCTCATTAGCCAACATATCCGCCGATTCGTTACCGGCTATTCCTGAGTGGCCTGGAATCCACGTGAGTACTACTTCATCCCCTCTCTCTCTGACAGTGCGGAACAGGGATCGGATCTGGTTTTCCAGGTGAGAAGGGCGATGTGAGATGGCCGGATTGTTTAATTTCTCTACCAGACTTAGGGAGTCGCTAAAAATGGCACATGGGGAAATATGGTTAGTCAGGATGTACTCGAGGGCTTTCAGGAGGGCAACACTTTCAGCGGTGAAGATTGATGCTTTGCTGTGTAATTTATAAGCGATGGGAACTCTGCGGTTGTGGTGAAAAATTCCCACCCCCACGTACCCCCCAGCTTCTGTCTTGGAGCCGTCTGTAAATATGAGGTCCCAGCCAGGGAACCTGGATGCTACGAGGTCCAAAAATACGGCATTGTTTAGAGGTGATGGGGGCTGCCCTACTGGACATTTCGACAAGACGGTTTGAGAGAAGATGTCCGGGGTGGTAAGTCTGTCTTCGAAGGGGAGATGGAAGTCTGGGAGGAGAGCATTCCTGTGAATGATGTCCTTGAGGCGGTATAGTTTCCTATGACTAACGCAGAGGGCGGGGGCTTTGTTATTTGGAGTGTTTCTCAGCAATTCGGAGAGAAGGGTGATTTTAGGAATAAGAGGGTGATTGACGAGCTGAAGGCGTTTAATATAAAATCTATCTGCTAGTAGTTGACATCGGAGGTTGACTGGAGGTTCACAAGACTCGGCTAGTAGGGGAGAGCTTCCCATGGCGCCAATGGTGCATCGGAGGCCTTTAAATTGAAGGGTGCTTAGTTTCCTTTGCATTTTCAAGCTCATAGGGTAGCAGATAAAGGCAGCATAGTCGATGTGAGAACGAATGAGACAGTTGTGGAGGAGCTTAACTGTGAAGGGATGTGACCCCCACCACACTCCACTGACTGCCCGAAGAACATTCAGTGACTTTTCCCCGCTGGAAACGACCTGCTCGATGTATCCCCTCCATAGTAGTTTGGTGTCTAGGATAACCCCAAGGAATTTGGCTTGCGCCTTGATGGGAATTAGGGAATTATTGAATGTTATATTCACTACTGGGGGAATATTTCTCCGAGTGAAGATAACGGCGCTACTCTTGGAGGGGGAGATAGCTAGTCCTGAGTTGTGAAGGTATATGTTTAGTGCCTCAAGCGCTTCTGATATCCTCTGCAAGGAGGCCGAGAGGTTGGGTGAGGAGTGGTATAATACAACGTCATCTGCGTATTGCAATATCCTGCAGTGATCCAGAACAGCATTCTCCAACCCCCTCGTATAAAGATTGTATAGGATGGGGGACAGCACGCTACCCTGGGGCAGACCCTTAAAGACTGACCTTGAAATGCAATCAGACAGGGAGGGAATGTTTATAGTACGGTCCGATAGGAGACGGCAGATGAAGGAGCAAAGTTTTTGAGGAACCCCTAGACTGACAAGTCTCCTCCCGAGGAGGGGGATCAAGACATTGTCATACGCCGCCTGGACATCCAGGAATGCTGCGACAAGAAATTCCCTCCTGTGGAAGGAGAGCCGTATGTCCGTTGTGAGGATGGAGATGTTGTCGAGGGTACCAAGGCCCCTACGGAAACCGAACTGAGTCTTGGACAGCTGGAATCTTGATTCGAAGAACCATTCTAGCCTGTTTTTTATTAAATGTTCCGCAATTTTACAAAGGGATGAGGATAATGCAATGGGGCGAAAATTTTTAGGGTTATCATTGTCTCGACCGGATTTTGGGATCGGTATGACAATCTGCGATCTCCAAGCGGTGGGAGGAGTTCCTGTCTCAAAGAACCCGTTTAGTAAATTTAGGAAGTAGGATTGGATCGGGGGAGGAGAAGAAGTGATAAAGGAGTAAGGGATAAAGTCCTCCCCTGGTGAGGAATCCTTCAAGCGGTGGAGAACCGCTAATAGTTCTGCCGAGCTGAATGGTGAGATTAGCCACTGGTGGGCACTTGGGGAACGAAGCTGATCGAACTGCGTGATATTGATTTCATCACGGTTGGGACAGGTGGAAGGTGCCAAGTTGTCAGCGAATTGTTCTAGTACCGCCTCCTTAAGTGTGGTAGAAATAGGCGGATTCAATCCGCGACGGAACCTTTTCACCATGGTCCAAACTGTGGAACTGGGTGTATCCGGGGAGAGGTTAGCGCAGAACTGTTTCCAGCCATTTCTTTTTTTAAACTTGAGGAGCTTCTTGCAGTCTTTTGCGACTTTGTGGTAAATATCCCAGTTCTTGGTGGACATTTCCTTGAGGTAGGACGAGAGGGCTGATTTACGCTTTGAAACGATCAGGGTACAGTCATCGTCCCACCATGGAGGCGAGGAGCGCACCAAGGAGTTTTCTGCCTGTCTTCTGAAACACTTATCGGCGGCGGTAGTCAGACAAGATACTAAGGCGGAGTAGCACTCTTCCAAAGAGGAGGGGGTTATTGGGGGAAGTTCTGAAGCCGCAGTGTCTAGGGCCGAAGTATATTTGGCCCGACTGCCCGGAGAACGATCAGGCTTGAACAGGGGACGACGCTTGTCAGTGGCCCTATCCAGCTGGGTGCCACAAACCTCGATCAGGATGGGAAGGTGGTCGCTGCCCATTGAGTCCTCGAGGACACACCAGGTGCTGTCAAGTAGAAGAGAAGGAGAGCATAGGGATACATCCGGGGCTGATGGGCGATCTGAAGGGAGGGAGACTAGAGTGGGGGAGCCATTGTTCATGATGCCAAGAGACATTCTGTCCGCGCAGTTAAGAAGTGCTTCTCCCTGGCGATCAGAGTAGGCACAGCCCCATACGGGCGAATGCGCATTAAAATCCCCTAGGAGAAAGACTTTTCCTGACAGTCTACCAAGAGAATGTGACCATTGGACATCTGAGATGACGGTTCTAGGAGGGATATAGGTGGAGATGAAAACGAGATCTTTAATCTGCCCACCCACGATCTGAGAGTTGTCGGAAGGGGGAAGGAGGGGGAGGGGAGAAATACTCAGCGACCTGCTGACTAGGAGGAGAGCTCCTCCTTTGCCGTCTGCGCGATCGTCGCGAAGACATGAGTAACCTGGAATACGGAATGAACTATGTGGGAAGAGCCAGGATTCTGAGATCGCTGCAACGTCAATACTGTGATGTTGCAGCAGATGGATCAGTTCCGCTTTTTTAGGAATGATACTCCTACAGTTCCACTGCAATATATTGAGCATGTTGTTGTTTAGGTTTTTTTTTTTTTTAAATTAATGTGTAATGTATATATATATATATGTATATATAAATATATATATATATGTATATGTATGTATAACAAAAGAAGGCAAATGAGAAAAGAGGGGAAGAATGGCTTGAAAAGAAGTGACTGTTACGTTTAATGAGGAAAAGCGCCGGATGAATTTCCGCCAAGGAGGGAGTTCACCGACTGCAAATCTGTCACCGTCTTCAATGACGTTGTGTCACTGCAGGATGAGGCTGCAGAATTGGTATTGACCTTCTGTTTTCCAAAGAGTTGACGTAAGAGCCTAACGATTTCCTCGAGGGTAGAGTCGTTCGGTTGCCTATTGGCATTGAGGCTGGTACCATTTACCTTCGTATGGGGAAAATAATCCCATCTGAGATCCCGCGTTGGATCATGATCGGGCTGCGAAAAGAGGGCAGAAGGAGAAGAAATTTTCCTTTTTTTGGTAATTTTACCCTTTGATTTTCCCGAGCGAGGTGGGTCGTTGACCACTACCACTCTGGGGCGGCGGGTTGGCGTATCCAAGACTGGATAGAGTGACTTCGGGGGGTCGGTTGCCGTGACGGTCGCGTAGGAGCTACGTTTGATGATGGGGAATTTGGAGGATGCATCGTGAAAGGAGATTCCGTCCTTGGCCATTATCTGTTTAATGGCCTTCTGTCTCATGTACTCGGGACAGGAAAAATCACTGGCCCTATGGTCGCCTCGGCAGTTAATGCAAGAGATAATTTGGCTTTTGCAGCTATTTTCCGTGTGGTCTTCACCGCAACGGAAACATCGTGGGGATTTAGCTCTGCAGGTTTTGCTCGAGTGTCCAAATCGACAACACGTGCGGCACTGCATGACCGGAAGCGAGTATACCTCGACTGGTAAGGAGTTATAAAAGATAAGCACTCGTTCAGGAAGTTTCTGGCCCTCGAAGGTTATTACAACGGTTCTGGATGGCTTCCATACTACCGTGCCATTGGGATCCGTCGAGCGGAAATTCAGTCTTCTAATATTTTTGGCCACACAAGAATTTGAGGCGTTGATGGCCTGCAATATTTCATCGTCCGATAAGTCGTTGTCTAGCCCTCTAACGAGGCCAAGACGCACTGTCGCAAAGGAGGGGATGAACGCATGGTAAGATTTCTCTTTCAGGAACTCAGCGTTCACCAAAAAGTTGGCTGAACTGCCTGACTTCAGTGAAACTTCTATACGGTTTCGACCGGTTTTTTTGATGGATGTTACATTTGGCACTTTGTTTTTTGAGATAAGTTTTCCTACCGAGAGGGGGAAAATATTAAGGTTAGGAGAAATGTCTCCCTCAACCATTTGAATTGGCTGATATTGGATGTATACAAGGAAGGGCCCCAGCGAACCCTCCCCGTATAGGTTAGAGACCTTATTGATGTTATGTTGAGTTGGTTTAGGATCGAGGGCGCCTGAAGAGCGAACCTCCACGTTTGCCGCCACAGTTGATTCCAGCTGGTAGGTACTTAAAAGGGTTGGAGCCAGCGGCTGTACTGCCGCTGACTCCCCCCCGCCTAGCTCCATTCCGGTTCAACTACGGCAATAACATTTGGAATGAAATAACAAACACACAAACACGCACAAAAAAAAATAGAAAAAAGAAAATAAAACGAACTAACTACCCTATCGAGTTCCGGCCTCGGTAAAAATGGCGAAAAACTTACGATATGTGTAGAAAGTTGTTTCGGCAGAACCCAGAGGTTGCGGCCACACGTAATCACAGACAAAACAAAGAACGATTATCACATAAGACAATTCACAGAGCAGGAAACACACGGAGACACGAGGACACCCGTAATAACGGAAACACAACCGCCCCCGTTAGTGAATCCTAATAGAATCCCAGCTATACATATGACAGGACGATCAGTGGATGACAGTCTCAACGTAGTGTTGCCAACCATGGCTGCAGATTGGCTGCGGTGTGTCACCGCACGGATTTTTTCACACCATAGTGTTATTTAGAACCCCGCGCACTGCGGAAATTATCTCGTAGATCGCCAGCAGAGATTTGTAGACAACGAATGACTAACTCCGAACATTCCACCGCAGTGCGCGGACTTCAAGAATGCGTGTTTTTCCCTGGCCTAAGTCTAATATTTCGTTATTGAAATATTACAAGTTCGCCTCCCTGGTCACAGTATTATTACATTATCTTTGGGTCACAGTATACCAGTATACCTCTCTCGGTGTACTGTGCCCTGGTGGACCGATTTCAACCACGACCTTTTCAACTTGTACCATTACCATTGATTATATCTATATAATCAATGCCATTACCAAATGATGCCTGCATGGCAAATTTCAGTCGGATGAAGCGCTATCTTAGAGTAGTACATACGCACATACACACACACACACACACACACACACACACAGCATAAACAGACAAAACACAGGCACACACGGCACACAGTATGACACAAGTACACACACCGACAGACTGACAGACACATACACATAGACGGACAGACACACATAGCCTTTAATCTAGAAATGGTTTTAATCATCTCTGGGAGCTCATAATAAACAGTTCCGTCCCTGAAAAAAAATGCGCATTCACAATACTTTTCCTTCTGGTCCGTTGGTGGACAGGGACAGTAAAAATTGAGTCCATACCAGCGGTAGACCCTACCCTCCAAAAATTTTCTGGTAATATTCCACCGTCCACTTTCTTCCTACTAAAATAAAAGACAACTTTTATAATCAGTCTGTATATCGGATATGTCTGTACATACAGTTATTTTTAATTCTTATAATTCTAAACTTACAATGAAATCAGAAAAATTCTCGAAAGCGTCTACAAAGTCAAACCGTTTGTGCGCGTGTGATCATCTCGTATAATCAATAGAATATTTCCATAAATTTAATATATTTTTGTAAAACTTAACAGAATATTTTTTTTTCCTTTAGAAAGAGCCTAGAATTACAGCCAAAAATTGTGAGCACGTTTGAGAATGATCAGACGACAAAAAGGATTTGACTATTAATACAGCGCCGCAATACTTTTTAATTTTCCAACAATTAATAAAAGCCGAAATTCGTTATGGGCACTTTTGGTTTTTTAAAAAATTCAGTACATTTTTTTTGAAAATTACAAATTAAATTTTTCATCGTTTGCTTCTACTAGGGTGGATACATTGACTTTTATGTATGTACATTTTTTAATTATAATTTTACATTGTCCAATAATGCTGGGGAAATTACTATTTATACAATCCAAATAAACCACCGCAAATCTCATTTATAAAAAATATACATTCCACTACTTCGTCAATTCAATTAAAAAAAAGGCAAAATGCCTTATAACCTATTCGAAATAAACTACGGTAATGAAAATAACAATCTTTTTTTTCTGATGTTAAAACATAAACGTAACATTCTATCTAGAATCTTGGTCTTGACAAAAAACGAACGAAAGGTCCGCATTTCCTTAACTCTCCATTCAATCTCAGTCATTGTATTCCCAATGGCAAATGTTCTTAAATTATGTTGCTTTTAGTTTATATTCCTAACTCTATTTATAGGCTAACGACGGCTTATTTTTTTAACGGCTTTCACTCTGCCATCGACCATAGTTTTTATTTTTAAATTGATGTGGTTGTCGAATTAAATAACTGTGGTCGACAGTAGGTTTAATAATTGATAAGAAATAAACATTAGAAAAATCATGAAAATACTTTGGTCAGACTAAATAATAGGGGAAAAAAATCGTGGAATGTTTTTGATTCTGTGTTATCGTATTATTGTCGAGGCGGAATTTAAAATTTTGTCGAAATTAATACCACTCGAAAAAGATAGAAATTTAAAATGTTATAACCCACTAAACTAGCTGTCCATATATTACAAATTAAAGAAGAGTTGTTTTGTTATCACTGAGCTGTCGTACAGAGTGAGGTAAACTGTAGCGCGAGCGAAGCTGCAGGCAAGAGCTACTTTTATCACAAAATTAAATGCCATTATTGCGTACTATCACTGTATCCCACTGAATGTTTGCATCAACTGTACCTAGACCGCACCGTTGCATTCAATCGTGAACTTTAGAAAATAAATGCAATAAATGGACAGCCTCTTAGACGGGTGTTTTGTTCAATCTGGCATCAGTTCAGTCCTCGACCTAGATCATGAACTGACTGATGAACCGACAAAAATTATCAAAATGTTTGAAAATCTATCAGTTAAGTCCATTCGTCAACGCAATAAACGATCAGTTTCCAGTCAGTCTGACCAACGTTGCGGACTGAACTGATGCCAGATTGAACGTTAACACCCGTCTTTCAGCTCACAGGGCCATGAAAAACGACTTTATAATCTCATATTATATAAAAACATCTAGAAAAAATAATTGAGGATAAAATTAGAACAAATTGTGGTTCGGTTAAGCTCTGTCTGGGCTTAGAGGTCTTCGTCTTCTTCTTCTTGGTCTTCGTCTCGCGGGAAGCGGAGAGTCTTCTTGGCCGACGGGGGCGAAGTGGGGGAAGTGGGCGAAGTGGGGGCGGGCGGCAGAAGGGGCTGAAAGGCCGACCCCAGCGAAGGGCGCAGAGTGAAGCCGGTCACGCTCGGCCGGGGCGCTGTTTCGCTGGTGGCCGCGCACACCGCGTTCACGCACGTCGTTGCATCCGAGCATTTCAACTCCACCTGAAAAACGATTAGAGAATATCACGATTCCGCGTCACACTCTGCGCACAAACCCCTATAGCAAAAGGAGCTGTAATGTGCCATTGTTAGATTCCTTCGATTCCATTCGAAGGTGATTGGGTTTGGGATCGGTTATCGGTAGTCTGACATCCGCACTTGGATCTCTAGATTCCAGATATGGAATCCTGAGGATCTACTCGGGAAAGTCCAGCGCAGAGCGACTGAGATGCCGATGGGTTTGCAAAAGCTGGAATACTCAGAAAGGCTCCGCAGATTGCAACTGCCCACACTTGAGAATCTTCGGATCAGGGGTGACCTTATGAGACGTATAAGAACCTCAATGGATGCTATAATTTCGCTAAGTTGTCCTCAATCTTTGAGCGTAACCACTTGCATCATCTGCAAGGACACAACTTTAAACTGGATAAGACACAATTCCACACCAATCCCAGGTAACACTTCCTAGCCAACAGGACTGTCGACCAGTGGAACAGATTACCTGTGTCAGTTTATTAGTGTAAACGTATTTAAAAATAGACACACTTTAACCCCTCAAGCCCCGATTGGCTGATATCGGCCCCAACACGATTCAGCGTGAGGGCCCCGTTTTAATTTTATTTTAATTTAATTTGTTTGATTTTATTATGTTAATATGTTTCATTTTAATTGTGGGTACAGTGGTTTGGCAGTAATAAATGTTTTCGTGAAGACAGTATCGTATTTCAATTTTTTTACTAATTTTTACAAAAATTTTTTGGGACAGCAAATTGTCAATCGGCTGAGGGGCCGAGGCCTGAAGGGTTAAAAAATAATGTAAATAAACTGATATGTATGTCAAATTCAGACATACATATCAACAATTATGCTGCTTGCTGTAAAACAATAATAATTAAGACATGACTAATTTTCCCCTAAAATCATTTCCTTTGAAGTGAAATCAAGTTTATTTTTTGTATGTAGACATTGACTCTTGGGATAGGTGTGGGCAAAAAGTTCTATGATATTCCAAATTTCATGTTGATATGTTTAAAACTGGACGGCTTTAATCGACAGTGGACACAAATGCATTTCTTCGTGAAATGCGAGCGAGATAGGCCAATACGTTAGATCAGAATATGAAATGAATGATTGTCACTTTTCCAGCACAAAACTACCAATCAAACATAAAGCGAGGTAATCAAAGACCACATAATTTTTTTTCTAACTAATTCAGATGGTTTTATATTCGGCAGGTAGTTTTTGTGCGGTAAAAGATACAATCGTTAATTTTACATTCCGCTCTAATGCACTGCTCTGTATCATTTGCATAAAATATTTTCCGATATTAGTTCACGAAGAAATGTAATCGAGCCCAGTGACATACATAAAGACAGACAAATAGAAAGCTCAAGTTTCACTTAGTTATGTTACCTCAAAAACATCAATTGAACACAAACCTTCTCGCAGCCGTCTGGGGGTTTCCTCGCCAAGAATCGGTTAATATGCGGTGAGGTACCCAATCTGCTGCACTCCACGTCCGGAGAAGACGAAACGCTGCCGCCTACAACAAAACAAGAAAATTATTAAAAGAAAACAAAATGCATATGTGCCAATTTATTTATCTGTGCTCTATTAGCGTAATTTACACGTTACTCTATGATAGTCATGATACGAGGGTCATTTGAAAAGTTTCCGGCCTAATTGACATAAGGTCTATAACTATATAACTATAGGAAAAAAACTTTTGCTGTCCGATAGATGGCATTGACATACGTAAACTGTAAAAATATCAAATCATTCTGATTATTACTTTGTCTGTGGCACTATTCCAAAGTTGTCAGCTGACATTGTCTGTCAAAAATAAAGTAAATTGAGTATCGCGCAGTGATAAAATTCCTTCATTTGAAAGAAAAAAAGACTCAGGAAATAAAAGATGAGTGTACGTTGAAGCCTTGTGGTCAATACAAATGACAAACGTGATCGTACGAGCATTTTAGACGAGGAAGGTTCCGAGCATCTGCAAACCACTACAACTAATGAAATGGTCGATTTAGTGCATCAAACTGTGATGGAAGATGGTCGATTTATTGTTAAGAATATTGCTGAAGCTTGTGGGATATCATCTGAACGGGTGCACAAGATTTGGATATGAGAAAATTATCCACGCGCTGGGTGCCGCGCTTGCTGACGATCGACCTAAGGCGCATACAGACGTACATATCAGGCGAGTTTGAATTGCTTCCGCACCCATCGTATTCGCTAGATCTAGCTCCCAGTTACTTTTTCCTGTTTGGGCCCTTGCTGAGTTGGCCACGAAGACCCATTTTGTTCAGGGTTGGTTACTTACGGGTCAACACCCATCCCGCAACCTCCACGCATGAAGTGCGAGCCCGGGTAGGATTCTGGCCTTTGGGCTAGTTTCCCCTAGGAGTCAACCTTCTGGCGCTCCTGGACGGTCTGCGCACCGTGCGGCGTAAGCCAATCGGTTGTGCATTCTGGTTAAGTGGGGGAGTCTGGAAGCAGTACTGTTTCCTATAGAGCGGGGGTGGTTGCGGACCTTACGGCGACTGCTCTTGAAACGACCATCGGCTACCCGATCCTGGGTGAACAGCCGGGCAAAGGATGCCGTGGCCCGCGATAGATTCGATTTACACCGTTTTACAGCTTCGTAAGGGAGAGGACCGCGCAAGCGACCTCGAACTCGTAAGCAGTCAAGAGACCGGAGTAATCTGGTCGCAATTGGAAGTAAGGGCGTGAGTGTCAGCTCGCTGGGTAACATACCTGGTTATCTCGCGGATAAGGCGTTGGCCTCTCACAGGTATGTGGCGGAGCTTGACGGTGGACTGTTTTGTCTAAGTCTTCTGCGTTCACTTCACGGGAGATAGAACGACTAATCATTAAAACTTCCTGAGGTGACGGGTTCGCCCCTCGTAGTTGACAACTCTTTTTGTTTCCCAAATTGTAAATAATAACTCGGGGTAAAACATATAAGTCAAATGCTGAGGTGGAAAACGTTGTAAACCAGATTTTTTCAGGTTTAGAATAATTTTTTTTCTGACGATTTAAAAGGATGGAAGAAACATTGGACCAAATGAATCGAGTTGTAGGGAGACAATGTCGAGAAATAGATTTTGTTTTGCATCAAAATACAGTGGAACCTCTCATAACGAGTAACTCACAGTAATTCCTCATAACGAGTAATTCGCACCTATCATAACGAGTATGGAATAATAGTTTGGAACGAATTATGCTCATTATGAGAGGTTTCACTGTATGTCTATTTCATAAAAAGGCCAGAAACTTTTCAAATGACCCTCGTATCATGCAAAATCAGGCAAGTTTACTTGGCAAGGTGTGAAGTCAAACTATCATCTAATCTCTATCTAATATTTGGACATGCGAGTTAGGGTGTTGATAAACGAAGTAATGCTGCTGACATGAGAGGGAGGGAGGCTTTAGGGTACCTACATGTCGTCATTACAACATAGACTTGTTAATCCTGGGTTGTATCGCCACAATTACACAATGAAAAAGAATAAACATCTGCAGTAAATAATATTTCATTGCAGACTTCTCGGAATTAAAATCATTTATTTATTTCAGGTTTTGGAGAATTTGGTTTTATTTCAAGTTTTATGTCAAGAAATGAGTTATAGTAGTTATAGTGATCTAACTTGTTTCCATAAAGTGTGCACTGCGAATCGTCTTTCAAATATTGTTGTACATATTTATTTATTTATTATTTTATTTATTACAGAAAACGACTCTCAAATATTATTGACATATGCCACCCTTCTGACTTAGATAATGTAGATTCACAGAACTCACAGAACATAGATTGCTAAAATTGCACATCGTTCGCTTGATATTCGGCAAGATATATAGCAGTAAATAATACTACAAAGACTACATAACACAGATTCTACCAGGATTAAATGTCTACAGTGCATGAACTTAAAAATAAGAAGTTGGTTCTAGAAAAGGTATTTAAAAGCATTAACGTGGTTTATCGGATAGCCCCTTTGCCATTTTCAAATCTAATGGTAAGTCTATGGTGGCAATAGAGGATTTCTATGATTGCTTGAAAATGACCTGGATTCTGACGATCTGGAGAATATTCACTTGAAAGAGAGCCTCTTGACGGGGATCCTGTTTTCACAATTAAAAAAAATAAGTTTAGTTGGGAAAGTGAGAACATCGAGTTTGAGGTCAAGGAATGAACTTGGGGCGTGGAATGAGCTTGAGTGATCCCACTTTGATGGACACATGATTTGTTAAAATTTGATACGATGTGTTCTTTTTTGAAAATTCTTAGTTAAACTACGGCTCATTCAATCCTCTCCTGTGCTCCGCTCCTTGAAAATATTCTCTAAAACTTAATTATTTAAAAAATAGGCATTTTTGTTATTTAATGCATCTGTGTAAAAACATATTTATACAAAAGCACTAAGAAAAAGATTGAGACATTTAAAAAGGCTAAATATATCCGCCATTTTGTAGGTTTAGTCATCAAATCTTTATACAACTGCTCCACTAGTTCAGTCTCGCTTTAGCAGTAACTAATTTACTTCTTCTCTTAGATTGACAAGCCATGCAAGATGCATCCTCTTCACTTCTACTTGTAGATGCTGATGTGGAGTCCATACTCTTAAACAGCTTGGAGTTTACCTACCAGCAGACCATAACTCGCAGACCACAACTCGCAGACCACAACTCTCAGAGCGGCACCGGTCCGCGAGTCATTTGATGCCAACAATGACATAAACGACTCTCTTATAAGCGACTGAATTATTCATCTTGTGTGTAACCTCCCTTAATCACCCAAAAAAAAAACACATTAAAGATCGAAATAAATTACTTTTGAGCACAGCCCGGATTCTGAAGCGATGATACGATACACTCGATCATTACTCAACAATATTTGCGATTCTGGAAGCGATTTGACAGTCCTTCATACGTCAGAAGTAAGGTTGGGACAGACGAAAGCACGAGAGATTCTGTCTGCATGTCCTTGCTCTAGGAGATAAATATATCAAGCTGTGCAACATGCCATCTAGCGGGAGGAAATGGCAGTAAACATAAATAATTATCGACGATTCCGACCCAAGACGACTGAAATTCGGTCCGAATTGCCCAAGCACTGGCAAGCTTAGGGCCCAGTCCGAATTGAGTCTTAGCCGCTAACTTGATATAAAAACGATACACTGATATATAGAGTTTAATAATAGTAAAAAAAAAATACTTTTAGTATTTTTGTGTACATGTGTTTATTTATATTTTTTGATCTAATGTCAACCAAAAAAAGACAGTCCACATGAAAATGTCTATGAACGTCAACAGTGTCAAAGATTTATCACATTTTGGTAAATGACCAACCCGAATATCAGAATCAGAATACGATATCTAGGTGTGAAGCAAGTAGGAAGTATCAAGTTCCGAGATTAGCTGATGATTCTGAAACAAAGACAGTCAAGTCGTGGGATCGAGGACGATATTGAATGTGTCATCTGACGTATTGTATTGCCACTTCAGAATCCTGGGGCGGACCATCAACGAGATTTTGTCGCCATGGATGGCTTGAAATAAGATACATTAAAGTGAATTAGCTACCTGAGGAGTGCGTAGTTTGCGATGATGAATCTTGAGGCGTTTGCGTATTTACAGATCTCCGCAGCATCTCAGCCAAAGGTGCCCGATGGCCGTCTGGTGTAGACTGAAAAGAGAGAAAAAGAGAGATGTACTAAAGCGTCGAACCAGTTATCAAAATGACTAACTAAAATCTGAAGAAACCAACCTTGTCCCTTTGTCTGTCGTAAAGCGGCGGCGGCCCACCTCCCGAAGGACAGAGCACAAGCCTCTCGATTTCCTGGTTGAGAGCCTCCACTGATGAGTGAGCAGCTCTTAAAGGACCCAGACTGCTACCGGCATAACGATGTTGACCGACTGAAAACAAATGTCTTACATTTAACAATGCTTCTATTTTTTAAATTTTATTATTTATTTCAAATTATGTCAGTAACAATACAGGATGCCTCTTGAGGTCCCCATTCATGAGCCCTCTGATACTACAAATTAGTCGTGTCAAAAAAACCACATGGCTTGTGTGGCATCGCTCCAAATGTTGGATTTTGAAACATTTCAAAATCTAGTGCTGCGTGGCTCCAACTCAATGGCCGCAGTTAAACTCATTGTGAATGCAAAATTTGGCGCAAAACGCATGGCGCCATACCACGCCGCTCTGCTCGTTAGTGTCGAAACCGGACTCCATTTTGAGCTCAGTCAGCCGGACGCTGATGGTTGGTCACGTGTCATTAGCAAACATCTGACATTCACAGCTGACATTAGCAAACATTTCTCTTCACTATCCATATCGATTATCGGTAAAATTCTCTTGTGTAGTGTATAATAGTTGTAGCACATCTGACAAAAATTCGTCGTCCACCGATGTGGATCGCTGCCAAATGGAGTGCCCAAGAATGGGGACCTTAAGGACTCTTGTCCACATGTTTTTTTGCTGTGAAAATCTATGGTTGATTCGCCATGTGTAGTATGGATCACTATGGTCATCGGTGTCGTATGGATCACTATGGAAGCTTGACGACAAGCACAACGGAAAATCAGACGGCGCCGCGGCCGTGTCAGTGAACAAGCTTCCATAGTGATCCATACAACACTGATCGTGCCTAGACACGGTGAATTAACAATAGATTTTTACAACATAAAAACGTGTGTAGACAAGAAACCTAATGCGTATAGACATATTTTATCAAGATACAGTGTATACATATTGGGTATTTAAATATTATATAATTTTAACTTTTAACAATGATTTTTAATGTTTGAATGCGAGATGCAGATATTGCCGAGATTATCATAATATCTAAGAATTATAAAGCGTGAACTTACAAAAGACGGGACTCATAGTGTGCTGAGATTGATCCATAGGGACTGCTGGCGGGCTTTTGTGCGGTGTGCGCTGAAGTCGCAGGCGCAAAACATTGTCTGGTTTGTCGTCCTCCGTTCGACCGGCTCGCCCGAGAGAAGTCATCGAACTAGACGTCGTGCTCGGCCCCACCGACAAACCTGGCCAAGAGCCTTCCTCAGTCTGACGGAAAAACAAACAATATTCAATTAACCATTTCTAAAGACGCCTTTACACAGGCAACTAAAATTGTTCAATCCTAGGCAATATTGAGCAATTTACTCCCAACCAACATGTAGCAATTGTTGCTAGAGATACCGCCACACCAACTTGAGCGATTTGGAGCATCTTTAATAAACCAGGCAATACATTCATATTCATACTAGCAATTCAGTTGAACAACCGCTGACAATGGACATGGGGTTTCATTGCGATGGCGACTTGTAGTGCTTTTATTATCATGAGTTTAAAACGAAAAAAAAAAAAAGAAAAGTAATAAACGGATTTGGGTATGAATGTATCTAACAAGACGAAAGCTATCTTTATTGTGCAACAATGAATTGTTATAACGAGAAAATAAATTATGAACCTTGTTCTATTTCAATGAATTTGCATCATCCACCATTGCATGTACTTTCCTCCTCCTCCTCCTCCAATGTTACAATATGCAATGGCCCTGTGTGCCATTGCACATTGTAACATTGTGCAACACTTGCAACTTGGCAGTTTTGTTTGCTGTTAACCTGGGTGGTTTACAGTACCTATTAGATAGAGTGAAATGCCGATGTGATGAGTATGACCCAAGGGTGGAGAGGGCCAAGCACTTCAAGCACAGGTGGAGAGGGTCAAAATTTATGTGCCATCCAGACACATGGCGAGAAGTTCTCGTTCCTATCCGGTATGGACGAAATTACTGTTATGGACGACATTCAAACTGCAGCAGGTTTGACCCTGTGTGCCATTGCATATTGTAACTTTGTAAATGTTGTAATTAAAAATACAATCAAGAACAAAAAAAAGGAGGTACAGGCGATGGTGGATGATACAAATTCATCTAAATAGAACAAAATAAGGTTCGTAATTTATCTTCTCGCTATAACAAAAATCATGTATTCATAATTATATAAATATTATCCATCTTACTCTTTCAGTTTTAGCATGCAAAAATAATTGGATGAACTAGTTGCTGAACCAAGTGGAGAATTTAAAAATCTACCAGGATGTAAACTACTGATTTTCAAAATTTGCCTAACAAGATTTTTAGTTGGAATAAAAGAACTTTAATTCCGAATCCACATTTTCAAAACGAAACAGAAAATGTACGTAATAAGACAAAATTAATGTGCACTCTCCGCCGCTCACTAATCGGCACTGAGACAAAACGAGAATGTGATAGAATTCTCTTTTCTCGATGGAGAAACCCTTTGTCGCGGGCAAAAATACCGACAACGAACGGAGATCAGGCGAGAGCGAGAACGAGACGGCGAAAAACTATTCACATTCACGTTTCTGAAGCGTTTTCGGGGCTTCTCCGCGAGTCTGGATGGCTCTTTAGACCAGCGAAAAGAATCAGTAGGGAAACCGCACTATATATAACTGTTATGTTTTTTAAAAAATTTGTTATTTGAGGTTTTTCTAAGGTCTTTATGAGCCTTGTAACACTGCGACCATTGCTGGTCTATTGTGTTCGCCACCTGCTATAGTTCTGCGCTAAGCCTCGTGTCATTTAAGAACTGCAGCAGGCTTTTGGCGCCAGATTGTTTTACCTCCTCAGTTTGGAGGTAGTGACCACCCAAGTGGGTGTATCTTTTATGCATCGGCGGGCCACACTCGCACGTAAGGTGCAGGGGAGTTTCCTCTGCCTCTTGGCAGAACCTGCACATATTCGAGTCCCGGAGCTAAAGGTTGTACATGTGTCTGTTCAGGCCACAATGCCCTGTGAGCCCTCACCAGTATGCGTAGATTGTTCCTATTTAGCGATAAGGCCTCACGGGCAGTCTTACGGTCATAAGCCTTAATTAGCGCTTTTGAATGATTCAAACCTGGCGCGTTGTTCCAGTGGTTGATGGATTGTTCTAAACATATTTTTTTACAGGGTGATTTCAGGCATATACAGTATGATTTTTATTTAACCGGCATCCTTCAAGGGGGTGAATCAGTACAAGCAACCAAGCAAATTTTGATAAATAAAATTGGGAAAATTGAAAAATGGTTTTTTTTTTATTATTCGAAAGTTTGAAGAACTTTACTGTTAAATAAAAGTTTGACAAGCGTTTGAGCGCGCTGCACCATCTATCGGTAGGTTAAGTATCACTAATAAACAATATTAGCGATATTTTACCAACCTTTACATAGCGCATCATGCTCAGCGCTTTTTATACTGTTTTTTAAAAGGTTACATTTTTTAAATAAAAAAAACGTTTTTAAAAAAAAAATTTTTTTATGAAAAGTTGCTTACTTGCTCGTACTGATTCACCCACTTCAAGGATGTCGGTTAATTAAAACTCACTTGTATAAGGCTGCCATGGCTAATGAGTGTAGCCTCTGTATGTTGTGGATTCTGTGATTGGTCTCAAAGGTGAGCTGGTTGCAGGATCAACAGGCAGCCACATAGGCCCTAAAAGTAGGGCTAAGTGCGTATAGCCTTGCGATAGTCCATCCCCCATACCATCATCATCAATGTTAAGAGAGAGACTTGTGTAGAAAGAAGGGTAAATAAAATTAAGTAAATAAACAGGCGAGTAAACTAACCTGGGTGGATTTGTCAATTTGCAAATTGCCAGAATGTACGTAAATGTCCTTTGGCCATTGTCCTTTATGGTACAGCGTATCCAGAGAAGCTGTACGCCTAATCAGTTCTGTACGCGGCCTCGATTTTCCGCCTGGAGAGTGGAAATCTAAAATAAAAGGATAAATTAATATGTATCGATGACCCAAATTCTTCGCAAATCCTATTCTATGCAGTGGACAGCTTCAGCAAGATCTTGACAAGATTAAAGCGTGGACGGAAGATTGGTTGCTTACCTTAAACACTGAGAAATGTGTAGTGCTTCATATCGGGAAAAGCAACCCAACAAACAATATTTTCTGGCGAATGCCCAATTAGAAGCAGTCAAGCAACAAAAAGATCCTGGAATAACAATTACTAATGATCTCAAATGGGAGAAACAAATAATTGAAATTGCTAAAAGAGCAAACTCTACTCTCTAATAAGGAATGCTTTCCAACATCTGTCAATAGAAGTTTTTATCAAGATCTACAAGGCATATGTGAGACCTATTCTTGAGTATGGCTGTTAGCTCTGGAGCCCCTACTTATGCAACGATGTAGATATCCTGGAAAAGGTTCAGCGAAGGGCAACCAAAATGCCAGTGGGCCTAAAGAATAGGAATTATGAAGATCCCTTGGAATTACTACTCTCAAACAAAGAAGACAACGAGGGGACCTGATTGAGACCTATACAATTCTAACAGATTATTATGATGTACCTCGACTGAAGAATATTTACAAATTCAATGTCACAACAGAAAACTTAACCGTGCAAAATTTAAATAGAATAGAATAATAACTTTATTGAGCTATAAAAACATAACTTAATGAATATTACACTGGTTTTATAAAAAAGACAATTAATTCACAAATGGCGGACTTATCGCTATAGCGATATATTACAGTCAACCATTTATCAAATCTAATCCTCTTAAGAACGTTCTGCAAAATAGAGTGGTGGACATGTGGAATAAACTACCACTTAAAGTGATTAGTGCAAGCTCTGTCAATCAATTGAAAAACAGACTCGATTTGTACCTAAAACCTTGTTAATATTGTCTATATTATATCGTTAATAATGTTTAGCTTTACAATATCTGATCTGGACATAACAGCAAAGCTGCCTGTCCAGAATAATAATAATAATAATAATAATATTCAAGTAAATCTTTATAAAATCTGAACTATTCTACGGTGTCACTAAAAGTCACATATAGGAACAAATTTCATGTACAGGATCTAGCAAGAAAGTTGAAGCTAAAAGCCTGGATGTTTTGGAAGGCAGACGCAAGGAGAGGATAAGGCATCTCATATGATGCACATACTATGCGGGTTTGTCAGTTTGTCAGTATTGGCAGTTATTCATTATACACTTCTCCTCTTTATCGGATTTGTAATCCTTCTTTGTGATGACTGCATTCCTCAAGAAAAAGGAATTGAAAAAAAAACACGTGTAAAGATATTTGACCTTGATTTTTTCTGATATGAGTTCCGACATCATGAATAAACAACATTTCAACTGCAAAATATGACTATTGCACAGTTGATAGCTTCAATGTCATATTATTCATTCTTTATGTTATTGTAATCATATGTAATGTATGTATGATTAGAACATAATATGGTTAAAATATAACATATTAAATAAAATACAAACGGAGCTGCCATAGAATTAACCGACCTGAGTCGGGACCATCATAATGCCATTATTACACTTCTGAGGGGTGAGTCGTGAATTCCGGACTAATGACCGGCTGTGGTAGGTTTAGAACAGCCGTTTTGCCACATGTGAGCATTCACCTTACCACCCATTCACTCTCACTTTGAAGCCATAGAATTTGAGATGCGGAAATCACAGTTTTAGATATTTTTTCTAGAAAAGAGTAATAATATAGATGATATAATATATTCTGTTGCGAAGATAATATACTATATTCTGTTGCGAACTGAGAATGGCAGTTGGCAAAAGTTTATTCATCGTAATATAATCAATAGCAAGGGATTAAATATGTCATAAGATCTACTTCCATTAAGCATAACTAGGGTTTCACTGCATGTGTCACAAATAATACCTGTTAATTCGGCTGTTCACAACGACGAAATTCATTACTGTTTTTACATAGCTTTGGTTGTATAGTATTATTTCTTTCTTATAGGATTCAAAATATATTCATTATAAAAATAAAATATAACATAACATGTATAATGAATGTTTAGAATATATTATGTTATGTTAATCACATAAAATATATTATAATATAGGGTTTTCTAAAAGGGCGGGTTAATGTTGGCAGTCTGTGGTGGCCATGTTGTTTTGGCGGCGTCTGTCAAACCTGTTGTTTATTATTCAGTCACTAATGCCAAATCACCATGGCAAGTTACACGATTGCGTAGAACGTTAAAACTTTATTATCAAAATGAGTGTTCGTTAGTGCATGGCTATAAATCGCGAAGGTGACGTTGTAGATCCTGAAGTTGCAGGTCTATGCCAATAAGCCGCAATCAACCGATGCCCTCAAAGTCAACATAACCCAGGCCAGAATCTATGCGGCAGTCATTGAAAATTGGACCTTTCGGATCCATGCCAACGTGCGAAGCGGCGGCGGACGTTTGAACGATGTCATATTCTATACATAATGGCATATATAGGCCTTTCAAATTAAAAAAAGAATTTTGTTAATACTTCACAAACAGCTTGTTTTATTGCACAGACTGTCAACATCAACCTGCCCTTATTGGATATATATTATTGTTAGCCTATTTAGTTATTTTTAACCTACTGCACATTTTCGAAATTTTCGACATTGATAATTTTTTAAGAGGCCGTGGCGACGAAAAGCTATATGAAGCATAATTTTGTGGCCTGGTTGTGAGAACACGAAAAAGAATTTTAATACAATTATGCCAGATTTTAAAAACCCGGTCCTTAAGCTATCATTTCGCCAAAACGAAATAGGTAAATTATTTCCGTATTAATTGTAAATTATCTTTATTCTGTTACTGTTTTCCAAAAAAAAAAAAAACGAGCGTGATTTGTCTTTAAAAAAACTATTTACACCAGCGTATGGTCTATCTGCATAGTACCAAAACAGTTTTTGGAACTTCCACACAAAAAATATAACAAAAAAATGTTTGAAATTACGTAATTTCCAGAAATGTTATGGCCAAACATTATTTTTTTTCTATTTATTAAAGATACTTTTGAGTGATATACAAAATAACACAGTGATCTTAAATTATTTTATTATTGTAATCTAATTTTTACTTTATAAAAAACTATTCATTTGATAATTTATTATATTATAATTGAAAAGCTAAATCGACTATATTAGATGATGCGCGAAGCCGAAATCGTCATTCATAATTGGCCACTCCTAACAATGGGACGTATTCCCTTGTCGCCGCGGTATACCTATATCTTTATGTATATATCGAAAGCGCAGGGCGCCTGGCATTGCAAAAATACCAAAATTTTTAGTCGCGTCAACTCGGAAGGGAGCCTTAAACCATTTTATTCCGCTTCGTTTTATTAGATACTGTATAGGACATACATAAGTTATCATCCCCCAGATTCTGAAGTGACGACACGATATACGATTGTCATCACTCGAAGCGGGAGCGGACGCCTTTTATTGTATGTTAACAGACTGTAAATATCGCACTGCATGTAAATGGCTTATCGACGTTAATCGATAAAGAGCATACCGAGACAGAATAGAGTATACCGAGATAACAGTACTCTCTCTCGAGCGACAGGGCATTGCGGGAAGAGGGTGCGAGGAATGTGGGCAGAGGGGTACGTCTCGTCAAACGCCTTTGGTTAGCGTTACGCGCAGGTAAAGGCTGGCTATTTTTTCGAAAGTTTGCATATCCGCGTGGGCCGAGTAGCGGCATCTGGCGGCCATATACGAGCCCTTACGACTCGTGACATATTCCCTTCGATTTTAATTTTGTTCTAAGAGAAGCTACTGTCTGGTGTACTGTGCAGCTACATTTCAGTAGGTTGTTAGTTTTAAAAAAAAAACTATTTATTAACACCTATATGGCTAGATATTAACCCTTCCGTTGCATCGCGACCCGCACGGGTTTCGTGTGTAGTACGCTTAAATTGCATCGCGGCCCTGTCGGGTTTCATGTCGCGCTCACTGCCAGAATTCGATTTAAAAATCGGAACGAGACAATACCTTTCGTTTGGTAAGTTAGAGTATAGAAGAAGATACATTTTCGCATGATAATCGATTACAGAGCGCGTGCTCCAAATTTCAATATAATACGATGACTGCAAACGCCAATTTACGTAATTTTTCGACATGCGCACGGCTTTCACGGAAAGTGTTATTATGGTGTTTTCTGGTGCAAAATTTCCAACGAAACTAAGTAATTTCCTTTCTAAAAGAATTTGTGAATCAGCATTAGTGATTTGGTGTAGCATATGTGCATTTTTTCACGTTTTTTGACTATCTAAAGTGTTTGTCAAAAATTTCACTGAGAACACGAGGTTAGAATTTTTGGTATATTTAATGGTTTTACGAGATAAGGTTTCAATGTTCTATATTGGAAATTTTAATGCTATCATTTTACAGTTCTTCTTTTTATGATACGTATAGTGGTTTATGACTTATGGTCGTTTTTCTCAAGGCCGTCGATTTCACCCTCGATTTTGTAATTTGAAACGGTACAGAGCAGTTTTAACCTCGCGACTCGAGGGGTTAAATTAATTTTTATTAAAGACTATTATAAACACGAATATATTCAAATCAAATATTTTCAACACATGGTAAGTAAATTCGAAAATTTTATGTCTCAAAATATTTCGAATCCGAGGCTATTTCCTATCAGATTTAGCATTAAAATGATCGAATCTTGTACTGTATTATTTTTGATAAATGAAAAAGGGGCCGATACTAAATAAATTCCTTAAACCATGGAATGCCAATACCACCGATTGGTGGTTTTACTGCTGCGACGATTCGCGGGCGGCCGATCTCCGTATTTATGCGATTACGCAAGAATATATGGTAAAAGTGGCCTTTATTGAATAAGCCACCGTTATATATTAGTATGTGAGCACTACCATCCCCGGCTGAAAGAATGAATATATATCGTTATACCAGCCTGGGGTGACGGGTTCGCCCGTTGTAGTTGACACCGCCCTACTGCACTACCATTCTCTACGAATAAATTCTTGAGGGTTGAAAACATGCCATCGTGAGTTTCATTCCCATGGCTGGCTCTCTAAGGGTTAATCACGACTGCATATCAGAGAGACTGCCTTTTATGAAGTCGAAATTAAAACCTGAGGAACCATCAACCTGGGTGATTTCACACAAGATCAGGACTGGTCACAGCACTTTTGCCTGTACAACCCTCTTTCGTCACAAACCACCTTACAAACGATCCATATAAGTAAATTATGCAAGTAAAACTTACACCCACCTTCAGAAGACATGTCGTTTTATGGCGCAAATAGAATTACACTGATTAGGACACCATTAATTATTATACTTCCCATTAATTATTATAAAGAGGTAGATGTCGACTTCCCACCTTCCTCAATAAGTCACACTATTGCACTGTAGGTACAATGACAGTAAATTACTGAATCGAAATAAAAGAGGGTAGAACAAAAAATAAACCCTTGAATGCCAGTATAATTAAATGAAAGTTTTCGATTTGGAATAATTAAAAGGGAACAGACTATTTTTCTTCGAAAACTGCTTTATTGGTCATAAATAGGGAATCCAATCCCGCATCAAAATCGCGAGATTTGCATGCTTGAGATTTTTTTGTTGTTTTAGGTAGTTTTTAAAAAATACTGAAAAAAGACAATTAATTAAAAAAAAATATTAAGTATTATCCGCTTGAAGCACTTTGGTTACGATCGTAACCATAACAAAGGTTGGTCTCTCCAGGAAACCTTGGTCTCTCCAGGAAAATAATCAACTCTGTCCAAGAAAAACAATCTAAAACCGCAATTTCCGCATCTCAAATTCTATGCTTTCGAAAGGGGACTGAATAGGTGCAAAAGGTGAACGCTTACATGTGGCATCTTCTAAACCTACCACAACCGGTTGTTAGTCTGGAAACCACCGCCCACCCCCTAGAAGAGTAATAAAAGTATTGTGATGACTCCGGTCGATGAATTCCATGGCAGCTGTTTGTTTTTTATTTTTTTATTTTACTCGCCGTTAAGATGAACGGTATTTGTGAGCTATTCAAGGAATTGAAGGAAACCCATTGGCAATAACTTTAATTCTAGCCGTTTTGGAGCCGATAATGAGAAAGGACGATTTCATTGGGTTGATCTTTAAGCCATGTCTATCAGACCAAGCAGCTAATCTTCATAGATCAGCACTGATATTACTGGCGGCTGAAGTAGGCAGATTACTATCAATTATTGGGTACCCTTTAGTGCTTCTGCATGCGTAACCACTCAGCTCACTGCGCGTAAACAACGCGAATGCAAAATATTTTTTATAATAAGCTGCTACAAAACCTGAAAGATATTAATATTTATGATGAATTTAGAAAACGAACGAAACAATATTTATTATCTGAATGTTTGTACAATTTAATGAGTTTTAACTTAGCGATTTATGTATTTTTTTATATGTTACATTTTAATTGTTTATTTTATGCCTGTATTTTCTATACCCTAATAGGTTTTTTGAAAATAAATGATTTGATTTGAAATACCTAATCATTTTGTTGCAAGATGCTCAATGACAACTTTCACATGCCCATGTATTGAATTATGTCTACAGAAATTAATATGATGATGATGAAAGATTTTTTTTGTCAATTTTTTGAAAATAATGTGAACTATGAACAATAAACTAACAACCATTATCGCATTGAAATCAGAGGGCAGGAGATGCCTTTGTTAATGCTGACTGTATGAATAGAGGAATCTCTTATCGTCATCATATTTATTTCTCTCGACACAATTCGAAATCACACCACGTGGGCGTATAAATATTTGTTTGTACATCCTTCATCATCATATCAACCGGTAGACGTCCAAGGTTGGACATAGGCCTCCCCAATAGAATGCCATGACGAACGACCTTGTGCTGCCTCCACCTATTTCCTACGACCGTGTCAATATCAACTGTCTATCTTGTGGGGGCCGCATTGCACTGCGTCTGCCGGTTCGTGGTCACCATTCGAGAACGTTTTTTCCCTCTGACGTTGTCGGTTCTGCGAGCTATATGGCCTGCCCATTACCATTTCAATGTGGTGATTTTACAAGCTATGTCAATGACCTTGGTTCTTCTGCGGATTTCCTCTCACAATTGCACGACTTTGAGCTTATGCATGAGGCCAATAGTTAGGGACAACGTCTCAGTGCTGTATGTGATCACTGGCAACACGAACTGATTATAGACTATGTCTTGAGACTTGGCGGTATTTGTGACGATTAGATATGGCGATTTTTTACGCTAGAAATATTATTTCATCTTTCATTTGAGTCCGCATGCATGCGCCTGTTGAACTTTTAGGATAAAGGGTTATCATAGAGGGCTCATAAAGGGTTAAACTTGCGACTCTTTTTGGTGATCTGGCGGGCGTTAACCCTTCAAATGAAAGGCGTCCTTTTGGGGATGCAAGTTTTAATACACTGAAATGAAGGGCGTCCATTTGGGGACGCGATGGGGGCCGTTTGCGAAAAAATCCATTTAAAAATAGAACGGGCTTCTTTATTTTATCGTATGATGCCAGAAAATAGCCAAAGATTCGTTACTATTAAATTCTACGATAGTATCATGCGATAAAAGCTGTATGAGATATTGCAACACTCCAAACGTCGTGGAACTTTCCACTGTTGACAGCGACACAAAGCGCCGAACGAGTGCTACGCGGCGCGCAACAATTATTGTGATTTTAAGTGTTTTTAGTTGGATTTTACCCGTAAAAGTGAGTTATATGCATTCTAAAATTGTGTAGGAATGATAATTACCGATTGGAGCAGGCCATTTCCTTTTTTTCACTTAGTTTTTAGTAAATTTGTGAAGTGACGTATCGCATTCTCGATGGCGTCGCAGCGAAAATATTTTCGAAACGAATGATATCAGGCGAATGTAGTAATAATATTGGTTTATTTCGCTTATAAAATCGTTATTATTCAATATAGGAGGTATATACTCAAGGAATTAGATGTATTTTGATATTTACACGTCGTTTACAAATGCAACCACGTTTTCATAGTTTATATCTTGGCGGCAAAAACCGAGATTTTTCAATGTTTGTAGAGAAGGCTTGGATTTCTATCGATATGAAACAACAAAAAAATACGGAAAAAAAATTTTTTTTTTCGATATATTTATTTTTGAGAAATTTGGTTATTTGAATATCGGGTTTTATAGGAAAACTAAAATGCAGCTTAAAATAACATACAACTTTTTTTCAATTTGGGCTTATTTACTGAGGAAATCTAGACTGTGTCTCACCATGCGGTGTAAGATCGTTATACCAGCCTGGGGTGACGGGTTCGCCCGTTGTAGTCGACAACCCAAGTTGTTAGTCAGAGTGCACAGTCGATTGGCTTATGCCGCACGGTGCGCAGACCGTCCAGGAGCGCCAGAAGTTTGATTCCTAGGGGAAACTGACCATAAGGCCAGAGTCCTACCCGGGCTCGCATTTCATGCGTGGAGGCCGTCGGATAGGTGTCGACTCGTGAGTGTGACCAACCCTGAACAGAATGGGTCTTCGTGGCTACCTCAGCGAGGGCCCATTAACTTTCTCAACGGTCAACAGCACAGACACGATTGGGTTACTAACTATTTTGTTTTTTTTTTGAAAAATGTATTTTTGTTTTTTAGATGTCTTTTAATCGAGATCCGGATCGGACGCCGCCCCAGGCGTTCCTAGATCTCCTGGAGGAGTCGGGGTCCAATTCGGATGAAATAGATGAGGGTGCAGCGCCGGCGTTCTGGGATGATGACGTTGGATATGACGATGACGACGCAGATATCGTGAAAATGTCGATCGATTTTCAAAGCCCCGGCGGAACTCTGGGTAATTAGTAAGTATATAAAGAATTCCATGTTATTTTCAGAATTTATCGTCAATTTATTGTATTTTTGTCTTTCAATAGTGAGTCGCCGCTGTCATCATCCCGGTTGTTGGCTGCGCCGCTGCCTCCACCACGCGGGCCGGTTGCAGCCCTCGCTGGCACAGCGCGGGGACTGCCCGTTCCGGCCCAGCATCCGCCACCCGCCGCCGCCTAGAACCCAGCGCTCGCCCGCCGGGCCGCCCACCCGACGCCTATTTTTCGCCCAACTACAGAGAGGTATAAAATACAAATATTTATTTATTTTCCAAAACTTTTCGGTACGAGTACTTTACCTTCCTAATAACTCACATGAATACTCAATATCATTAAAACCATAGATTTAAGTAGCAAAATTGCGTTTAAAAGTATCCGAAGACGACTCTATTCGACCATTCGGCTACCCGATACCAGGAGATAGCCGGACAAAGGATGCCATGGTCCGCGATAGATTCGGTACACACCGATCACCGCAAGACAAGGGAGAGGATCACTCGAGCGACTTCGAACCTGTAACCAGTTTCGAATCGCTAATCGCTAGTTTAGGTAGGTTTAGGACAGCTGCCTTGCCGCATGTGAACGTTTACCGTACCGCCCATTCGCTCCCCCTTCGAAGCCGAAGAATGTGAGATGCGGAAATTGCGGTTTTAGATAATTTTTCCAGGAAGGAGTTTGAAATTTTCCCGGAGAGACCGAGATATTTATAGAGTCACCCGTTCTCTCAATCTCGGTCTTCGGCGGGTACAAATACACCAATTCTTCTAAGGACGGTCAGATTATCGACGATCCTACTAAGCAGTATTTTGTTACTTTTCAGACATCGCCGCTGCGTACGCGCTCTGCTTCCCCTGTCTGCCTTTCGCCGCCTAGCACTCTAAGGTCTGTATTTATTCATTTTTCTGGAAGTCTCTAACTGTAGAACACCTTTGATAATCCACTATATATAGATAATCCACTATATACATTGATCTGGAAGTCTCTAACTATAGAACACCTTTGATAATCCACTATATAGGAATTGTGTCATAGTACATCAAAAATCAATAATATTCACCGAGACGAGATTTTAAAAGTGTATGTTACCAGCCGATTCTAACTTATAAACCTCAAATTGATTCAAACTATCTAAAACCAAGTGCATAAGGACCTAACAAATGGGTCTAGACACATAGAATACTCATTATTATTCTTCTTCTTCTTTTGGAGAATACATTTTAGTCAGGATAGGAGAATTTCATATATGAAGGAGCTCTCGTACAAGTGAAAACAGGGCAATCATCATCCGATATTGGAAAAGTGACTTAAAACTATTAGCATACATTGATCTGGAAGTCTCTAACTATAGAACACCTTTGATAATCCACTATATAGGAATTGTGTCATAGTACATCAAAAATCAATATTATTCACCGAGACGAGATTTTAAAAGTGTATGTTACCAGCCGATTCTAACTTATAAACCTCAAATTGATTCAAACTAGCTAAAACCAAGTGCATAAGGACCTAACAAATGGGTCTAGACACATAGAATACTCATTATTATTCTTCTTCTTCTTTTGGAGAATACATTTTAGTCAGGATAGGAGAATTTCATATATGAAGGAGCTCTCGTACAAGTGAAAACAGGGCAATCATCATCCGATATTGGAAAAGTGACTTAAAACTATTAGCATACATTGATCTGGAAGTCTCTAACTATAGAACACCTTTGATAATCCACTATATAGGAATTGTGTCATAGTACATCAAAAATCAATATTATTCACCGAGACGAGATTTTAAAAGTGTATGTTACCAGCCGATTCTAACTTATAAACCTTAAATTGATTCAAACTAGCTAAAACCAAGTGCATAAGGACCTAACAAATGGGTCTAGATACATAGAATACTCATTATTATTCTTCTTTTTCTTTTGGAGAATACATTTTAGTCAGGATAGCAGAATTTCGTATATGAAGGAGCTCATACAAGAGAAAACAGGGCTATTTCACTTGAAATCTCAATTATCTGCATACTTTGAATATCTTTATACATATATTAGTACATATATATATTATTACATATATATTAGTACATATAGTATACATAGGAAATAATACACGAGATTTGGTTTAGGTAGTAATATATAATTTAATAAAACAACTTAAATTATTAGCGAGAGCAATTGAGACTCCGCATACATTGGACCCCTTTCAAGCAGGTACTTCTTTATAAGTATTTTGAATGAATTTAAGTTGTTTGCATTCTTATAACTCTCATTTAAATTATTATAAAATCTCGGCGCAAGGAAGTAAAAATGCCTTTGGGCAAATGAGGACTTTACAATCGGAATATTATAATTCGACCCAGTAGCTTGCCTTGTGTTTTTAGTTTGTTGGCTTCTTGTCTGCTGATCCTTGATTCTGTGAAACTCAATTCAGTAGCCTCCTCGTGTGAAAGGCTACCCCAGGTAAGGCTCTTGCGTCTCAGGCCTCACGGCTAGTGGATCGGTTTCTCCTGGTGGATTTCCCCGGGCGCTACTGGACGGTTTGCGTACCGTTTGACAATTTGAATATTACGATGAATAATTTTACTACATATCTTTTCTACTACTTATGAATAATTTTACTACGTATCAATTGATTTTATATTCCCTAAGGGGATTCATTTTTCACTGGACTGTTACGGGATGACATAACGATTCTAGTAATACCGCAGACTTCTAAATCGGTCTAAGCGTTTAGAAGTTATGATGGAATAAAGAAACAGAAATTTGCGGTCAGGGGAAATTTTCGATCACTACAACAGAATTAGGTTTTTGAAATTGAATTGAAATTCAGACTTTCAATATTGAAATTCAATATTGTTTTAATTTTCAGGCAACCTCTGGCGGCGGCGGGGCGACTAGCAGCGGGCAGCGGACGCGGGAGAGCCGGCGCGCGACAAAGAGCGACGCGCGGCTTGCCGGGCAGCGCGGCAGGCGGCGAGCCAGGCGGCGAAGGAGGCGGCGCGACGGCCGGCCGAGGAGGCCGCGCGGCAGGCCGCGGACGACGGGGGAGGGTAGCCGGCGGGGCACGGCGGGGCGCGGGCAGAGGTGGACGGCCGGGGGCATATAGACGCGGTAGGCACGCCGCCATGCGAGCTGTGGTCGGTGAGAATGTCTGGTGTCAAGGTGGTGAAATTGTAGAAGTATGTAAGACCGATGAAGACGTCCCCGCTGTATTGAAAGAGATGGTGGGTGAAACTGAGAGGGTTCGTCGTGATTGTCGCGCTAGGGAGTCAGCAAGACGTCGACAGCGGGACGTCGGCACGAATGCGGACGAAGGCGACGAGAATGAGTTGTCGTTAGACGCGGAATCCGTCATAGCGCGGGAACTGTTCGGTGGCGATAGGGCGGCTATGTACGCGGCTATGTACGCGATAGGGCGGCTTTATTTTTATGACATGTTTGTTTTATTTTTATCAAATGACTGTTACTGTATAATTTTTGTACTGGAAATTTAGTAAATACTATTTTGTACTAGAAATTTAGTACCAATAAAAAGCATAAGTCGCATAAAAAATAAAGAAACGTATAATTGTATACCGAATATACCTACCAACTAATAAAAGTTTTTATTTTAGTCGGTTCAATTGTTTTGTTTGTTTTTATGACATGTTTGTTTTATTTTTATCAAATGACTGTTACTGTAAAATTTTTGTACTGGAAATTTAGTAAATAAAAAAAAATGGTTTGTTGAGTTTTCTTCTACGAAATTTTAATGATGGATCGGTGTACCGAATCTATCGCGGACCATGGCATCCTTTGTCCGGCTATCTCCTGGTATCGGGTAGCCGAATGGTCGAACAGAAATTTATAGCAGCCGACGTTTCGGTGACGTTGCAGCCGCCGCTGTCCAGTCTACCCTGGACAACGGCGGCTGCAACGTCGCCGAAACGTCGGGTGCTACAAAGTTCACGCGGTAAATTCGTTTATAAAGCTATTTATAATGTCAAACAACCGCGATAATCCTTGATTTCATAATAATTGCAAAGGCATGATACAAATGTGGTTAAAAAACGAATTTACCACGTAAAGTTTGGACACCAACGTTTCGGCGACGTTGCAGCCGCCGCTGTCCAGTCTACCCTGGGCAACGTCGCCGAAACGTCGGGTGCTACACACTTCACGCGGTAAATTCGTTTATAAAGCTATAATGTGAAGCAACCGCGATAGTCTGATTTCATAATAATTGCAAAGGCATACAAAAGTGGTTAGAAGTTTTTCGAATGTATTGAAAACTTGACGCTTATTAGATGTCCAATAACTAATTATTATACTCCAGTCACATTTCATAGAAGAAACTAGAAAATCACACTCCGAATTTGCCTAAACAAATGAGATCGCACCGCGGCGTATTGCATAGACAGGCGCGCTGCCTAATTTTATCGATATTCGCGAAATCGCGGGGTGCGCATACCTATTTGTTTACGTAATTAGTATAGAAGAATTACCATATTTTGAGTGTGATTTCCTATAGTTTTTCTATGAAATGTGACTCTTTAGAGTATAATAATTAGTTATTAGACATATAATAAGCACATAATAACACAATATATTTGAAAAACTTTATCCACTTTTGTATTATGACCTGTCAAAGTTAATGCCAAGTTTTCGTCACCGACTCGCAAAAGTTTGGATTTTTCTGTAATATCAGACAAAGCTGAAAGAACTGGTATGATTTTATAAGAAGTGTAGTGTAGTGGAAAAGTTATTATGAAAGAATTTCATATAAATAAAGTCCCTAAGTAGTCAGAAATACAAAATTAAAAAAAAAAATTTTTACGAGGAGACATCAAATTTTTCTTGGTTATTATGACTGAAAAACTAAATATTTTTGTATGCAAAGAAGTAAAACAAAATAATGGTTTTGGTAAAGCATTTAATAAAGAACATAACTGTAAATACAATTTCCGCATAGACTTTCATATTTTGTGATAAAAACATCGAAATGATAAATAGGCGAGTTTTTTCACTTCGCCAAATTTGTAATTTGTCGCCATTATTATCTTAATTGATTTACGAGATAAGGTTATAATGTTTTATATGTCAAATTTCAATGCGATCATTTTACAGTTCTTCTTTTTATGATCTGTATAGTGGTTTACAAGTTATGGTCGTTTTTATCAAGGCCGTCGATTTTGCGCGCAAAAAGGTCGCGCGCGAATGGGACGGCTGAATTTTATTCCGCGAGGAGAGGGGTTAAGGATTCGCTCCCGCGTATCTATATATTTCACCAATTCCTTCTGCTCTAGAGATGCAAACACAGGCTAAAACAAAAGGGAAATATTTACCTCTATAGTGGAGAGCGCCAGGGCTCCTCTGGCCGGAGTCCGGGGAGCCCCTGCGCCAAGCGTTGGTCGGCGAGAGGGTCGGGCTGTTGCCGCAGCTCTTGCGGAGCACCCCGACGCCCGCCGTCTGCCGCATCACCGACGACACCGGCAAAGTGGCCCGCATCGGCCCTTTGCCGTAAGGCCCGTCCGACTGCTTACGCACGCGATTCGACATCGTTTCACCGCTTTACTACGTGCAGACACGCCGAAAACGACATTATTTTCACCCACATCAGCACAAAGCCGGCTTACTACGTCCGCAAACTGTGATTGACCATTTTTTCACGACGTCCGTAGAATCATCGCCTGCGTTCAGTGGACTACGCTCCCGGCAAAAGAGCGATATTCATGTGAAACCACGCGATTGGCTGATGATTCTGACATTTCGAGAAACGGCCGCCCTCAACCAATCAGGTTGTTTCCATAAGAAACGATATTCGGGAGCGCTGTCCATTGAACGCGTTTAGAGAAATACAACACGGTTGTCATTCGCGGTAGTGTCGGGTCCCATCAAACTTGCAGTAGGCAGATTTGCAGACGGCAATCTTGCAGACGGCATTCTTGCAGGCGGCAGTTTTGCAGAAGGCAATCTTGCAGAAGGCAGTTTTACAAATGTCAAACTGACGTTTCGAGGGTCGGCATTTTTGCAGACGGCATTTTTGCAGACGGCGTTTTTGCAGAAAATGAAGTTAGAAGCAAAACATCGTATTTAAAATTTAGTGTTACCAGAGTAGAAATCGACAAAAGCCGCGTTTTCATATGTCAGGGTAGGGAAACCAGTCCACTTCTTTGAGTGTCCTCTCCATCGCGGATCTAAGCAATCAACTTTCGATTGATTAGAATATAGAATTTAGATCGGAAAGAAAAACCTAACCTAACCTAACCTAACAGAAAAACTTAAAACATTTTTTTAATGTTTAGTTTGATGTACTGAATCATCCACTACAAGGATGCCGGTAATTAATGTCACTTCGATTTTAGGGAAAGAAAAACCTAACCTAACAGAAAAACTTAAAACATTATTTTTAATGTTTAGTTTGATGTACTGAATCATCCACTACAAGGATGCCGGTAATTAAATGTGGAGAGGTAAAAATATTCACCACTTTAATTTGGGGGGCGCCAGTTTTGCAAGCGGCAATTTTGCACAAATGTCACTTTTGACAGGTCCAAATTTGTTGAGGGCAGATTTTCAGGAGGCAACCTTGCAGGAAGCAACCTTGCAGGCGGCAACCTTCAGTACAGTTTTTAAGTTTTTCTGTTAGGTTAGGTTAGGTTAGGTTTTTCTTTCCCTAAAATCTAAGTGACATTAATTACCGGCATCCTTGTAGTGGATGACTTTTATACATCAAACTAAACATTAAAAAAAATGTTTTAAGTTTTTCTGTTAGGTTAGGTTAGGTCATTTTGACATTTGCAAAACTGCCTTCTGCAAGATTGCCTTCTGCAAAACTGCCGCCTGCAAGAATGCCGTCTGCAAGATTGCCGTCTGCAAATTTGCCTTCTGCAAGTTTGATGGGACCCCTTTAATTTACCCTGACATGATAATTTGCTACTTCTTTTTCTAAATTTAAAATTAATAACTTATGACCGCTTTACTGCTTTATTTTTGGTTTGTAAAATAATATAAAATTATTTTATTCGTGTAATCATGTCCTAATGCCCATTCTCAAACGTTGCTAACTTCGGGTTTGTATGCAAGTTTGCCGTCTGCAAAAATGCCGCCTGCAAGGTTGCCTCCTGCAAATCTGCCCTCAACAAATTTGGAGCTGTCAAAAGGGACATTTGTGCAAGTTTGCCGCATGCAAAACTGGCGCCCCCCGTAGTGTCGAGCGACAATGTTCTTCTCATAGGGCGTTTACACTCTCGCGCGAGGCGCGAGGCGAGACGCAAAACCATGTCAGTAAACAAATGGAACAGAGGCAAAGCTTCTAAGGAGCGTACAAAATGTTTACCTACTTGCTAGAAGCTTTGCCTCTGTTCCGTTTGTTTACGACATGGTTTTGCGTCTCGCCTCGCGCGAGAGTGTAAACGGCCCATTAGAATCCAGATAGTTTCATAACGGATACCGACAGTACTTTTACAAGCACTTGTTTTTACAGTATTTCATTTTAAAAAAAAATCCTCCGGTGAGGTAGAAAGTAACAAACAACGTACAGAATCCGATTTCATTCTTTTGAAGATCGTTCGGAAACAAAAAACGTTCATAAAGCAGTTTTTTCCCAAAAACTTTAACTTAATCACTTCCAGTATTTACAATGGCTATTAAAATTTAGCTGTTGATCGATAAATAAAATCTCCATTTTTAGTATCCATCTTTGTCTTCAATAAAACAAGGAGTATTTTTCCAAATATTTTTGCATACAATTATCATACATACCTAAGATGTATCTAATACGTCAAAATTTTATTATTTACACAATCGTTCATCATCCTCACTCAGAAAACCAAACTCAAAACAATGTAAAATTTAGAGTAATCAAACTTAATAGAAAACAACAATAATATTTATACATATTTTAAAATTAAATTATGCATTTTTTAAATTATTATTTTTATTTAAATTTTAGGTCGATGGGGCAGCATGAACGGGTTGTGCGCCAATACTACTCGCTCCCTGCCTTCGCTGCAAAATCCAAGATGTGATTTTGTCCTTGAGCTCAATATCTGGAATTACTTGATCCATGGTTAGAGGTGAACGGTTGAATGGGTCTGATTGATCACTGAGTAAATGTCTGAGAAAAAAAAGGCTGTTTTTAACATCTATTCTAAAATTATTCTAAAGTTGTAGAGCGAGGCATAACCATAAACGAGTGTGAGAGACAGAGAATAGAATCAGAAATATAGTGCTGGACTCGAATGCTCTCAATCCCCTGGAATGCCAAACGCATATACAGGATGAGTTTTGAATTAGTGACATCCTTGAAGTGGGTGGATCAATACGAGCAAATAAGCAACTTTTTTTTTTTTTTTTTGAAGAAGACATTTTTTATAAATTTTAATTTTTAAAAAAAAATAATATGAAAAATAGTAAAAAAAGGTTGAGCACGTTGCGCTATCTAGCGGTGGGCAAACTAATACGAATATTGTTTATTCGCGATATCAAACTATTATTTATAATTCAAGATTTTATATTTACCAAAAAATAAAAATAAAATATATATTTTGATTTTGATTTTTTATTTTCCAAATTTTTTGATCAAAAGTTGCTTATTTGCTCGTACTGATCCCACTTCAAGGATGTCACTAATTAAAAACTCACCTGTATGCCTATCCTCTTTCAGCTCAAAGCAAATCCTCTTTCTGCTACATCCTTCCGCTACATGAATGCTTTACCCACATATGTAAGGACAGCATCAAGTTTGTATTGCTTTAAGCGCAGTGCTCAAAGAACAGTTTAACATGCGCTTATACATTGTCTCTTGTCCCCTCCCTTCCCCCTTCCCTGCGTTTTTATAGGTTTGTTGCTTTTTTTTCATTTTCTATTGTATTTTAATATTAGATACATTCGATTAGAGCTGCCTTTGCAAAAGATTTTATTAATAGTTTTATCTTATTTTTACCGCAAAATATGTTTTACTTTAGGTTAAGGATAACTGCAAGATATTGCTTCAACACAATAAGCTTGCCGATTTGTTTCATCAAATTAAGCATTTTAACCCCTCAAGACAGTAACGTCCCGAATCGGGTACGATGTATTGTAGTCAATGCTCAGTAACGTCCAAATCACAGTGCAACCACCCCCTGTTAGATATGTCTGAGAAAGACGGATAAATTCTGTATTGTACGATTATTCAGTCGTGCTTCTCGCAGTCTAGAATCCCTAATATAAATGTTTGTATTCTGGGGGCACTTAGTTAAGTGCTGCCATTGCTCGGATCTGTGCTTCTCTTCGGATATTATGTAGCTTCTCTTCGGATATATGTATGAAAATAAATATAAAACGAACTAATAGATTTGGTAAAGCATGTAATAACGTACACAAATATGTTTACAATTTCTAGATAGGGTTTCGTATGTTGAGATAAAACGTCGATATCGCTGAATAAGTGAGTTTTTTCAGTTCTCTTTTCTACTCTTTTCAGTTCTCAGAACTTTCTACTAATTATTCATAATTATCTAATTGTTTTACAAAATGAGGTTTTAATGTTTTATATTTCAAATTTCAATGCGATAATTCTACAATTCTTCTTTTCATGATCCATCAAGTACTTTCTTTCTTATTATCGTTTTTTTAAAGTGCTATATTTTTAACCTTCAACTCTCAGTAATGACAGGTGACTGCCAAGATTTACACCCGCCACTTGAGGGGTTAATATTATTAATATAATTATTATTACTATCCCAATCCTAAAGAACTGCTTACGGCGCTAAACTGTAATGTCAGGTTACTACTCCGCCTTTATGAGGTGACAAGAAAAACCAGGCGCGGATCGAGGCACGGCCCGGACACCTGAGATGGCACAATGCATCTCCACAGACGCCGGACCCATCCGGCGGTGGCTACCGCCCCCAGGAGTAATAAAGAAGAAAGAGAGAGAGAGAGTTCAAGGAGTGATGATTCTTCCCGTCTCGTCATTCACTGACGATCGTCAGTGATGAAGGAACGACTACAGACAAATATTGTAACTTGCAGGCTCACCTTGCTATGGTAGAGCGGTCCACGGTAGTCTTAGAGCTGGGAAGAATGACGGGATCCAGCATCAGAGTGCTCATGATGGGATCGAGGAACTCCTCGGGCGCTTCGGCCAGAGTTTCTTCATCTTGCAAACGCAGGGTTGCCAACGTTTGCACTCGTTCCGCCACTCGTCTCAAATCGCCAATCAGAGTACCTCCGCCGATCCTCGCTGTAAACGAATGCTTAGATTTTACCTTGTCACAAAAGCAGAACGCACGCTGAACCCTGATGTCACTTTGATAGCCACCTATTGAAATAGGTTTATCCTATTTATACATATCAAACGATTGATGTTGAATTGCTTAAGTAACTAGACTAGACCCGGAGGGCGATTCTTGAAAAATTTTGCATGTGTGATTTTTTTCAAGAATCTCCAAGGCAAACGTTTTAACTAAAGGGCTACATATTTCGAAAGAAAATAGATGGGGCCATAAGAATTTTTTTCCCAAATTTGAAACTCAATGCTCCGTGCACTGCAAGCCTTGTGCCCATCTGAAAAACTGGTAATTCACAGATCCCTGTGAGATGTAGACTTTGGAAATTTATTGTAACTTTTGTTGTATTTCATGTTGTGTTGTAAATATATTATGTACGTAGCTTTTAACGAGGCATTCATGGGCGCATTTTTATAGATCATAAACAGGGCTTATCTAAACTTACTGACATCAAAACTCTTCTTCTGCATTATTTTTTAAATTTCCACAACTATAACATCAGTTTAGCTTATTAAATAAGAGACGAATAAAACTATTGGTAGTATCATAAACATTGCACCTAACACCAAGCAACCGCTCGGAAATTTCAATAATAGAAGCGGCGGTCTATTCCTCAACCAATACGAGGATTTCTTTACCTAAAACTTCTTCTGCATATGAGAACAGTTGGGGGCTGTAAGATCTGCCATCATCGGAAACGGCTAAGCAGAAGTCGTCACTGTCTCCGAGTGAAGTGTACATGTGACAGATGTCCATTACAGTTTTGGCCGGATCGAATTCGTACTCTTTGCTGTCCTTCACCTAGAAAAACCAAGAAAAATACTTATTTATATGATTTAATTTTCTTGAAAAACTACTTGTATCTTACGTAATTGACAATGGATGAAGCGGACAAATGTTTTATATGTCATTGAAGCAGTATCTGCAGCTCTGTGTGACTTCAAAAGGATATTGGTATTTTGTTAGGTATTGCTCAGTTTTTATCCATCAGTTCACATAGAATTACACGCACACAATAAGGCACAAGTATGGATCTGAGAAGTCGCATGTATTAAATAAGGGCTACACACGATGAGGACAGGCGCAGTCCGATTTTGCCAGAGGGGTGTAGACGCGTCGGCCCCGCCTCTCAGTCCCTCAGTCCACTCAGTTCATCGATACATTGGTGACGGATACAGACGCTCTGATTTTAATGTGAATTTCTCAAAAGAAAAAAGTAATGAAAAGTGTGTAAAATAAATTAAATATTGGCCTAAAAAGAAAAGGATATTTTCCCCATATACATTCATTGACTGAATTAAAACCCAAGGATTTCCAGATTTACCAACGTATGGATGAAGAAAAATATTAGGTTATATTAGGATATAAGTTCTCGCTATTTGGCTCCAACAGTAAGTGCTGGTCGTTTTTGACATATCCAAAATGCCATAAAACACGCTTAGACATATGGAAAACAAACCGTTTTGACACATTAGTGATTTTGTAAAATCTACCTGGAGACGCTCAAATGGGAAGCCCTACCTATCCGCCATATTCCCTAGATATTGCGCCGATTATTATTTGTTCCGTTCGATGGCACATGGTCTGGCTGATCAGCACTTCCGCTCATATGGAGACATTAAAAAATGGCTTGATTCGTGGATAACCTCAAAAGTTGAACATTTTTACCGTAACGGTATTTGAGCTCTGCCAGAAACATGGGTGAAAGTTGTAGCTAGCGATGGGCAATACTTTGAATGATTTGTAACCATTTTTTGATATTTGTAACCATACTTTGATATTTGCAACCATTTTTTCACAATAAATTTGCATTTTCATAACAAAACCACAGCGAGAACTTAGTTGAAAATGCAATACATAAAGATTCTTACCTTCCTTAATTAAAAAAATATGCCTTACGTGCTCGTCACTCACAACGATTTCCCTTTGAGAGTAGATATTATGAGTAGATATGATAATATACAACCACCGAATCACATCACTTGCCACGAATTGTTGAAAATGTAATTAACATAATAGCTACTAGATTTCGCATACTTCATATGCATTTTAATATGGAGCCCGAAATAATTGATTCCATATTAGCGGTCATAGTATTCCATAGTAAGTGCAATATCTTTTTGGATTAACCATTTTCAGAGCAATTTTGGTGTGCACGGTCTCAATGGGTAATGCTGCCTGCCTAATAGTTCAATAATAGCAATAATACCTTGAAGGTGGATCTATTGGGGCCGACCAGCTGCTGCAGGAAGTAGTTGAGCATGGCCGCTATGCGGGGCGCCAGGGCGGGCCGCGAGAGCAGCCCCGGCGCGGCCGCAGCCACCCGGCGGAGCGAGCGGCCCGTGTCGCGGCCCAGAATGTTGTCGAAGCGCGCCATCTGCGACGTCTGCATCAGAGTAGACGAGCGAGAAGACCGCTCCGATGCCGTTAGAGTAGCCCAAGCTCCCGAATCCCTGCAAATAAAATACATAAGTGATCCAATTCAGATTTGAAAGGGGACTGATAGGTCACTTGTCTACCTAATGCTCAAACAAATGGAACAACACGCCAGGGTTGAATCATTCCAAAGCGCTAATTAAGGCTTACGACCGTAAGACGGCCCGTGAGGCCTTGTCGCTAAATAGGAACAATCTACGCATACTGGTGAGGGCGCTCACGGGGCATTGTGGCCTGAACGAACACATGTTCAACCTCAACCTCAGAGACACAAAAATGTGCAGGTTCTGCCAACGAGCAGAGGAAACTCCCCAGCACCTCATGTGCGAGTGTGGCCCGCCGATGCGTAAAAGATACACCCTCTTGGGTGGTCATTACCTCCAACCTGAGGAGGTAAAACAATCTGACGCCAAAAGCCTGCTGCGGTTCTTAAATGACACGAGGCTTAGCGCAGAACTATAGTAGGAGGCGAACACAATAGATCAGCAATGGTCGCAGTGTTACAAGGCTCATAAAGACCTTAGAAAAGCCCCACTCAACAAATAAAAATTAAAAAAAATAGATCACTTGTCAAGGCACGGTTTCTTTATAGTACGGCGCATAAGCCGCGCTGTAGAAAAAACGAGTAAGCTTGTATATGACACGGCAAACTAGCGGCCGAAATAATGGCTAGGTAAGGGGAGTTGTGCTTTTTGTATTCCAAGCTGCAGACTTGCGTCATGAATATGAAAAAAAATATTATAGCTTATTACAAGTATAGAAAACTTATACATGAACAAAAATGAAAAGGAGGTTTTGGATACATCTAACTCTAGCTGAAAGGGAATATAGTACTTGACAAGAACGCATGACGAAGATAAGTTTTACAAATATTTCATAATGCAGAAAGAAACCCACATCCAATAAATTATTTTAAAGGGCAATGAGCAAAAATGCAGGGGCGCTGAGTATAACAATACTGTATTTCCCATTGGAAAGATCTATTTATCTAGAATATTTATGACTACTACAACTTACCTCAATTATGAGGAGTTTTGGAGTTTTGAAGTTCGGAATATTCTTAAATATTGCTAATAACACGAAATCCCCAATGCCAATTATTTATCTAAAACATATTATTTGCAGTGAAGATCCGTAAAAAATAGTATATTATGATGTACGGTCACTGGGCACAACATGTTGAGCAGCTGACCTTAGCATATTACATACGTCAGTAAACAGTGGCAATGAAATCAAAAGACACATTACAGAGTTCAAGCAACATGTCCCAGTATTTCCCCTCCATATATTGCTGATAAACTCAAGCATTCTTAAAATATATAGTTTGTACTCACAAAGGATATGTACTTTATTGTTACGGGTATTCTGCAATGGTTTTTGTTTAAACAGTTATTAACCAGTCGGATGCCAACAATGCCTATAGGCGTTTTGCATTGTTTGACAGATCCGCGCGTAGATCTTTCGACTGAACCCCATATATAATATATACATATATAATATCCATGACAAACAAGATTAACCCCTCAAGCCCCGATTGGCCGATATCGGCCACAAAACGATTCAGCCTGACGGCCCCGTTTTAATTTTATTTTAATTTAATTTGTTTGATTTTATTATGTTTTATTATGTTAATATATTTCATTTTAATTATGGGTACAGTGGTTTGGCAGTAATTAATGTTTTGGTGAGACAGTGTCGTAATTTAATTTTTTTACTAATTTTTACAAAATTTTTTTGGGACAGCAATTTGTCAATCGGCTGAGGGGCCGAGGCCTGAAGGGTTAATATTATAAGATAACAAGACGGAGGTCATGAAAAAATCATATTGTTAGACAAAATCAACCAAAAAGTTGCAGTGCAGTTTCTTGCGCGCGAAGGTAGGCTTCTGACTGGTTAATAAATTAATAGTTTAAAAAAAAACACTAAAAACACGCTTTTCGGCTATGATACGATATTCACATACACAAGGCTATGATACGATATTCCATTATGGAATGCCAGTGCCTATCTTCCGGTTTCATCATCAGACCTTGAAACCTAATCGTGGTCAAAGTTAATTCCAAGACTTTTCTAACAAGTCCAAACATAGCTATGATACGACGTTCCATCATGAAGTTCCAGTTCATATCTTCCGACTCCATCATCAGATCAGTTTGACAGTACCATATTATTGTATTGTCATCAGAACTACATACAGCTGCCAATTTTCAAGACGCTACGATCCTTGGAAGATGGTTAAATTAGTTACCTTAGATTCCATTACATAGTTAGTTACATACAGGTCGACCTAATAAAAGCAAGTTAAAAATACAATGCCTGGATGTTTTAGGTGCCCTAGGGGATATTAGGTAATTACCCATTTTTAATAGGATATAACTCAGAAACGGCTCACAGTTGAGATCAGTCATTCTAGTAATAAATGTTCTACATAATGAGATCTTTTCATTCTCTCATTTTCTTTTTATATAGTTAAAATGTCCTTCCAGGCATCATATTTAAATGGCTTATTTTATTATTCATCGATAGTTTTGTCCAAAATCACTGGCATTTTATGAAGTAATGAATCAACTTTTATTGATTTACATCAATTTTGTAAACAATATTCAAATAATCACAAGTACACGGTGACGAAGTAATTATCCGCCGCGGAAACGTCCATTGCCATGAACAACCTGTCATAAACTGCCATACAGCACTGATGAAAATTGCGCCGTTCGCAAACTCTGCGTGCCGAGCGGCGGCGCGCTGTGCCGTTTTGCCGCCGTGTCTGACAACTAACTTCCATAGTGATCCATACAACACTGACGACCGTGCCTACATAATACACCGAATACACCGTATGTAGGCACGGTCAAAAAAACGTGGGTGAACAATAGCTCTTAGTCACGTCAATATATTCTTCCAATAAGGCGAACTAAAAATAAGTGGAACACATTGCAGCTTACATCAGACCTAAATAATTTAAATTTAAAGAAACAAGTTAGAAAAAAAAAACAGAAAAATATTAACACGGCCCAGGTGTAGTTTACAATTGAAACACTGGTGATGTAAGTGTGAGCTCAGATTTACTATCACTATTTCCTGTCCAGCCTAGAATGGGCTAGTCCCAGTTGGGTGACAGAATCAAATAAGCAAAAGGTTAAGGTTTTGCCATTCGGTTCTTGTTATTTTTGTAAGCAAAATCAATGTCTTATAGAAATTAATTCTTAAATAAATAATAATAATAAATTTTCATATTAGCCATACAAAATTTCTTACCGTTCCGCCTGTAATTTCCTGATGAGCGACATATTGGATAGCGCTTCATCTAGTAAGAAGATTGCATCATTCATGAGCAAATTGACAAAACGGAGAAATATCGGCGGTTGAACAGCCTCCATATTTGCTTCTGCTTCTTCTGCCAGTAGTCTGAACAAAAAATATTCGATATAGTTATAATAGCAGTAAATTTATGCAAAGATGTAGATATCCTGGAAAAGGTTCAGCGAAGGGCATCCAAAATGCCAGTGGGCCTGAAGAATAGGAATTATGAAGATCGCTTGAAATTACTTGGAATTACTACACTCAAACAAAGAAGACAAAGAGGGCACCTGATTGAGACATATAAAATTCTAACACATTATTACGATGTACCTGGACTGCAGAATATTTACAAATTCAACGTCAACACAAATCTTCGAGGTCACAACAAAAAACTCAACCGTACAAAATTTAAATCTAATCCTCTTAAGAAAGTTCTGCAAAATAGAGTGCTGGCTGGACATGTGGAATATGCTACCATTTGAAGTGATTAGTGCAAGCTCTGTCAATCAATTTAAAAACAGGCTCGATTTGTACTTAAAAACTTGTTAATATTGTTTATATTATATTGTTAATATTGTTTAGCTTTACAAGATCTGATCTGGACTCCAGATCTGCCTGTCCAGAATAAATAATAATAATAATAATGATTATTATTATTATTTAATTTTACAGTACCCTTACATACAGTTAATAAAGAGTATTTGCAAAACCTATTTACACAAAACTAATTTACTTAACTAGGAATAGTTTACAATGCTTGCATTAACAACTTATAATAGACTTAACATGAGCATGTTAATAATAGGTAAGTAGGAAAAATGGGGTATATAAAACAAAAATGTTAAATGAATAATTAGATGTTAATGTTTATAATACATAATACAATGTAATATAATATAAGGGTATGGCACAATACAATAGTCATATAATACAGTAGGATGGCAGTTAGTTAAATATTAAGACTCAGAAGATTAGATTTGATCGAATCTTAACCCGCTCAGCACGTAACATCCCATTGGGGACATTTATGTCGGCCGCCTAAACTCCGTAACATCCGCTACCGGACCAAGCGCTCGCCGCTGCGAAAAATGCAATTTACGATTCGAAACGTCGTACTATATGCTTTCTGAGGGTGCAACGATATGGCCAAAATATCTTTAATTCAAGATATCCGTGTGGCAATATCGAACAACGATTTAAAAAGTGAGCATAGACGTCAAACGTCTAGTCTCCTGTCGGCAAACGCACGGCCGCGTACGGCTCCGCGAAATTGGTGATAAAAATTGTGTGTGTGCAGTTTTTGAGTGTTATTTACTGGAGAACAGTGAGTAATATGCATTTTAAGTAGTTTTGGAATGAGGATTAGTCATTTGAGATAGTCCATTTGCTGTTTTTCACGAATTTTTAAAGAAAACACTTCGGCCACAACAAACGGCTCGCGAAAAAATGGTTGTTATTATTTTGTAATGTTTATGAAATATCCCGATATATTGCGAAATATGACGTAATGTCGCTTTAATTTACTAACAAAATAAGTATTGCTTCATTTAAATCCTAAGTTATCACATAATTAGGCGTATTTTGAACATTATATCTTGTTTTGTAATATGAATCGCGCAAAGAAACTTGTTTTGATAATTGCTATGAGAGAATAAAGTGCGATTTTCCATAGTTTTTCGATGAAATGTGACTCTTTGGAGTATAGTAATTAGTTATTAGACATATAATAAGTCTATGATAAGACAATATAATTGAAAAAATCTAACGAATTTTATATTATGAGCATTCAAAGTTTATTATTAAGTTCGGACGCGGAAACTCTCAAAACTTTAGATTTTTCTATAATATCAGACAAAGCTCAAAGTTCTGGTGTGATTTCTAAGAAGTGTGATGTAGTAAAAAAGTTATTTTGAAAGAATTTCATATAAAAAAATACCATAAGTAGTCACAAATTAAAAATGAAAAATTTTTTTTTTTACGAGAATACATAAAAATTTTCTTGGCTGAATAAATAAATATTTTTGTATGCAAATAAGTAAAAAAAAAATATCGTTTTGGTAAAGCATTTAATAAAGAACATAACTGTATTTACAATTTTTGCATATTTTACGTATTTTGTGACAAAACGAGTTTTTTCAGTTTGCCAATTTTGTAATATTTATTCATTATTATCTTAATTGTTTTACGAGATAAGGTTATAATGTTTTATATGTCAAATTTCAATGCGATCATTTTTCTCTTTATCTTTTTTTAATCCGTTTAGTGGTTTATAAGTTATGATCGTTTTTCTCAAGGCCGTTGACTCGCGTCGATTTTTTGCCCGAATATGTCGCGGGCAAAAGTGATAGGTGAGTTTTTACTTCGCGAGAGGAGGGGTTAAATTAAATTCATAGAATCATTAAATATGCCTAATATTTTACATGTGTTATCAAAAACACGGCACATTTTGGTGGGAGGTCTATTCGACTCAATATTGTTATTGCAAGCGACAACAGAAAATGTATGAAAGCTCCTCCTTAATCATGGTGGCACTTGAATTCGAACATTTGCTAGATTATCTAGGCGGTCTTGTCGATTGTACAAAAGCTTATGGAGACACGTTATATTGTTAATGGTCCGGCGTATTTTTTAATCTTTATTTTTTATTTTTATTTTTTAATCGGTTGAAGTGCAAAAGCTGCTCTACATAACATCTCAGAATGTATCTCAGGCCACATTTGTTCAACAGCATGCGAGTGAATTTCTTCTGAACTCGTTTAGTTCTATCGCTGTGAACACTGTAAAGCAAATTCCAAATTACTGATCCATACAACGATCCGTAAAAAGATGGTATTTGTAAATGGTGTCTAAAAAGAGCAGCAGTAGTTTGTTTTTCATTTACTCTATGGTGCGAAGACAAAAGCTCAGGGAAGTTGTGCTAAAGTGCGTTTCACTTCCTAGAAATTCAGTTGCTATAGGGTAATTAATGGTAGGACAATGTGTTTGTTAAGTCAGACGTCTTTTATCAGAATCATGATCGTTATAATAACTGGTATGTCCTCTACCAATTGCGGGGCATTAATTAAGCATGAGTAGTAATATTGTTAGAAAATGGATTTGAAGACTTGAAATAACGTTATACTGGATGCGTTTTTTATTAGTGGCATCTTTTAAGTGGGAGAATCAGTACGAGCAACTAAACAACTTTTGATAAATATATATTTTTTTTAAATAAGTTTTAAAAAATAGTATAATTAGCGAGTTGCAAAATATTGCGAATACTGTTCATACGCGATATTTTACCTATTTCTAGATGGTGCAGCGTGCTCAATGCTTGTCAAACTTTCAATTATAAAATTCTTTCATTTTTAAATTGTCAAACTTTTGTTTTTAAATTTTCCCAAAAGTTTTTATCAAAACTTGTTATTTGCTCCTACTGATTCACCCACCTTAAGGATGTCACTAATTAAAAAGTTATCCTGGAAGTCCTAATCTTTCAAGAATCTGAGAGTGGGTGGGTCATCCAGAATGCAGTATGTATAATTTTAGTCCTTCTACACTTTGGATGTAATTACCATGACTCATTACCATAATTCGAAATCAAATTGTTTCAGCTAGTGTATAAAATAACAGTATAAATGAATCTAAAATATGTACGTGAACTTACATGAAACATTGTTTATGTTCCTCGATTTCCCACAGATAGTCCATAACAAGATACATCGGGAGACGGTAATTGAATTTTTGCTCGAATTGAACACTTTGGCCAGTCATTTCGATTCCGACGAAAACGTCCAGCAGACTTCGTGCGAGCTAAAATAAAGATAAACAGATATGCCAAACATTCAACCATAATTCTATTTAGTCTGTTAGTCTTAGCGGTACATGAAAAAAATTGGTTGTGGCACCCCAAGACTTTCCCGGAAAGTAGCCAAAAACTGATAATTAAATAAAATGGATAAGTGCCCCTTCTCGGCCAGCGGACAAACCCAGTTGAGTTCCATTACGTAGGTCTTGGGCGGCGCAGTTCGTTTTTCGGTTAAGGGCGGGGTTGGGCCAAGGGCCAACAGATTGAAATATGACTAGTGTGCCCCCTGGTGGACCGATTTCAACCACAACCTTATCAACGCTTGCCATGCCGAATTTAGCCCAACCGGATAAGCGTTTGGGCGCTATAGTGAAGGAATACACCCGAACACACACACACAGACAGACAGGCACACAGGCAGACAGCCAGACACAAAGAGACAGACACAGACAGATTTCAATCTGGAAATAGTGTTTATCGTCTCGTGGGGGCTCAAAACGGATATTTCTGCCTTAATCTTGAAAAATAATTTTAGTGCGTTCACAATAGTTTATTGTTCCTTGTCGGTTGGTGGGCCAGGAAAGTAAAACCTAGCATATAAATATGATAGTAAGACACTTTATAGTTGTTTGCGATTTAATCGAATCCATTAAATCAATGTGATCAAAACTACCCAAAAATTCACCCCTTAATGTCGAGCGGTTAGAATAAAACCTGCATATTTCGGACTTGATATCGGCCACTCATAGTGTAGTTGGAGATAAAATGGCTCGCACCTCCACCCTCTGAGAAGCCATGTATATAGTTGCGATAAGACAGCTTCAGGTCGAAGATCACGGAACGAGCAATAACTGATCACATAGTTATCTGCTGTCCTACTTCTAGGGTCATTGTGGCTTATCCATCCCCACCTATATATCTATTAGCCACTAGCCCATAATACAGATATTGCAACCTGCTCACCTAGGAGACCAGTCGCAAAATCCACGATGGACGGAGATCGCACACACCGTTGTCGTCGTCGCTGATCCAGCAATTGAATTGAATTGCAATTTTATTGGTAGTTTTAATATTATTCGAAAATGTACTTTCTACACCAAGATAGGGTTAGTGAAAATAAATAACTTGAATAGTGCCAAAATAATGTCGTAGAAATGTATACCTCTAATCGATGCGGATGTTCCTTGAATAGTTGCTCCCTGAAGAACAAATTTAGAGTGTGGGGAGTACGATTTGATCCTTCCGGTAAAGTGGGCAGCATCGACTCAAGGCACTCGGCCAATCCAGCTCTGAAAATATAATAACTGATCAAGGAAATGACAATAATTCAGCTAGGACCGATGCCAACCAGACTGCAAAATTTTATTTTTTATAAAGGTTTTAGTTACCGAGATTTTTTTTTTTTTAAAAAACCCTTCAGGCCTCGGCCCCTCAGCCGATTGACAAATTGATGTCCCAAAAAATATTAATAAAAATTAGTAAAAAAAAATAATTATGACACCCTCTCACCAAAACATTAATTACTGCCAAACCACTGTACCCATAATTAAAATAAAACATATTAACATAATAAAACAAAATATATAAAAACAAATTAAATTAAAATAAAATTAAAACGGGGCTGTCACGCTGAATCGTGTTGTGGCCGATATCGGCCAATTGGGGCTCCAGGGGTTAAAAGTTACTAGGATATACAATATTGTATTCCTCATTAATGAAAGCCTACATCAAAAAAAGTTATAGACGATTTTCCACTCAGGTTTTCATGAAAATAATCTACATATTTATTTGAGTTTCTATATTGAAACAGAAAACAAGGTTTTAAATGCAGAAGAAATTTGAGCATATTTTTTTATGGAAAACCACTTGGAAAGTCCAATACAATTTACAGTTTATGTTACCGATGAAAAAGAGAAGTTTTCAAGGTAAGGTAACAGAAAAAAGTTTTTTTGAGGCAGGGCCCTGTAAATTTAGAGAATAAAAATTGGTGTTTTTTTTATCTTGTAGTAGATTTTTTATCTTGTAGTAGTCAAAAATAGTAAATGGTATTTAGTTTAGTAGAGCTATTATTCAGGCATATTGAGTAAAGAGATTCACGATTACTTTACGATTACGAGACGCCTTCACAATTACTTTGAAAAGTATAATGGAATTAATATGAAAATCAGAGATGAAATAAAAAAACACTAAAAATTAAATACCTCAAAAATCAGTATATATCAATGAGGGTATTTTGAAAGGTAATGAGGTCCGCTATCACTGTGCGAGCTTTGATTAGTGTGTGTAAGTCTTTTGATGATTTTTCCAAATATTCGATTCTTGGGAGTCTTTACCTTACAAGTCTTTAAAGTCTTACCTTAGATGTGGATTTCGTATTCTTTCTGCGGAACCCATGAAAGTAACGACCATAGTGAGCATGGGAGAAAGATATGTTTCTCCAAAGGTCACCAAACTGTTCAGGACTCCCATGGCGACCATACGTTTCGAAAATGACACATACTTAACTATATTTTCTATTATAAATTCAGGAATGCACCTGAAAGAGAAAAAGACTTGATTAGTCGATATTTTATTTGCCAAAAGCGCCCTATCCTAAGGCTGGTTGAATAGTTTTGTCTGCCTAATTTCAGATTTTGGTCTAGATTTAAGGTATCTAAAACATCTATTTGAGCAGTTTATCAGTTTGCGCCCTCCTGAATCAGAATTTCTGCCCCCCCCCCCCCTTTGTTAAAAAAACATTTTGTAATTTTGTCCCATTATTATTCACTAGTAACATTTATCACTCAAATGAAACTTATTAAATTATAATAACAATCAGGCACGTCACCAGGACTTTGCTTTGGAAGAAGTCTAGTCATGTAATGGTGGGGGATGTGAAACCCACGCAACTATTTTGCTTTTTAAGATATCTTAAAAATCTATTTTAAAATACTTGTAATATACAGTGCTGGATTATCCAATAAACGAAGTAGCTACCGGCCTATGGGCCCACGCCTTTTAGGGCCCTGCAACAAGGGATCATTACAAATATATTTAAAAAAATTGTTTCTAATAGAAAAAAAAACATTGAATTGAATTCCTAAGGCGAAAATGTTTAATAATCTTTCTGATCCCACTAATAGTACCACTGCTATAAATAAGCGACAGTTGGCCGCTGCCAGCCAGCCTTTGCTATGCGACAGCCCTGTCAGAAATGTTTAATGGCCCACTTCGCCAGTGCAATCATGCATTATTTATATACTATTCTACACTATATCGTCGTCAGAATGTTTGACAGCCCAAAGGGGACACCTAGAGTTGTCAATTGCAACGGGCGAGCCCGTCACCTCAGAAAGTTTTAACGATTAGTCGTACTGTCTCCCTGAAGTGAGCGCAGAAGACTTGGACAAAAACAGTCCACCGTCAAACTCCGCCACATGCCCGTAAGAGACCAACGCCTTAACCGCGAGATTGCCAGGAGTGTTACCCAGCAGGCTTACACTCACGCCCTTACTTCCAATTGCGACCAGATTACTCCAGTCTCTCAATTGGTTACAAGTTCGAGGTCGCTTGCGCAGTCCTCTCCCTTACGAAGCGGTGAAACGGTGTGTACCGATCTATCGCAGACCACGGCATCCTTTGCCCGGCTCTTGACCAAGGATCGGGTAGCCGATGGTCATTTCAAGAGCAGTCGCCGTAAGGTCCGCGACCACCCCCGCTCTATAGGAAACAGTACTGCTTCCAGACTACCCCCGACTGTTAGTCAGAGTGCACAGTTGATTGGCTTACGCCGCATGGTGCGCAGACCGTCCAGGAGCGCCAGAAGGTTGATTCCTAGGGGAAACTAGCCCTAAGGCCAGAGTCCTACCCAGGCTCACACTTCATGTGTGGAGGCCGCCGGATAGCTGTTGACCCGTGAGTGTGACCAACCCTGAACAGAATGGGTCTTCGTGGCCAACTCAGCAAGGGCCCCTTAACTCCCAAAGGGGACACCGAAAAGTGTAGAAGGGGCCCTGAGATTTCGACAGTCTAAGAGTCTCTACATGGGTTAATCCGGCACTGGGCGCCACAGGCAATTTAAAAAATAATTAAGTGTTTTTACATGAATTTTCAATTACAAACATTGCATCTAACTAGCTTCATGCCCTCTCACAATGTCTCTACACCCCTTAATTCATTACCATAGAGTACAGGGTGGTGCAGTGGCGATGGGAAAGTTGACTGGCAGCTCGGTGAGAGGCGCATAACTGTCTTTGGCCTCTCCTTGTTGAACGGGGTGTACGGCGACTTGTACCAGCCAATTGCAGGTTGTTGCATGGAGAGGTTCCAGCATTACCAGTGTAGACGGCTCTAATAGGACGCAGCGCAGCGATGTGAACCTGCAATAAAAACCATATAAGAAAGCCAATTCACAAAAAGGTTCAAAACGCAGTAAGGAAATATAATATGTGATCTTAACCCCTCAGGCCCCGATTGGCTGATATCAGCCACAACACGATTCAGCGTGACGGTCCCGTTTTAATTTAATTTGTTTTAATTTATTATGTTTAATTATGTTAATATGTTTCATTTTAATTATGGGTACAGTGGTTTGGCAGTAATTAATGTTTTGGTGAGACAGTGTCGTAATTTAATTTTTTTACTAATTTTTACTAAAAATTTTTGGGACAGCACCTTGTCAATCGGCTGAGGGGCCGAGGCCTGAAGGGTTAATTAGAACAATAATAATAATAATAAATTCTTTATTTGCACTTAACCCTTAGAAAGCTAGCCATGGGAATAAAACTCACAACACCATGTTTTCAACCTTCAAAAATTACTTTGTAAGGGGTGTTAGTGCACGCATACTAATGTATAATGGTGGCTTATTCAATGAAGGTGAAATTTTTTGCATATAATTACATAATTGCATAAATACCGAGATCGGCCGCCTGCGAAAACCAACGCAAAAACCACCGATCGGTGGTATTAGCATTCCAGCAGTTAAAAATTAGACACAAAAAGGCGAGCTTATTGCCACATGGAAAAATCTCACAACTAACCTAATCACAGTGCAGTGGTAGATGTGCGCATTGTGGAAATAAAGATTAGCAAGTTTGTCTACATAAAATACAAACTATTTATTATATTTAAAACTAAGAATGCCCGAGGAGAGGAAATTGGCAGAGAAGGAAATAACTGGTTACTTCTTAAAATAGTATCAGTTTTTGAAGGAGTCTTGAATGATTGTAAAGAAGCCGTGTATACACGGAATACACGGAACAACAATACAATTGGCCATCACTTAGATGGAATTCTATTTGTAACATTCCAATTTTATTCAATAGATACACTTCTCCGGAGTATTCCGTATGATTTTTTATTAGTTTCATTACCCCTAAGATTTGTATTTTTATTTCAGAATTTTATTTTGGGGGAATTTACAGTGCCGGGTCCAGTTTTGTTCACCTTGTATATTACGGATCTTCAAGCCACCAGAGCTTCAAGCCATACATCGCAGATCTTCAAGCCATACATCGCAGAGCAGCTACTTTGCCGATGACACAAAATTCTTCGCCAATCCTATTCTATGCAGTGGACAGCTTCAGCAAGATCTTGACAAGATCAAAGCTTGGAAGGAAGATTGGTTGCTTACCTTAAACATCGAGAAATGTGTAGTACTTCATATCGGGAAAAGCAACCCCAACAAACAATATTTTCTGGCAAACGCCCAATTAGAAGCCGTTAAGCAACAAAAAGACCTTGAAATAACAATTAATGATGATCTCAAATGGAAGAAACATATAATTTCAATCGCTAAAAGAGCCAACTCTACTCTCTAACTAATAAGGAAGGCTTTCCAACATCTGTCAATAAATCAGATCGGATTGAATTAGCATGCACAAGCACTCACATGCACATTCGCACTACAGATACACACACCCACACACACATATATACACGCACACACATATACAAATACACACATACACACACTCACACATACACGCTCTCCATCACACAAACACACACTTACATCCATACACTCGCACCTAGCGATTTTAACTGTTATTTTTAAATTCTTTTTGGTTTTATTTATTTTGTATTGTTTAGCATATTTAATCCTTATATAGCAAATAATTTAAAACATCATTGGCTTTGTTACTGGTATATATATTATGCTTATACGTATTTTTTATGCTGTATGTTTTTAAGAAAAATAAAATAAAAATAAAAAATAAAGGTTTTTTATCGGATCTACAAGGCATATGTGAGACCTATTCTTGAGTATGGCTATCAGCTCTGGAACTCCTACTTATGCAAAGATGTAGATGTCCTGGAAAAGGTGCAGCGAAGAGCAACCGAAACTCCAGTGGACCTGAAGAATAGGAATGAAGGTCGCTTGGAATTACTTAGAATGAGTACTTTCAAACAAAGATAAATTATAAATAGGATAGAAAACGAATTTACCGCGTGAAATTTGTAGCACCCGACGTTTCGGTGACGTTGCAGCCGCCGTTGTCCAGGGTAGACGTCCGTTGTCTACCTTTCTATCCTATTTATAATGTCAAACAACCGCGATAGTCTTCGATTTTATAAAGAAGACAAAGTTGGGACCTGATTGAGACATATACAATTCTAACACATTATTACGAGGTACCTGGACTGAAGAATATTTACAAATTCAACGTCAACACAAATCTTCCAGATCACAACAAAAAACTTAACCATACAAAATTTAAATCTAATCCTCTTAACCCTTCAGGCCTCGGCCCCTCAGCCGATTGACAAGCCCAAAATATTTTAGTAAAAATTACTAAAAAAATTGAATTATGACACTGTCTCACCAAAACATTAATTACTGTTAAACCAATGTACCCATAATTAAAATGAAACACATTAACATAATAAAACATAATAAAATAAAACAAATAAAATTAAAATTAAATTAAAACGGGCCCGTCACGCTGAATCATTTTGTGGCCGATATCGGCCAATCGAGGCCTGAGGGGTTAAGAATGTTCTGCAAAATAGAGTGGTGGACATATAGAATAAACTATCCCTTGAAGTGATTAGTGCACTCTCTGTCAATCAATTTAAAAACAGACTCGATTTGTACCTAAAAACTTGTTAATATTGTTTATATTGCCTATTGTTTATATTGTTTAGCTTTACAAAATCTGTTCTAGTCGTATCAGCAAAGCTGCCTGTCCAGAATAAACAATAATAATATTAATTTACCGCAGGTCTCCGACGCATCTTGGAGCGCCTAGCAACCAGACTCAATAATTTGATTTCTAAATAAATTAATATAGGTAAGTATGCTCCATTTCTATCAAAATTATCGAAAAACTAGTTGGGACATGTAATTTGCGCAGGATGATACTATCATAAAGAAATTCCAAACAGGGAGATTCCCAGTCAGCAGATCCAGATACTAATGACCGGATAACATGGTTATTTGTGGTGAAGATGACTGACAAAAAAAAAAGTAGATCAGCATGATGGAATACTGTCCGACTCACATGAGACTAGGTTGAGCGGAAAAAGAGAGAGGGTATATTACCGAAATAAGAAAGATAAGATAACAATGAAATAATGAAGGTATATTACTTACACAGTTAGATCGTTGCGCATTCTAACTTTCAGCATTTCGATTGAAGAGGCATCGATTCCGGCCTCTCCGGCTTCCGCCTCAACAAGTAATCGGTCCGTGCGAGATAATTCTTGACTGAGTCGTGAAAGTTTCTCCACCACCACCCGGTATCCTGATAATCAAATAAAGGGTTACAGAAGATTGAAGTCCTGTCAGTTGTCATCCAGGCAGATTTAGCGGTGGGGGGCGGCGCATTTTCAAATTCCACCGTAACACTCACTTTAGAGTTTGTGCGCTCGGCGATGGGAGTTAAAAATATTTTAAGAAGATTGTTTAATACGGCTAGTTTGAAATCTTCATCTCTATTAACCGCCCTACCTTTGGGTTATTATTAAAAAAGTAGGTAAAAAATCGTTAGATTTTTTAATTAGATTTCTCAATAACAATATGTACTTGTTTATAATATACCAGACATGTTTTGCACAATAGACCCATTTTTGACACTTTTTTTTTATTTAGAATCGTAGGAACAATTTAATGTATCACGTACGCTTTGTGGGTTTTGGATTTTTATTTGGTTATTTTTTTTTTTTTAATTGAACGTACGGGATACATTTTGTTGCGTTCGGGCAATAATATAGCGGATATATCACGTACGTTCTTATAGGTAGGACGGTCAAAGCTTGTTTTTTTTATATCTATGACTTCCCAGATCACGCGGGGGAATATTTTTTTCTCTGGACAGCACAACGGAAACCTTAAAAATGTACCCAGTGGTTCGTTCCGCTATCCATAAACCTAAAATCTGCATAGTAATAGCAGCAGTAAGCGACCTACCCACAGAACATCAGCGGACGACAACTAAATCAGTACTTCAGTCTACGCTGGACAACAGCAGTTGTAAAGGTGGGTATCCATTAGGTTTGCGCATCAACTCTGTTCCGCGCATCTGCAACTGCTCAAATGGAGACGGTGCGCGCATCAACCCAAGAACAACGAGTGCTCTGCAGTTTTCATTCGAACGTTGAGCGAACATATCATCACAAGAATGTATTTTTAAATTTCTCATCCTTTGGATCCCACAGCACTGTATAAGCACAGCACTGTGGCTTCGAAGGGGGACTGAATGGGTAGTAAGGTGAACGCTCACATGTGGCAAGACAACTGCCCTAAACCTACCACAGTCGGTCATTAGTCTGGAATCCACTACTCACCCCCCAGAAGTGTAATAATACTGACTTCGGTCGGTGAATTCCATGGCAGCTCCGTTTATATTTTATTTTTTACTGTACTCCTCGATAAGAGCTAGACATTTCTCCTCGGCCCAGTCCATATCGATGGATTCGCGTTTACTGGACACCGAACGTGATGCGCGAGACGTACCCACCAACGTCTTACTTTGCTCGCGTCCACGAACGCACTACGCACCACTTTGTGTTTGTGCATTTATCGCCACCGCTTGGAGCGCTCGCCACGGAGCGTGCAACGTTGCACGCTCCAGAAGTGCGAACGTATCCACTACTGGAGCAGTTGCAGGTGCGCGGAGCAGAGTTGGTGCACGATCCTAATGGATACCCACCTTAACATCGTCGCAATGTATGGTGCTAAAGATTTCACGTGGTGAAATTCATTTTTGTCTTATATATAATGTCGAATAACCGTGATAATCTTCCATTTCATAGACCAATTAGCTGTGATATATCTTTCTTTCGATTATCAAGCTTAGACGGTAATGGACAAGCCACCTATATGCCAGGCAGCTAGATTTCCGTTGAGGCTTTCCCAAGAGAGCTAACACAATAGGCAGATAATATCAATGTAGGTCCTCTTTAGATGCCTGCTGCTCAGTCCCTAAACAGTGGAGGTTCATAAACTGATCAGAAATATATATAATAGAAGTCATGCATTAACGGACAATAGAACTCTTGCAATGCCTACAACCAAAACCGTGCGAAACGTCTCTAAGGAAGAAAACTTAGCGCGGCTCTCATTTTTTCAAATATGAATATGTTAATAAAAGCATTGATTATATAGGGTATTAGATTCCTCAATGTTGTACTATGTTTTGACCGTTAAAATTTTACTATGAAACGCAACATGTTCCATAGTTCCACTCATAGTTCCAAACATTGATTAATATTCTCTTATGTTAAGTAACCCCATAGATGGCGTTCTAAGCATCTCTGATTTGGTATCCTATCCAAAAACAAAAGAACAATAATATAATAATAGACGATTTAAAAATAATAGCTCTTATTATTTAATTATTATTTACATAAATACATTAATTTTAATTTGCTATACAGGTTCCAATTCATAATAATTAGGAGTTTTAATGTTCAAATAGTCTAAATAGATGGCTTGTAATCTCTTCGTATTATTTCTGTGATGTAACCAGCCTTTATAAAGATGCTGATTGGTTAAATAATGTTATTAATTACCATTGGTTAAATAACGGGTTTTATAAAGAATCACTTTTTTTAATAAAAAAAACCTGTCATTATCAATGTTATTATAAATTGCTATTAGTTTTGACGGACAATGCTATAAGCGCTGCACCACCTGCATGTCGCCGACGCAGAAGGGTTGCCAAAACGTACTATGGCATTGAGCAATCTAATATCCTACACAATCAATGATAATAGTGCCAATTATTATAGAGTATCGATTTTCAACATCAATAATATTTTTGACTATCACAAAAGCGCCACTGAAGAGACTGAGCTTTTCTGTTCACATCAAACACACTGCAATTGATAGGCCACCGAGAGCCGCACATCAAGTACACTCAATTTAAGTGCACTTTCGGCTGGGCAGCGAAATGTATGTCGTCTTCTAGCCCCTCGCGGCCCGCGGTTTGAATTTTAATGTGTCCCTTACGGCCCGTAAGAAATTCGCGAGTCTCAAAAAAAAGATGGCGTTTCAGAAAAAAAACGATTACTCCGAAACTGTCACACCGATCGTCTAAAAAAGACCTGTTTTATGTTCCTATTGAAATTTGCTATTAGATATTTGTAACGTCGTTATGTAAAGCAATAAAGATTATTCATAATTATTAGTCGATTAAATAATCCATAATTAGCGGTCGGCCTCGCCTGGCCATTTCGGGCCGTCTGGGGTTCGACGGTAAATATCAATTCTGGACGTTTCGGGCCGTCTGGTACGCGAGGGGCTAGTAGCATATATTACTACTTCTATGGAAATATATAATAATCTTATTACCTTATGTATTTATTCCATTTATTCTACTTTGCCTAATTCTGCAATATACATTAAGTGGTGGACATGTGGAATAGAGTGGTGAACATGTGAAATAAACTACCATTTGAGTGATTAGTGCAAGCTCTGTCAATCAATTTTGAAACAGACTCGATTTGTATCTAAAAGCTTGTTAATATTGTTTATGACTTACTTTACAAGATCTGATCTAGAGGTATCAGTAAAGTTGCCTGCCCAGAATAAATATATTAACAATAGTTAATTATGACATACCAAGATCGAGACACTTCTGTGTCATGAAAAAACATTCAGTGACAAAACTGTAAGTAGTTGCTGTAGGCCTTGGGATTGCGTTTCCTTCGCTGTCTTCACTCGGTGGTAAAATACACGTTTCATCGAATAAAAAAGGCATGTGAACGGACTTCTCATCAGCGCTGCTACTCTGAAAAAGAAAAATCATGCACGATTAAAAAAAAAACAGGAATGGCTTAGTAAGCCCTTATTTTGTCTAGTAGTGCGCAAGAACTTCAATTCCTCATTAACAAAATCGCTAGAGTAAGCGATGAATATGGATTGAAGCTCAACACCACAAGCACCAAGTAGATGGTAGTCAGTAAAGTGCCTGTGTACTAGTGATTGAAAAAAACCTGTTTATTTAAATTAATAAAATTTCTTTAGAAGTTAGGAGATTTTCTTTTCCAGGGTTTTATTCTACATGAAAAACTGAGTTGAAAATGCTATACAACTTTTCTGATTTAGGCTTTGGTTATCGAGGAAAAAGCATTTTTATTTCTGCCTAAGGATATCAGACACCCCCTTTTTTGTTTCTTCTTGTACAGTCTTATGCACAGAATCACCGTTTGGAAATAAAGATTTTAGGTTCCGAACAGCCTGTATAGATTCAATATAAAAACATTACAAGAAAAGCATAATAAAATATAATACCTGTACAGCGCAGTAGGTGGGATCTATTTTTAGAGACTTGATATTGTGACAAAATGGCTGGGCCAATCTTAATAGAACTGCACCAAGGTTGATCATGAAACCATCAGATACACAATACACAGATGAAAGATTTGGGCCAACATTCTGGAACACAAAACATAGGTCTAACGATAACGATAAGTTTATAACTGACATCTATCCTGTTTAAATATCTTCTATTGTTTTATAAAATTGGAGACTATCGCGGTTGTTTGACATTATAAATAGGATAAAAAACGAATTTATCGCATGAATTTTGTAGCACCCAGCGTTTTGGCGAGGTTGCAGTCGCCATTGTCTATGGTAGTCTACCCGCGAATTCACGTGGTAAATAAATTTATCTTTTTCTATTGTTTTCTTTTAAACTCAAATCATAAATTGGGCAGCAATTTAAAATGCAATTAATTAATAATTAGTAGCAACAGGACTATGCTCTATAGGTAAGTTTCCATGACAGGTTTTCGACTAAGCTTAGGCTTCTTAACCCTTCGAGTAGCGGTATAATTTCATGGCAGACCGCGGCAATTTATTGGAATTTCTAGCAATATCGCCGCTCTCGACAAAAAGTACTATCTATAACTATGAAACTACTATAGCAATCATAAAAAGAATAACTGTGCAATGATCGCATTGAAATTTCGTATACAGAATATTAAAATCTCATTTTGTAAAACAATTAGATAATTATGAATAAATATGAGAGTCAAAAAAGTGAAAAAAAAACTCGGCATATCTAACTTGTAATTGCTTACGGAAAAATACGGAACCCTATTTAGAAATTGTAAATACTATCATGATCTTTATTAGATTCTCTATCAAAAGTAATATTTCGTTTTGCTTATTTACATACAAAAATATTTAGATATTAGCTCATAAACTCCAATAAAAAATTTGATGATTTCTCGAAAAAGAAATGATAATGTTTAACAATGGAATTTTACCAGAAATATCCGCGAAATGAAGCGCAAAATTATTCTAGCGGCCGTCTATGTATCTATGGTAATAATGAGATATTTGGTATGGATTTTAGGATGCGTTCGAATTAGAAAATAATATTACTGTGCGTTCCGGGAGCAAGCCGCCAATTTTGGTCGTTACGTAGTCAACGGCGTTCTGATGTGCAATCAAATTTGGTCGTTACGTAGGCGAAGGGTTAAAACCAGAGAACCAAATTTTCCCCGGTCTTCCATGCTAAGACTGAGGCGTAGTACACAAAGAGTGAATTTTTCGATGGATGGCAGTCCAAAATGTAATGTTTTTCAAACCTGTAAATTCCACAGTTTTCCTCTTTCGATGTTCGCCTGTAGACACCCTCCGATCCACTTCAGCATATTTTTTTTTGTAGTACTACTGCGCAGTAGTGTCAAAATAATCTGATGCAGATTGTCCACCAGATGTTTAATAGCCGTCCACACTGCATTCTCCGTCATGGTAACTGAGCTCTGCAAAGAGACGGAAATCAGACGTTGCGAACAAAACCCTTTTCCGCAATACTAATAGAGCAGATAGGCATATGAAAATGTATGGCCAACCAACTGGACATAAGCAAATTTTAGAATTGTTGACACAAAAAGGCTTGAGGTTACTATGTCGTTGATTAGGCTACCTTACGGTTGAGACCAACCAAAAAAGTTTTTTGTTTCAGCCGAAATCGAAACCAAAAATTGGTATTTGTTTCAGCCGCATTCGAAACTGAAATTTTATTCGACTTGAAAATAATTATTTGTTTCAAGGTAAATTTAATGAAATATTATTATTTCTTCCATAAAATACAATAAAACAAATAAAATTACTTTTAAATAAATAGAAAATAAAATACAAACGGAGCTGCTATGGAATACACTGAATGGAGTCATGTCTATCATAATACTATTATTACATTTCCGTGGGGGGGGGGGGGGGGGGGGATAATTGTCGCAACAGAAAATCACCAATCGGTGGTATTGGCATTCTAGTGGTTAAAGGGGTGAAACAAAGATTTGGCTGGCAGACCACGAGCGCCAACTTCCACCACATGTAGGTGAACAGTGAAGCCGTTTCGGGTGACGGCATTTGGGAGATCCTGGTATTTATTTGATTTATACTCGTGGTATTTTGGGATATTTGATTATTTGACATATTCTAGCTGGCTTCAAGGTGACCTTAGATCAAGGATGGCACACTTACCGCCACGACAAAGTCAAAGCCACTTAGAGGCAAAGTTTTAGCCTCTAAGTGGGTCGTGCCAACAAGGGTTTGACAGTACCCTCCAAACCCCCATTACAGTTTGTGCGGAATGGCTATAAAGGCAAAAAACATTTCACTACAAAATCTTTCTCAATAATCGAGAAAGCTTCAGATTGGATTCTGGAGGTTGATTCGGTCTCTAAGCAGTATAAATTCCCTGAAAGTCTCGGATGCACAGCTCTCCGTCCAGATATTACTCTATACTCCCTATCTCAGAAGATGGCCCTTATTTTAGAATTAACTGTTCCATAGGAATCAAATATCCCAAAAGACCACGAGTACAAATTAAATAAATACCATGATCTTGCAAATGTTGTCACCCAGAACGGCTTCCTTGTTCACCTTCACGCGGTGGAAATAGTCCAAAATGAAGGTGTAGAGGTGCCATGAACTTTCTGCAAAATATCTCGTATCTCCGTTGCCGTTTTCCCATCCATCCAGAAATGTTTAATCACTTCACTTTTTGAAAAGATGCCTGACTTGCTTCACAAAACTACCTAGTGAACAAGAACTGTGCGACGTATCTGTCCAAAATTTGACAGCTTTCCTAAAATAGGTTGGTATTGTCAACCATCACAACCATTTTGTGATATTCGCGCGCCATTTCTTGCTCCGGAAACTTTTCAATCTACCCCCGTATAACGGTTGATTTAAAAATAAATATTGTATATATAAAGTATTATGTATATAATCACATATCGTATCGTATTCATATATTATACTAGCTGTTGTCCGCGGCTTCGCTTCGAGAAATAAATAAATATCAAAATTCCCTACCTTCCATGTTAAAACATAAAAACGAAATTATTTACTTACTACATCCATTGGATTTTGGAAGAACTGATGGGGCTTATTGGGCATTCGCGGAAGCGGAGACAGTTCCAGCAGAGTTCCAAGGAGTGACTCCGAGTAGGCGTAGCCCTTACTCACATCATTTGGAGTACACTCCTCCATGAACATCGGTGCTAAATGCCGATTACCTGTGAAGGAAAGTGTAACAATATAATTAAAAGTGTAGCCGCCTCAACGGGAATGGGATAGATACAGAAGAGCCTAAACAACACATCATATAACCAAAATAAAAATTCTTATTACAGACGTTTTACTATAAATATCATAACGAATAGATAAAGCTCAAAAGTTTTATTTAATAATATTCTTTATCCTTACGAGTAATGCTCGAAGAAACATGGGTAAAAACGAGCCAATATGGCTTGATGATTTTTAAATCAGGGCTTTTAACCGACCTACCTTTGCCATATTATTCAAAAAGTAGGTAAATGCTTGTTTTTTTTCATTAGATTCCTCAATATTGCTTATAATATATCAGACAAAATATATAGCGGTTTATATAAGCTGTCTTTATACAGCAGTTTTTTATAAATTTGTATATATATATTTTTTTTATACTTTTATATATTTTTTCTATATGATAATGGCAGTTAAAATAACTTATTCCTGTGATAACTTCTAAGTCAGTGACTTGATTAATCCTCTAAAAGTCTTGATAACTTGATAATCCCTTTAAAAAAAATAAAATCTTTCAGATTTTAATAGTTTTTCAGTAAAATTCAGCAAAAAAATTATTACAATAAAATACAAATAATGAACTCCGTCTCAAATTTAATGAAAAACTTTTACAATGAAAGGGTTTCAATTCAGTTAAAATCTTCTTTGACTTATTGCTTTGGGATGAAATGTCCCTAATTGACAGAGTTGTTACCTGACATAACCAAAAAATGGTTTATTTACACTGTTAACAAGAGGTTCTTCAAACGTTCCTAGAATGTGTGTTTCTAACGTGAAATTGTTATAAACCTTCCTGTATTCATTGTATTTTTGTTCTATAAACTGATTTATTCCTTTCTTTATTGCTGTGATTTCTCCTTGTGTTTTCCTATTGATGAATATCACCTTGCCATGGCACGGGCTGCCAAATTTGGATAATCCTGTTTACTTTTATGACCACTATATTTATGGTAGGCAGGTACCACTGTTGGGCAAAATTTAGTCAACTAATAATTGACGATTGAATACGTTAATCGCGATTGAAGACTAATGATTGATTTAGTTAATCGTCAATCGGCGACTAACGATTGATTAGTTTTAATCGTTAGTAACGATTGACGATTAAACGTCTGCGATTGATATTCTCGACAGCGGTCAACTTCAGTTTTGCGTTTTTCATCGGTCGGTCGGTCGGACGGACCGGACGGAAAAAAAGAATTGTCGTGTGGCATCTGATGAGCAAGTTAGTAGCGATTGACGATTGATGATTAATTGAGTTAGTCGCGATTACTTCAATCGTGATTAACGTTAGTCGCGATTAAATCAATCGTGATTGATTAGTCGATTGAAATATTCAATCGATTGACCCAATACTGGTAGGTACCCACATACTGGCTCAAACCCAACCATTTGCAAAGACTGTTCGGAAGGCATACAAACCATAAAACCATTATGTATTACGTCGATGTTCCATCCAAGTTACTTAGGTATAGGTTCGTACTACCAAAGCGACCCAATCTATTTCTGTTCTGAGGAACCTACCCATCACATGTAACAAAAATTTAGTTTTAAGTGTTATGGGGCTGGGAAGGGGAATTGGATTTCCCCCCTTTAAAGCGGCAGCCCATTATTTTATTTTATAGTAAACTTTCAGATAGTAAATATATGATACGAGTATTTGCAAAACCTGATTTAAGAAAACTGATTTACTATCCTATGAACAGTTCACAAAGCTTGCGTAACAAATAACAGAAATAACATGAGTACGTTAATAATAGCATGGCTAATAGTAATGATCGGCGTCTAACAGATGGCAGCGCTAATTATGCATTTGTACGCAAACAAAAATATTATAAACTTACTGGCAAACAACTGCACAGCTGGCAATATGAATAAATCCATTGAAATTATATCGCAGCTTCTGACCTTAACAGCTAATTTTCTCATAATCCGTGTGAAAGTATGCTTTAGTAGCTTGTGCGAATCGGGATCAACTGAAACAAAACAAAAGAATGAAACAAAACGCTTCTTTGAATGCCTATATCTCGCTTATTTACTGAGGCCGAATAAATACCGATTGCAGATTCGGAATCAGAGTGGTCAATATAGCCGGGTGATGTAACACCCGGCCTGTTATAAATCAACAATATAGAACAGGTTCCTATACTGCTATAATACCTTATCGGATTTTTTGCAGTATAGGAACCTTTCTCTAAATGGATGGTCTCATTAATGGTGAATGCCAAATTTCTTACCGTCATCCATAAATTCGTTCACAACATCATCGATAAAAGTGATTCCAGCTTTATCCGGTTCTTTTAAAAGATCCAAAATCTGCTCAGTGAGATTCTGTTCAGCAAATAAATCGGGCTGTTTCAGCGCGGTCACGGCATTTCGCAAAATCAAGCTTTTCACCGCTTTCACAATGGCAGCGTCATCTTTCCTTGCAGGATACGACCTCAACTTTTCATTCGAATTGAACAGATATATAATAACTTTGGACTCGGCGACATCTCCGAAAGAATTCTTCGAATTGGCCGGAATCACAGCCGCGGACGGGTCTAAAAGGAGCAGCCTTTCGAACAGAGCCTGCTCTAGCGTTTCTAAATCGATGGTCGTCTGAGGAAATAACGACGTGGCCAATTCTTCCAAATACACCAGATGCTCACAATTTTTATTCGTCTCTATCGCATCTTTATTCAACGTTATATAAAACACGTCTTGCACTAGCGAATTCACTTTGTTCACATTGTCTGGATTGTTGTTTTCCTGCATCGATCCAGGCAACAGTTCGGAAAAAGGATTCGCTGACGAATTATTTTCAGTCATTTTATAATTCGCGATTATTTTGTGCAATTAACATTAATATTTTGCAGTCTATCTATTAAACGCATACGGAATTGATATCTATATTAATTTAGGACTGAGTTTTACTTTTATATTGCACGTATGATGACTATGAATTTCAAAAACACACATCCTGCCGTCAAAAATCCCGAGCGAAAAACTGAAATGTCACTTTGCATGAGTGTTGCCAGAACAGAAATTTTAGCAATCGTGTACAAAGCAAGGGGTCCCATCGGGTCCCATCAAACTTGCAGAAGGCAAATTTGCAGACGGCAATCTTGCAGACGGCATTCTTGCAGGCGGCAGTTTTGCAGAAGGCAATCTTGCAGAAGGCAGTTTTGCAAATGTCAAAATGACCTAACCTAACCTAACAGAAAAACTTAAAACATTTTTTTTAATGTTTAGTTTGATGTATAAAAGTCATCCACTACAAGGATGCCGGTAATTAATGTCACTTCGATTTTAGGGAAAGAAAAACCTAACCTAACCTAACCTAACAGAAAAACTTAAAAACTGTACTGAAGGTTCCGCCTGCAAGGTTGCCGCCTGCAAGGTTGCCTCCTGCAAATCTGCCCTCAACAGATTTGGAACTGTCAAAAGTGACATTTGTGCAATATTGCCGCATGCAAAACTGGCGCCCCCCGTCCCATCAAACTTGCAGAAGGCAAATTTGCAGACGGCAATCTTGCAGACGGCATTCTTGCAGGCGGCAGTTTTGCAGAAGGCAATCTTGCAGAAGGCAGTTTTGCAAATGTCAAAATGACCTAACCTAACCTAACAGAAAAACTTAAAACATTTTTTTTAATGTTTAGTTTGATGTATAAAAGTCATCCACTACAAGGATGCCGGTAATTAATGTCACTTCGATTTTAGGGAAAGAAAAACCTAACCTAACCTAACCTAACAGAAAAACTTAAAAACTGTACTGAAGGTTGCCGCCTGCAAGGTTGCCGCCTGCAAGGTTGCCTCCTGCAAATCTGCCCCCAACAAATTTGGAACTGTCAAAAGTGACATTTTGTGTAAAATTGCCGCATGCAAAACTGGCGCCCCCCAAAGCAAGGCCACATTTTGTTAGGCCATAGCCATTTATATAACTACGGATTTTTTAATAAACCGACATCGAAGTGAGTGAATCAGTACGAGCAAACAAGCAACTTTTAATAAAACAAATCTGAAAAAAAATACGTGTGGCACTCGGGGACTGCCGCGGTAAAGCTATTGCATAGCATTTTTAACAACGTATGCAATTATAATTATTTATTGATTTTATTTTTTTTATTTTTTCTGATATCAGATAACTGCGCTCTATCGGAAAACGTTGAAATTATTCCGAATCATTTACGAAATTATTCCGAAGCAAATGATTCGGAATAATTTAAACGTCTTCCGATAGAGCGCCGCGCACGAATTTTTTATTCGATAAAGCAAAAAAACCGGATTATTTGAAAAAAATCGTAGATAAAAAGATAGATAATTAAATTATCTTTATAATGGTGCAGGTTTCATAATAATACGCCAGATAGTATTTGCGTAGTAGTCGTTTTCGTGTTCGGTTAGACCTAATTTCACAAATTAATTACACTATGTAATATAAACAAAATTTAAAATATTCCAAGCTAAGAATATTAGGAAAATGTTCTTGTTTAACATATATTTTTTTCGAATCGTAAGCAGTACTCGTTTAGACGTAATTATCAGTTTAAAATCATTAATTTTCGTTAAGAAATTTCTTCATTCGGTCGCCGCGCTGGCCTAGCCCGCGATAAAAGCTATGCAATATTTTTTGTTTTCACAATTTAACTTTTAGATAAAAGTTTTACAAGCGTTGAGCGCGCTTCGCCATCTAAGGTAGGTAAAATATCGGGAACAATGTTTATTCGCGATATCATACCTACCGTTAGATGGAGCAGAGCACTCGACACTAGCACTCGGCACTCGACACTCGACACGCTATTGCATAGCTTTTATCGCGGGCCTAGGCCAGCGCGGCGACCGAATGAAGAAATTTTCTAACGAAAATTAATGATTTTAAACTGATAATTACGTCTAAACGAGTACTGCTTACGATTCGAAAAAAAAATATATGTTAAACAAGAACATTGTCCTAATATTCCTAGCTTTGAATATTTTAGATTTTGTTTATATTACATAGTGTAATTAATTTGTGAAATTAGGTCTAACCGAAAACAAAAACGACTACTACGCAAATACTATCCGGCGTATTATTATGAAACCTGCACCATTTTAAAGATAATTTAATTATCTATCTTTTTATCTACGATTTTTTCGAATAATCCGGTTTTTTTGCTTTATCGAATAAAAAATTCGTGCGCGGCGCTCTATCAGAATATGTTTAAATTATTCCGAATCATTTGCTTCCGCAGCCGCAAATGATTCGGAATAATTTCAACGTTTTCCGATAAAGCGCAGTTATCTGATATCAGAAAAAAATAAATAAATAAATAATTATAATTGCATAAGTTGTTAAAAATGCTATGCAATAGCTTTACCGCGGCAGTCCCCGAGTGCCACACGTATTTTTTATACTTTTTTTACGGAAAAAATATTTTTTTCGACTTTAAAAACCGAAAAAAGACGTTTTTTTTTTTTTTTTTCAATAAATGTATTCATAGAAAAAGATACATTTTTTAAAATATTACAATCTCGCCAAACTGGTATACAGTTTGTTGGCGAGAAAAACTCTTATTTTTCTAGTCTTACACTTCTAATTTTGTGATACAAAAATACATTATTAAAATATAAAAAACAATGCACAGCAGTATTACTACTGGTCTTACTACAGGCTTAAATTAGGCCAGTATTACTACAAGCTTAAATTATAGAAACGTATAACAAATTTACTTATTACCACTAATTTCACTATAAACATCCAACAGGTAGCTTTTTAATCTCTTTTTAAACATCTGTTTGCTCACGCTTACACAGTCTTCCTCAGATACAATAGTATTAAAGATTCTTGGAATGAGGTACTTTAACGTCCTTTCACCATAGTAGTTGTTCGCTCTTGGTTCTTCAAATCTTTTACGGACTTTTTCTCTAACATTCCTATTTTACTGTATTGGTATTTTAAATTCTGAATTTCTAAAATGCTCCATTGCTAGTAAGAATGTAATTTTTTCATGTATAGGTAATATATCGCATCGCTTAAACAACAAGTTATAGTTCTTTTTACATTGTGTTAACATATTTTTATTTACTAAAAGTTTTATCATTCTACGTTGCAAATTAAATATTTTATCTATATATGTGCGAAAAGTACGACCAAATGAAGTGAGAGCATAGCTCAGTATTGCATCAGCGAGGGCATGATATACTAAGCGTAATGTTGGTTTATCTACAATATACTGAAGATGATTAAACTTATATAGCACCCATCTCAATTTATTACATATATTATTCACGTGCAAGCCCCAATTCATGTTACAATCTATCGTTAGACCCAGATATTTATACTCTTTTACAAATTCAATTTTTTTACAGTCAGTACAATTTATTTTAAAATTATGCAGACATTTATATGAGTGACCAGTTATATTAATGCTATTCCTTGGTTTTTGGATATACGGTGAATGTACAAGCATACATTTTGTTTTGCTTATATTTAGTATTATGCCGTTGTCGTGGGACCATTTTAACACATTTTCAAAATCATTCTGGATTTTATTTTGAATATTATCCATATCCCTATCCGCGTACATCATACACGTATCATCAGCATACATATAGCATGTACAGTCTTTCACAACATTTGTCATACTGTTCACGTGCATTATGTACCCGACAGGTCCAAACACCGAGCCAGTTGGGACACCAGTTCTCACTTTTGCCTCTGATCCGACCGTGCCATTCACCATGGTACACAGTGATCTACCATGCAAATAACTTTGAAGCCAATCGTTCACAGGACCACGGATACCACATTCATGCATAGCTTGAACAAGCTGTCCGTGGTCCAGCGTATCAAACGCTTTCTTAAAATCAATAAACAAGATAACTACATATTTTTTATCATTTAAATGCTGATTAATGTCATCTGTGAATTTACTTAACGCCGTTGCTGTGCTGCGAGCTTTACGAAAACCATATTGCGTATCAGATATTATTTGATTCTTTTCCAAAAAGTTGCTTATCCTATGGACTATTATTTTTTCAGTAATTTTATTGATAGCTGACAGTATGGCTATAGGCCTATAATTTGAATACTCTAAGTGGTTACCATGCTTATAAATCGGTCGTATGATTGCCTGTTTTAGATTGCTCGGATAAACCCCTTTTTTCACACACATATTAACAAATTTTGCTAGAATAGGACTTATTTCATCACAAATATATTTTAAATCCTGAATTCTTATTTTGTCTATTCCAGGAGCTTTTTTACATTTCATTTCAGTGATAATTTTATGTATGTCATTTCCTGTTACTCTTTGAAAATAAAAAGATATATCACACGGCGTTACATAGGAAAATCTATCCAAAAATTTAACGCTACAATGATGTTTAATTTTTTCAATTTCCTCTGTAAACGTTTTTGAAAAATTTGTACATATGTTATTAATAGTGTCAGTTTTTCCAAGATGTCTCATCACGACCTCGTCTATATTAGCTGTGCAATTGCCTAACCAGCTATTTACAACACTCCAAACCTTTCTCAGATCCCCCTCACAATTTTTTAGTTCTTCTTGACGATGTTTATTTTTAGCTTTAAGTAAAAGTTTATTTAATCTATTTCTGTACCTCGTATACTCAAGTCTATATGTCATATTTCCAGGACTAGCTTTCCATTTCCTAAAGAGCTCATCCCTGCCTTCTATCATTTTTAGTAACTTATTATCGACCCATGGCTGTGTTTTTCTTTTTTTCTTACAATTAACAGAGATTTTTGATTTCTCATAGATACCTCCAAAAAGACAACATAGTTGCTCGTACAATAGCATAGGACAGTTAATGTTTAATAGATCAGACCAGTCCACTTTTTTCAGCTCTTGACGTACTATTTTATCACTAAGAACGCACACTTGCTTATGTTGTTGCACATCACCGCACCGCGTATCGGATCCGCAATGTATAGTCACTCCTATCAGATAGTGGTCTGACAGCGTACATGTGAGGATGTGTGCAGCGACTGGACATCGGCTACGCACCCAGATGTGATCAATGCACGATTGGACTAGCCGCCCCTTCACAATAGCTTCACGCGTAAAGTCATTGATAACGCTCCGCAAGCCGCGCTCACACAGGTCGTTTTTATATTTCTCGACAGTTTTATCTGATGAGTCTAATAAGTTCAAATTCAGATCTCCTATGATTATTAAATCCTGTCGGTCTGGTATTCGATTAATTATTTCATTGATTTCTTGTATGCAGCGCCTTTTATTTGTATTCGGCGGCCTGTAGCAAGCTACGATATGGGTCGTGAAATCATCTATCTTAAGCTTAGCGTATAAAATTTCAGTTGAATGTCCTTGTATATTTATTGTATCTATGTGTAAATTATTTCTGGCGTATATTAATAAACCTCCTCCTTTCCGGTGTTTTCTTGTAAATCCATACATGGCGTATCCCTCTATTCGATACAATGGTAATTCTTCTTCATAAATATTTATTTCACTCAATATAATAATATCTAGGTGGTTTTCGCTTTGTTTCAACAATGCCAATAGCTCATTAAAATGCTTGCGCAGTGAGTTTATATTGAGGTGAACTATTTTTAAATTATTTCTGTACTTTTTTAGATGGTTACCTACTCCATTTATCTATTTTTGTGAAAGTGCTGAAATCAGATTCTTCATTGATGCTGGACAGTATGCTGTCGAATTTTAAATAAAAAAGAATCATCCGGTGTGAACACGCACGACTTTAGTCAGTAGTGCCTTGTTTAGTTGTAACTTCGACTGCTTTCTGGCCATTTTCATTGCACAGCAGTAATTTATCGATATCGGCATCAGATCGAATGTTGCGAATTTTTGCGTTCTCATCCTTCTTTATCAAAACTTTGAGATTTTGTACCCAAATATATGCATATTTATCCTTGAGCAGTTTTTTTGCATTCCAGAAAACCTGTTTCATCTGCTTAGTAAGGCATTCATTGATATAGATTCGCGTATTGTTATTATTCGTAAATATGTCGTTGTTAGTAAGAAACACTTTGATTTGATTAATATTTTTAAATTAAAAGTTGCTTATTTACTAGTACTGATTCACCTACTTCAAGGATGCCTTTTGATTAAAAGAGCCTGTATTTATAATTGCTATGGTGTGTGAATGGGGATTGCAATCTCGGTATACAGAGTTCTCGAAATACCGAGATCTCGCACTGATTTTGCCATATTAATCTTGCACTCAAAATCACACGCAATCTTTCTAGATTTGTGAGATCGCGCAGCAGAGCATTTCATGACCAAATTATATTTTCTTAATAGAATAGTATGTCGCTTTATCTGACCTAGAACTCGTGGTTCAGCCAGTTAAATTGGCAATTAGGGTATTATGTCGGCGAGATTCAGATCTCATAACCGCTGAAACCACTTTCATGTAGCACAGAAGCTGGATTCTTGTTAAGAGCACTCGGATCCTTGAGCGCCGAACATTTTTGATCCAACAGCGTTGTTCTATTTGAGAGAAGATTTTGATTTGCTGGCTAATGATGAAACCTTTAAATTTTCACCAAAATCTTTGATCAAGAGAGAGGTATAGAAGCTGATCTAACGATTATATGGACAGAACCGAATTGACCATTTTTCTCAAACGACACTGGACTTGCTCTTTCGTCTACACCTAGTTGTTAAAGTAAACCCAGCAAACGAAAGTTATGATGATGATAGCTTGCCTCTATCTTTAGTAGCCGCCACCGCAAACACACCTCTATCTATTGATGAGGAATTAGAGATGGTTTTGAAAGCCCGCCCAAAATAACGTTCTTCATGTCCAACTGGTTCGTCCATTGATATACTTATCAGAAAAGAAATTAATCTCTTTTAATCAGGCGGGACAAAAGGACAAAACCTGCAGTTTGCTTGCTAATGCCTGTTATCTCTGGTACCAGCAAGTGTCGAGGCAGAACGGGCTGTTTCTGCCGCTGAATAACTGACGCCCAGGCTAGGAACTCGATGAGCAGACGAAACCCTAGATTTGTTGTTTTTTAAGAACTTACTTTCAAAATAATTCCATTATTTTCAAATATATATTTTATTTTATTATTTTGCCCTTACGACATAACTTTACCAATTTATTTCGTAATGGCAATAGGTAAAACACCGACATACGAGAATATTATACATAATGTTTTTTCGTTTTTTTTATATCTATAGGCGAAAGTATATTTTTCCTTTTTATTTCTTGAAATTCGCAGTTTTCACCGGAAAAAAACACATTTGTATTTGTAGCACCTCAACTTTGCTTAATTCTCTATTACAGTTTGAAACATTACTAGATTTTTGAGTGTCAATGTTTTCTTAGGAAAATGTAAGATGTTCACACTTTGACCGTTGTCAGTTCAAATATTCTTTTTGACCGTTGTCAGTTCAACGTCTCAACAAATTATCTCATCAAAAGGCATATGACAAATTGACATAATATTTATACGCCTTGTACGAAAATGTAGGAAACCAAGAAAAAATCGGCAAGGAGGTATACCTATACCTATAACAGTATAAGCTGTAATGATGGGTTTAAAGTTAATAAAGAGAGACCTAATACCCATTAGGTCATATGACTTACGGAATAGGTGTAGTAGGTAGATGTAGGAATTTTGTTAAAAATACATCCATGTTAGATAATAGGTCTTTTAATTTTTTTCGCTAATTAATGTTAACAAACGTTGTAGAAATATGAGATTCCGTGTTTCTGGAACCGCGACATTTAAATCTTTACCTGGTGTATCTCAGGGCTCAAATTTGGGGCCTCTAATGTTTCTATTTTTTTAATGACATCTCTGATTATGTATCCAATCGTGAAATCGACCAGGAGGTCGACGTTAGATTTATAGGTAGAAGCTTATATGTATAGGGACAACCTTCGGAACAGATAGGACACTAAGAACACCCCCTACATTCACGTTCTTCATACAAAATATACGTTACGTAATTTCTAAATCTGCGACATTGTACAAAATAATTATGTTGCACCTACAGTTCAAACAAGCAATCGTCAGAATATTATCTCACGCTGCTTATCTTCTTTCAGTACGACACATATTATCTTGATTCTAAAAACCTTGTCCTTTAGTCCCTGTCTGATGGATATTTCCGTGTTTCCGATATTTTGGCAATCTCGAGTGTAATCGATATGCGATCTACTGTTTCCGTCACGCTTCACGCTCAATACAAGGTAATATCAATTAAAAATCCTTGAATTCGATCATCTTTTCTTTATCGATCTTTGATAAGAAAAAAACGATAATAACATCATCGGCTCATCGATTTCCCTGAAGCAAAAGTTATTGGCTTAAAAAGCATGCTTAATATATGCCCTCTTCTTAACAATATAATAAAGGAGCGTTTGGGATTTATTATAAAATATTTTTTATCTCAATTAGATATTAGAGGAATTAGATTATAGAGGAATGCTCCTAATATCTACTTTAATTTGTAAACAGAATTAAAGTAAGTTTAGTTATTATAGGGCATTATTTTGAATTAATACACATTTTCTCAATAAAATGTGGTATTTTTCTGTCATCCATTATATTAATAAAAAATAATTTAATATAATTTCAAAATACATGCGTTGCTTGCTGAAAGAAATCATACAGCAAGGTTCTATATTGATTAAATCTTATTGAGCTTTGAGACTGCTGAATAAAAATTAGCGCAACAAATTTCTGTCACGTTAAAAAAAAGTAATGCAAATAAATATACAAAGTTAAATTTGGCAAATTCTTTAGATATTTTTTTCAATATTATTCCATTATAATTCTCGTTTGTCTCCTGTGGTAGCGGTGCCTCTGGCACGGCCGATCGGTGGTCGGTGACCCAGGACTGTAAAAAGAGGTCCCACCGATCGCCGCTTGTCCGATTTCTCAGACGGCCACGTCACCGGAGTAAAGCCTCGATAGCCTCAGCAACCTTCTATTACCACTGTCAATTTCCCTTCTCCTCCCAGCACCAATAAAATACGATAATTGTCTATACGGCTTTATTCGCCTATAAATCACACGTTGCATACATTAAACAAGATGGAACACAGGTGCAAAAAATACCTTAAGCTGTAAAACAATTAACAGTTTGTAAAACATATATGACATAAACAAGGTGTAACATGAAACAGAAAGAAATATTAATTACAGACAATATACAAGTTAAATTATGGCTTTATCTCGCTAGTGAACTTACAGTCATGACAGTACTGTACTCGCTTTAATAATTTGTTCAATTCTTGCACCTCATTGCAATCAATAATTTTAGCGCTTAAAGCTGCGGCCTTAGCGCTCACAGCTGCCAGTTCTCTGGCTAATAATAATTTCTTTGTCAACAACACCTCGTTGTCGTGGTGGAAAGAGTCGTAGGGGTTAGGTTCCACACACAGAGCGTGCGTGGCGTCGATTTCGCCGATAGTCTGGGTGGCGACGCTTTTACCCCTACTAGATGGCGTCGGAAGCGCTTGATCGCGCTCCGGGCTTCTCGGTGGAGTGACCGTCCAAGTGGGCGCAGCCGTCCTTGGATATTTGTGTGTGGTCCGTCCTAGTTCGTTCCAGTGACTCCTGTCACCGGCGCTGATGGCCTGGTTGATTTGACCCTCAGGATGTTGGTTTCCGGCCGCGACGAATGCGCTCCCTCGCACTGGTGGTTTTCCGGTCGTCGTGGGGCGCGGATTCCGTCGTTTTATTCATAGGGGCATACATCCCCTATGTACCCCCTATGCAGCAAACCCTCAAGCGGCCTCGATTTGTAAGATCGGAGCGGCGAGGGATTGCTCTGTGGACGTCCAATGGTGTTGACGGTCCCTTCGCTAAAACTCGCTGTTGCGACAGTTTTAGGGGTATTGACCCTATGCACAGGCGTCAATCTTGGCGACACGGTCCGTGTCGCCGAACTTTTTGGTGCAGATGTCAGCGACAATCCACCTTACTTCGCTAAAACTCGCTGTTGCGACAGTTTTAGGGGTATTGACCCTATGCACAGGCGTCAATCTTGGCGACACGGTCCGTGTCGCCGAACTTTTTTGGTCGTAAATATCTACCTCCTGGGTGAGCACATCCTGTGCGGCCCAGTGGCATTTCCCAACACGCGATGCGCTTACTTGGGGCGTCAGAGGTGACCGGCCTACGGACCGGTCATGCTTTCTTGTGTGCTACTAGGGTAGCGGGCTTCCATTTAGGCTACTCACGTAGTTGAACAGGTGTCTTGTGTAGACGCGGCGATCAGCTGGGCGGCGGCGGACGCGGCCGCTGATTCCGCGGAGTACCCACGTCCTCCGCTTACTGAGCCACGGGCCAAGGGCTTGAGACGCGACGATCAGCTGGTCGGCACGATTGCGGCCAAATCGCGCTACCGATGCGTCGCGGGGTGCTGGGGCTTGAAGACACATCGATCAGCTGGGTCGGCGGCGTGCGGCGCGGGATGGGCCGGGACCGGGACGGGTAGGATGCAGCGCACGCGGCTACTGATGACGCGGGCCAGGGCTTGAGAAGCGACGACAGCTGGGACACGGAGTTCGGCCTACTCGCGATGCTGGGTCGACGCGGGGCGGCGTTGAGAGGAAAAGACGTAGACCGGCGGCGGCAACTAGCCAGTGTCCACTCACGCTGCCGCGCAAGCGGCCTACGGACCGGGGCGGCAATTGCAGACACGACCAGCGCGGACGGCGCGAAGCGCGTCCGCGCGGCGCGGGTAGCAGAACGACACTGTTGACTTGTTGACTTTTTTGGTGCAGATTTTGCTCACACCTAAGGACGTTTTCCCGCCTGGATCCGTATTTGCGCGCCTTGCAGGTGTTCATCAGGTCCAGTATGGGGGGCCAATCCCGGCGCTCGACGCTCCGTTGGCGCTGGGGAGGGGGTAGATTTCGTTTAACGCCGCTATGCGTATACGTCATCATGGGTTGACAATTTCTGGTTTCTTCATACGATTTCGCACATGATCCTAGGGGCAAATCGTATTTTCGGGTTGTCGACCCCACGCTTCCCCATCCCCATATTCGCCGGCCAATCAAATGCGCCGTAGATGACGCCATATAATCGGCGGCGGTTGTTATACTAGAATTGCTCTCTTGCTCTTGCCGTATGGCGCTGTCTTGTTCACTCTTTTAAAAAACTCGCGTTTTCTCAGCTCGGTTATGGAAAACTCATTTTCCGTGATTGTGGAAAAATCGGTTCAGGGACCGACTTGCTTCCTGCCAAGTTTCTTCGCGCTATCACTTCTTTTCGCCTCATGGCATTAATTTTGTGACAGCCTAAAAATATGCCATGATTTTAAGCAAATTGCCATCTGGCCGAGCTCACCGCCGTCGCCGTACTAGTGAAAGGGCCTTTATTAATGTGCTAAAGCAGGGCCTTTATTAATGTGATAAAGCAGGGGCCTTGATCCGTAGCCGCTACAGTTTAAGGGTGCTTTGCCATTCTATGTGTCATCTGGACATGGGTACTAGGTCTTTTGATGCCGGCACGCCTTTTTCGGTTAACCCGACTTAGCCGTCCGTCGCATCTTCCCTGTTTATATGTGGTTGTTCATTTTGACATGGGTACTAGGTCTTTTGATGCCGGCACGCCTTTTCGGTTAACCCGACTCAGCCGTCCGTAGCATCCTAGTTTTTTATGTGTGGCAGCCCGCCGCAACATCTCCGATCGTTTATTTTTTATTCATTCTGATATTTTGTTTTTTTCCTGTATAGTTGTTGAGGGTGTAGTTAATTGTAGCTCCTTGTTGTTCCCACATAGACTCCTGTCTTCTAACTCTGACATCTGACCCGATCGCTTCCGACGATGTTTGGCAGCTAACGGTTCTTCGCCATTATCTCTGCTTGCTCATTATCCCTGATCAGTTGATTTCACGGTTCTGCTCCTATTCAGTAGCCTCCCCAAACCCGGAAAGGACTCTGTTTGCCATCCCACGGCAGGTGGATCAGTTCCCACGGGGGATGGCCTTCGGGCGCTGTTGGTCGGTTCGCGCATCGTGCGGCGTCAGATTGACTGCACTGCGGCGAATAACTGGAGGAACCTGGAAAAGACCTTATACGTTTCCAAAGCAGCGGAAATGGATGTTGACCTAATGTCCCCCACTCTTGAAACGATCCATTGGCTAACCGATCCCGAGTGAATAAACGGGTAAAGGACGCCACTGTCGACGATGAATTCGAACTGAATTCCCCCTAATATCAAGTAGAGGCCGCGCAAGCGACTTGGAACCCGTACCAGACGGGAGGATGGAGAAATCAAGCCAAATCTGCTAGTCAGTCCACACGATGCGGTGCGGCTGCGGCGCGGCGCCTGAGCGGTGCCAAAAACATTATAAAAAACATCCAACAACCAATAAAAAAGTTTTTTTTAAAATTATTGTTTAGTTTTATGTATTTACAGAATTCCCCATAAAGTAAAGGATGTTAGATAATAATAATAATAGCATTTGTGAATAGTGGTTTATACACGACTGCTCATCAAATCGCTGCGGTGCGGCGCCGCACCGCATCGTGTGGACCGGCCCTATTAGCGCGATGGATTCTGACGGGCGGTCGCGGCGTGTTGGCGTAGCTAGACGATGGACTGTTTCGCCCCAAAGTCTCTACGTTCACTCCAGGTTGAACGAACGATCAATATCGTTATACCTTCCTGGGGTGACGGGTTCGGCCGTTGTAGGCGACAACTCTCCAGTGATACTCTTTACCTATAACTTGATTTGCAACCTCAAACCAAGTTATAGGTTTTTATATAACCAAGAAATTAAAACGACAGAAATATTTAGCAGTTTTTGCTTTATTTGATAGTGGAGTTCGTCACATTAGGAACACCGACATAATTAAATAAAATGCTAGTCGCATAATAATAAATGCATTTTATATTACTTACTGATACGACTTAGGGTTAAAATATGTACAATTATGGGTAAATTAAAAATATTACACGAGTACACCAAAGCCTCGAGTGTCTAAAATAAATGCTAAAACAATGGACTCTTCCACGCGTGGAAAAGCGATCGTTTTAAAACTATTATTGGTCCCAAATCCAAGTACAATCTTAAAACTAAATTAATAATGGCACTGTTTTGAATGAATCGCTGAATGAAAATTGCAAATTGTAATAATCTAGTAATACTATAATAGTGTTAATACCGAAAAAAATGTGGACGGATGCACTTTAACCGTTAAGGGTGTGTTTAAAGTATGTAAATAAAATGCATTTATGATTATAAACGATTCGGGATTTAAGTAGCATCAAGAATAACTAAACATATAAACACCCATGAGCCGCCGCCAGCGCAGAAGTCAGTCGATTTAAGAAGGCACGAAGCTTGTATTTGTCCTTATTTTATGTATTAAAAAAATTGGCTACGCTAATTATCACAATGTAAACACATACCTATAAATTATTGCACATTTTCGTCGATCGGAAGTATACAATTTGATTTAATCTAAAACGTTTAACAATGTTTCATATTTATTTATTTCTTTCTTTATTTACATGTAAAAATAAGCTCACGATATGAGAACGATTAAGTAACGTGTTAAGTTCCGCTTCTAGGTGTTGGCGGTAGTTCACCTGATTATTCTGACTGGGTGGTAGGGAGGAGGGGGCGTTTTGGGCGTCTGCGCTGACGTCAGCCTCGTGTCTTCCGGCATCTGGCCGGGTATCGCTTCCGACGCTTCCGGGGGCAGGACGATGGTGACGTTCACCGACTGCGAGCCCTCCACGTTGGAGATTCGCCGGCGCTCGTGGCTGCGGCTGCCGCTGGGCTGGTGCGTGGCCGCCAGGAGTTGCGCTGGGTTCAGCTTGATGGCGTCATCGTAGGTCGGCGGCGCTCCGGCCACCGTGTCGTAGTCTGGCGGCTTCTGCTGCATTATCTCCTCGTCCGACGGAACGTTGATGACGTGGATTGGATCGTCAATCTGAAAGAATAAAAATAGACAGTCGTTAAACAACTACTAAGAGACACTCATTGGGAGGGAGTGTCAACCGTTTAATAGCCAAAACGATTATATGTGATATCGTATGACTGTGACGTCTTTGAAGAAATATTTTATTATGAGAAACAACAATAGGTATCTATGTAATTCATAGACTTTAGTATGAGCAATTGAGAACCAAAGTGGACTACGGTACATTTTTTTAAAACACTCAGCTTAGAGGAGAAGAACCTAGTTAGGTCTCCTCATCTTACATTGTAAGATTCCCGGGAGCTAATGGGCCCAGTGCAGTTGTGTCATAATAACCTACGTGTTAGGGTCGGCCCAACTCACAGGTCAACACCTATCCGGCAGCCTCCACTCTGTGCCTGCTGGCTAGTTTCCCTGGGAATCTTACAATGTATATATATATATATATATATATATATATATATATATATATATATATATATATATATATATATATATATATATATATATATATATATATATATATATATATATATATATATATATATATATATATATATATATATATATATATATATATATATATATATATATATATATATATATATATATATATATATATATATATATATATATATATATATACATTTAATGGCTGGCTGATAGCGAGCCCAGCAATGGTATATCGTCCTTTTAAAGAGTGGATATATTCGAATTTCAAATCGAATTTTCGGTATGTCATTCCGCATTTAAGAGACGATTCATAGTGATTTTTTCATTGTTTTTGCTTTAATTTGTCTTTAATAAAGACATTTTATTTTGGTTTGCAAAAGGATACGCTTTGTTTTTGAGATGTGGATGAAGGGCGATCGTTCGCTAGCGATAAAGGGATCCCATTAAACCTACATTGCACTGTCGAAAGTGGTGCTCATCCAGGCATACATCTCATTTAAAATAAGCATTTCCCAATCCAGTCCGGGAAAACCTTCCAGCTATGTAAGTGGCTTTTATTATTTTTATTTTTTCATCAAAGTGTCATCCTTTAAACGAATTCTTAAAAAAAGAAATTTTACAAAAAACCAATCAAATATTAACAATATATATATATATATATATATATATATATATATATATATATATATATATATATATATATATATATATATATATATATATATATATATATATATATATATATATATATATATATATATATATATATAAATATATATATATATATATATATATATATATATATATATATATATATATATATATATATATATATATATATATATATATATATATATATATATATATATATATATATATATATATATATATATATATATATATATATATATATATATATATATATATATATATATATATATATATATATATATATATATCTGTGTATATATATGTATAACCACTTCATAGTAGGTTGTTTGTAGGAGATTTTCGTATGGTAATAAACCCGCCCATTGTGAAATTTCGCAATGAAAAGTAAAAACAAACATACTTTTCGATTTTATATTATCCGAAATCGACTATTACACGGATTTCAAATTGGCCTAAGCTAATAATTCAGTTAACATGCTGTATACTCGTATAATGAGAGAACTCTATTGTTGAACTGTCTTCATTGCGCCAAAATGGCCAAGTGTGAATTGTGATTGGACTTGAATTTTTGTACACCATACTGGCCTAAGGCCTAAAGTACAATCGGGAGCAACGAATCCGGGTCACCAACATATAACCAACATAAACCTTAATATCTCGGAAACGCATTTAATATTAAGAATATATTAAATGCTAAGAACGTGTAACGGACCTTAAGTCCATTACAACAAATGCATCGACTTCCAGTGAAATCCACTGACACAATTCAGCTATTATTTTGACTCGTGTAGCTATGAATCAGCACGATGAAACAATACTTTTACTCGGAATATTTTCGGATTGCATCATTTCACGGCCTATTTAAACCGGCGAAAAAGCAACCAAATTATCATTCCCCGAGTGATCACCTTCCCCCAAGGTTGCAACGGCATATCCGGTACCCCTCTTACGAGGTCGCTCAACGGATCCGGCTCCTTGGTTTCCTTTCCTTATTCTCCCTGAGTCTCGAAACATCAGTCTGTAATCCCACAGACTCGAGCCGTGCCCAGTACAGGAGCACACATACGATCCTCATCCGTATATCCTCGTAACCGCAGTCGCGCATATAGTATATACTCGCGTCCACGTAAACTGTTCGGAAAGCGTTATAGCTGGCAATATCAAATCTTCGATCAATAAATTCCTTCTACTTCATTCAAGACCGCCTTTCAATACGGAGATAACTCTTAAGTTGACACCACCACCACCATGTTTTCTTATTATGACAGAACAGAAACAAAAGCAACAAGTGAATATATTAAAAAGGATAAACGGTTTTTTATGAAATATCTGTGGTTTATGTATTTATTCATATAGATACATGTATATTACCGAATTGTACTCAATCAGACATTTCATTTGTCATGTCAATTTTGTATGTCAATTTATTGACATCTGGATATTTAGTTAACTACTCACTTGGTATTTGGACAGTTAAGGTACCATATGACACTCAATATGATATAGCGATTATAACAATACCACACACTCCTAAATCGGTTAAAGCGTTTAGAAGTTATGGTGGAATAAATGAACGGAAAACATACATAGATGAAGGCTGAACACATTACACTTCTATTTTGTTGGGCCGTCGTGTAAACAAGTAAATATATTAAAAAAGAATAAAAAACACGGCTGCCGTTGCAGAAAGTAAACTATCGTATTTATGATTATTTTTATTACATATTTTTATGAAATATTTGTGGTTTATGTATTTATTCATATAGATACATATATATTTCCGGAATTACGTATTCAGACCTTTCATTTGAAACTAAACACGATATATTTATGTGATTTTTTTGATATTTGGACATTTAGACAACTAGTTACTTGATATTTCAACAGTATGACACTCGGGATGATATAATGATTCTAACAATACCATACACTTCTAAATCGGTTTAAGCGTTTAGGAGTTATCGTGGAATAAATAAACGGAAAATATACATAGATTAGGGCTAAACACATTACACTCCTTTTTTGTTGGGCAGTCGTGAAAAAAGGGTGTAAAATACTAGGATTGGGCCGGCGAAGTCACAGTTTTGTGGGTATCCTCACCTGGTGGGTGTTCGCTCCGTTTGTGGCGTTGTCCTGCGGCGCTCTGTGGGGTGATTGAAGCCAGCAGCACATGGCGGCGCAGATGAGGAGTGCTCCGGCGACGATGCAGGCCACTCCGACGTACCTCACGGGCTCGGCGTAGTCTTCGGCGAGCCCCAGCCAGTTGATCAGGGCTCCAGCGCACAGCAGCACCATACCGTAGCGGTATGGTCGCTGCGTGTGGCGACCTTCATCCAAGGACATTGCTGGAAACAAGGAAAAACAGAATATTAAACAGCTGTAATAATAAAGCTGCACTTAAAAAAAATCGGTTGTTTCACCTCCAGACTTTCCTGGCAACTAGTCAAGGACTAACTAAATCGGAATATTAATGTCATAAATAAAATCGACGAGCGCCCTCTGTCGACCGGCGGACTAACCCGGTTGGATTCCGTTGAGATTCTTGAAGAGATGTTTTGCGATTTGTACATCCATATTTACCTCCACGCAAAAATCAATAGTTTCGAAGTTATTAAATTTTTTGTGTTTTTTTTCCAAAAACATAACGTGTGACCTATTTTAGTGAATATAAAAATAATAATAAAAAGTATTCTTTTATCTTCATCATAGACCCTATACAGTAGCTGTAGTATAGTGGCAGAAATAATAATAGAACTTGCATCAAAGAGACATTCCAAGAAAACGAGTTGGGCAATTAGCAAAATAAAAAAAGAAATCTCAAGAAAATTGTTTAAAAATTATTTCATTTTATTGGCTATATATGAGGTTATTATTTCTTTCATTAAAGTACCGCCATTTCATGAGATCCATGATAAAAGTAAAACAAGATAAAAATTTCATTATTATTGTTATATTCACTGAAATATATATCCCACAGTATGTTTTTGAAAAAAAATAAAATAACTCCGAAGCTATTGATTTTTGCATAGAGGTAAATATAAATTTATTGTATAGAAACCATATAATCTCCCAGCAGAAGCAATAACCATTGTATAGAAGCAATAACCCTGTATAATATATTGCTGTATTTGACCATTAATATACATTTTGACTATTTTGAATACGATTTTCTATTTTCTTGAATATTACATTATTACTTGGATAATTATAGTTATAGACATTGTTCTATTTATGTATTTAATCAGCAATTGTCATTATTACATTCTTTTCTCAATTATGCATGATGCTCATGCCGATTATAAAATACTTAAATTAATTTATATACTCGCATCTATCCCGATACTTAAATACCTATAATTATTTACATTACTAAGCATATTAGACGCTATGACGCATCCAAGTGTCGGAATGCCTACATACTGAATGAATTGTATTGTATTGTATGCGGTGGATGTCACCAAAGTATGACACCGTAGTAATTCATCCTGCAGATCTTAATCTTTTTTTTGATCGTCTTTCCTTCGAGAAGCTTGCATATATTTGCAGGTATCTAGTTTGTTTCAGCATTTTCCTCAGTATGGTCCTTTTGTAAACCAGGTCTTGATAGTTTGGCCTTTGAGCTGTTGCTTTCAATGGAAATATAATACTATATAAATTAAATATCATGACTATATAAATTAAATTAATATACTGATTGTATAAATTATAATATGATGATTATATAAATTAAATTACATTACGCAGAAAAAGGAAAAGAAATGGCTGCATCACATCAAATGATGTGAATCCTTCAGATAGATGTCCATATTACCTTTGATTATATATGGTATTAAATTGCTTAACTCCATAGTACGATTTGGAAACCCTTCCGCGTCGATGACATGCAGGCGGCGCTGGTAGCATTGACGGCGAAACTAATAGCAATTTATTTGGTTATCTATAATACCATCGTAAATGAATGTTTTTTAATAAACGATTGATTGATTATAAAAACCTAAGGATTCAACCAATGATAAACATAATAACACTCAATTAACAGTGCCATATATCGCATTTAGCTTGGTAGCATTGACGGCGAAACTAATAGCAATTTGTTTGACCATCTATAATAACATTGATAATGAATTTCTTTTAACTTTTCAGCACTGATATAGGACTGACAGACTTCCATCGCAAAAAGAAGCTGTGTATTGTATGAAAAAAAATACTATGCATATCCAGTTTTATCTTTGGGAGTCACTGAGACCTATATCAGTGGTAATGTTAAAAAAACATATGTTAGAGCTTAAAGGTCAATAAAGGACTGTTTGATTATAAAAACCCAATGCTTCAACCAATGATAAAAATAAAAAAACATTCAGTTATTAGTGCTATCTACAGCATTTTTCTATATAGGATTACATCACAGAAATAATACCATTATTCTGTGATGTATAATCAATTATAATAGGGAGAAATAGAGTGCCAACAATAGCTAGAATGCCATCAATAGATGGCAATATATCTAGATAAACTAATAAGTCTAATTGAACATTAAAGTGAGTAATTATTACGCATTGAATCCTGTATACCAAATAAAAAAATAGACATATTTACATATGTAAATAATATTAAAATATTAAAAGCTATGATTTAAAAAATCCTTTGTTATTATATTACTATTTTATACCGTATAGCCGTGCTTAGAGCGCCATCTACAGCTCACCTCGACCACAAAAGTCGCGATATTGAACATATTAAATTTTAGGAACTATGAGTGCCATTTACACGTTGCGTTTCGTAGTAAAATACAAGTTTCCGCCTCGCAATCCGACATTGAGTAATCTAGTACGCTGTATAATCAATGATATTGCCTAAAGTGGAATTACAGAGCATATTAACAGAAGATTTTTGCGGTTTCGGAGCCTAAAATATAATAATTTATATCTGTACGCGCTCTACTAGCTGCTCAATGATCTGCTCTACCTGTTTCCGGCGGTAAAAATCAAGCTGCACTGCGATTAAAAAGTTGAACTCGTCACACGGTCACGCACAAACTAACAGTTAGTGGTTAACTGTTACTGTAACCTACGTACCCAGTTATTGTGGCGAACAATGCATTGTTACGTTCGCCTATTTTATCGCGAAGCTTATAGTTGTTACCTACATACTCGTAATTGCGACGTCTTCCTGTTACGCGTGAACCGATACATTGTACTGGGTATTAGTTTATCTAGATCGTTGATAAGTGAGGTAGATATTTCCTGTGGTCTAGTGTCTATTTTGCAAAATTTAGATCGATTGCTAAATATGCGGTGATTTAAAAAAAAATAGTTATTCATTACGAAAAATAAAATTTACAACAAAAGTGGGACTATGATGTTCGGCAAACAATATAATTAATCGTGCAGAAAAAAACGTATTAAACCTATTGCCATTGACTCATCGCATACCTAACTGAGCAAATCGCCCGTATCTAGGAATGATGATATTTCGGTGATATGAAAAAGTTGTAAACATTCACACTTATACACACACTGTATTATTCAGTCATACACTGACACGTTAGTTTTAAAAAATATAAATATTACCCAACACCAATAATTGCGTTAAAGCAAATTTACAAGTATGCATGGTATTACGCATACGTCTTTTATATATTTTTTATAAATAAATATAATGAATACATATTTATACTGTATACTTACATATATACGCACATATACATATACACACATATACACACAAACGCACAAACATACAACAATTTTTATTTTGAAGAGAAACCTTAAAGTTAAACTTCCGTGTTTTTGCTTTTTTCTATGTCTCTTAGTTTCTGAAATATAACATCACAAAGTTTATACGGATATCGGTAAAACTTTCGGAGGCTTCCTTGAGCCTTCTATTAAAATAGGGATTTTTCTTTGCACAATCATCACTTGCACTTTGTTCTTTGCATCAAACATATTGATGGAATCAAGAGACGCTGAATGGTTGGTAGAGTCGAGGCGGTCGTGGAATACATCAATAAGGAAAACACAGATTTGCTAAAGACCGCTTATTATAATCAATTCGTTTCTTTGTTTGTATTTTTAATCATCTTCTTCGTTTTTATTGGCATACTTCGAGTATGCATACCTACTCGAATACTAAAAATGCATTAGTGATTTCATTTCATCCGCCTTCGAAAATCATATTAATCGTATTAAGGGCTTGCTAGACGATCAAACATGCTTGTCAAGCTTCGCGTCGCGGGCTGGGAGGGGATCGTAAACCGCAGGAAATATGCCAATATATTTTTTAAATATTTACCAAAAATGATTAATTTTGTAGTTTTATACCAGGGAGTCACGTAATTCATCAATCAATTACCTTTAATTAACGTGACTCCCTGGTATAAACTACAAAATTAGGTATGCTTATATATACATGCTTGATCGTCTATATAGCCCCTTACAGTACTTATTTTGACACATAGTTATCACGAAATCAAGATATCGTAATGTTATAGGTACCCAACTATTCGAGATAAAGAAGTAAACACACGTTTTAAATCACTACGTAATCAAGTGATTAATGAAATCTGATAATACTCGAAATTCTCATATTTGAATGGGCTCTACTGCTACAGGCACGGCATCCGGTATCTATCAAAAATTAACGTACCTATAATGTATATCCATCGAAAGACCTATAATTAGGACGAGATTAGCGAGGTTAGTACATGGCCTACTATGTGGCAATGTCTTATTGTAGGTTTAGTAGGTACTATTAGTATTCAATCTTACAAAATTAGTCGTTTGTAGGTATCACAAAATTTTTCTTATATGAATGGCATATAATAAAAGGAGCATTATTTTGGCAAAGTTCAATCAGTCTTAAGTTAATCAAATTCGCAGTGATTGCAAACATATTTCAAATTTTGTTCGGACTTGGACCGGTGACTCCGTAACGTCCCTTGCGGGACCAACGGCCGACTCCCCCAATTTCCAGGTTATAATTTTTTATATGTCAAAATTCAATGCGATCATTTTACAGTAATTTTTTTTATGATCCGTATAGTTGTTTACAAGTTATGATCGTTTGTATCAAGGTCGTCGACCCGCGCCGATTTTACGCGCGAAAATGTCGCGCGCAAAAGTGATAGCTGAATTTTTACTTCGCGAGAGGAGGGGTTAAATGTAAGTTGTTATTGGATACAGGTTTCATTTCGTCTACTGCATTTGTATGGGCCCAAACAAAACAAAACATTATTCTTCGTCGTTTTCGTCTTTATCAGATACTTTTGAATTCATAACCTACTTCGTTCTTTTACCCTTTTATAGCCGGGTCAGCTTTTTCATTTTGGACAAGTTTTGGTACCTATTGGTTCCTAAATTAATGGTATTCCTCTAATAAAAAAATATTATTATCTATAGTAATATTATAAAGAGGTAAATTTTGTGAGTTTGTGAGGTTGTAGGGAGTAATCTCTGGATCTACTGAACCGATGTTGAAAATTATTTTACCAATAGAAAGCGACGTTATTTGTCAGTGTCATAGGCTATATATTAATCTGAAAAATTAAAAGATTTGTCGGATTTGCAAAGTAAGTCAGAGAAAAAACGGTCGAATGAAAACGTTTCTTACGAACGCTGCCTTATCAATGAGAGATTAATGATTGAGTTCTAGAGAAAAGTTGTAGAGATTGATAATGCCTACAAAAAAGTCAGCGACAGCATATGTCTAACTTTTATATTTAAGTCAGAAAAAGTCGTTTTTTATATGGAAAAAATAATTTAAATCGTTAGGTCATGTTTATTGATCATATTATCAACAATTGTTTAAAACTCAAGTGTTTAAAACAAAATACTTTTCCCTTTTACTGCATATAATTTCCTTATTACTGCATACATGGTTAAAGAGATAATACGACATAGGTATGGAACCGCGACCGTATCTCAGGTTGGAACTCCTGAAAGACAATATATTTTGGTACCAAATAATAACCTTACATCTAATATAGTATACAGAGAAGTTTTTAGCAATTAAAATAGATATAATTTATTGAATCACAATCATTTTATTCACTCATTTGAAACCCGGTAATATAGCCAAATTGGCATGCAAATACATACATACATATGCAGTAAAAATATAACCCTCCTTTTGGCAGTCAGGAAATAAATCATAGCACTCAGTACTAATCGAACCACACTCATAATTTCATCACAAGTAAAAATGTTTACCGCCCAACGAAGTGGGCACGGGTCAGCTAGTTAACAAATAAATATATTGGAATGAAAATCTTTAGCAAATATATTATTATATATTTTTTTCCGTTTCCATAATAAAATGTTATTGGGTACGATCGAGACACATAGGGCAATTGATACGTCTTTTTTGGCCCCATAAAAAGTGTCTCAAACGTCCCCAACAACAATTTTAAAAAACAATTTTATCGGATAAAGAAAGCACATTGTAAATAGTTTTTTTCAAAAATCAACATTAAGTCCAACCATGGAACATACAGCAAAAGACAAATGTATGCCTGGTTACTTGTAACAAGAAGAATTTTAGGGAAATAAAGAATGAAAAAACGTTACTTTGACAGTAGTAAGACTACAGACGCACGATCGAGCGACGGCCTCTGACTGGGAGTTACATCTAACATTTCAGAAGTATGTGCTGTTGGCAGAAACACATTTATAGGATACATAGAAACCGAGAAAACGGCATTGTCTCAACTGCTACGTGTCTCATTTGACCCCAGTCTCCCTTACCTACCTACTTGGCCGCATCAGGATGTCATTATTATTATTACCATCAGGATTATTTTTATTTATATTATTATACTGTGTGTATTTTACATACATATTACGCCAAATCATAACTATATAGATAGACATGGGTACAGTAATTATTTACATATAATCCAATTGAACCCTATCACTCAATGAAGGGCATCACTTGGCGAGGTCGTAAAGGAAGAGATAGCACCGGTGTTCCATCTCCCCTACACCACCTGGCGTAGTCTGAACAGACTGAAGGTGGGTGTGACAAGATGCCGAGCCAATATCTTTCGCTGGAGCTACACAGAGAACCCAATATGCAACTGTGGAACGCTGCAGGATGAAGACCACCTCCGATCCTGCCCGCAGCTGTCAACCCGAGACGAACGACAAGGCCATCCAGGCCGTATATTTTTGGAGAAACGTGTCCTAACCTGGCCCGGACACGTTAACGAACGAACGAATTATTTATTGTTAATCTATACTAATATTATAAAGAGGTAAAGTTTGTGACGTTGTAGGAAGTAATCTCTGGATCTACTGAACCGATTTTGAAAATTCTTTTACCAATAGAAAGCCACGTTATTTGTGAGTGTCATAGGCTATATATTAACCCGAAAAATGAAAAGACTTTTTTGTGGTAGTCGGATTTGCAAAGTAAGTCGTAGAATAAGCGGTCGAACGAAAACGTTTCTAACTAAAGCTGCCTTAACGATAAGAGGTATATGACTAAATTCTAAAGAAAAGTTGTAGAGCTTAATAATGCCTATAAAAAAGTCAGCGACAGCATATGTCTAATTTTTATATTTAAGTCACAAAAAGTAGTATTTTATATTAAAAAATAATTTAAATCGTTAGGTCAAGTTTATTGGTCATATCATCAACAATTATGAATTCTTATCAAAATAAGTAAATTTATCGTCTCAAGCGTTTAAAACAAAAGACTTTTCCCTTTTACTGCATAAATAGTTAAAGAGACAATACGCTCACAAATAAGACACTCACAAGAAGACACTCACAAATAACGGTATTATAGTCAAATTAGCATGCGAATACATACATACATATGCAGTAAATATATAACCCTTCTTTTGGCAGTCAGGAAATAAATCATAGCAATTAGTACTAACCGAACCACACTCATAATTTCATCACAGGTAAAAAGTTTTACCGCCCAACGAAGTGGGCACGGGTCAGCTAGTTATTAATAATATAATTCAGTCCTATGATAAATCGTCTTCGATATCCTCTGGAATGCCTCAGGCATGAACAAATAAGACGTTATCGATAAAAATCGCTGTCAGTCGATGAAAATCGACTTTATCTTTTGAAATATTAGTGATTGTGGATAATTTTGGTGGCTTAATCAAAGCAATACATTTAAATCGAATTCAGCTAATTTTCGCTAATTTTCGTGTCAGCTGAGAGCTATATGATTTCCGCGAATTTGTCAGGAGGAAACAGACGTCTACATATCTCTTTCTTTTCTACGACGATCGAGTGTAGCGCGGTCTATAATGAATTTGAGTTACACTATAGCATTTTGGTTATAACGAAAGCGAAAATTTCAAAATGAAAAGTAGAAACAAACAAAAAACAAAACATTCGCTATGTTTAACGTTTAGCACAACACGGTGACGCTACATCGTAGGGCAGATTATAAACATGACATTTTAAATTATCCGATTAATACCACAGCCCGGTGGTATAGTGGTTAGGTCGCCTGATTTTACATTGTAAGGTTCCGGGTCCGATTCCCGGCTGGATTACCATTTTCCGTTGGGATAAAATTAACAGAATTGCATTTCAATTCCGTCGATCAAATGAAATAACAAGATACTCACTTACGCACGTGTTACACGCACACATACATATAAACACTTCATAGTAGGGTTGATTGTAAGGGATTGCCGTATGCCAATAAATCCGGCCAGTGTGAAATTTCACAATAAAGTGTAGAAACAAACAAACGTTACTAAATCGACGGTGTCTTGATTTGCGACAAAGATTGATAATACGATGAAGTGACCAAAGCAGCATTTGCTCACCTTACCACATTAGGATCCAATCAGTAATCAGGCACATTGCGGAGTTGAAAACTAACGCGCACTAACTTTAAAAATAGATACCATTCTTATGACCAAAACGACAAAAGACTGCGATAATATGAAAGCAAGACACGTACATTACAGTGTATTGAATAAGTTAAAAGCATTAAGTCGGATAGAATCGATGAAGACCGCGCACTCACCGTACAGACACATTAGCATGTTGTAAAAGTAGCAGTTGATTTCACAATGAGACAAAAGATATCGCCACCTTTCATATTTACCATACAATATCTAGACTTGGCTTTATCTTATCTAGAGATATACGAGCATTTTTTAGACTAAGAAAAATACACTGATATAATTATTATCCACGTCAGCAAACATGTATGTAAGACATACAGTGTAGACTTTTGAAAGGCGGTGACGGATATATATATATATATATATATATATATATATATATATATATATATATATATATATATATATATATATATATATATATATATATATATATATATATATATATATATATATATATATATATGTATATATATATATATATATATATAATATATATATATATATATATATATATATATATATATATATATATATTATATATATATATATATATATATATATATATATATATATAT